>CM071798.1:30429971-30767471 GCA_036559045.1 Platycarya longipes | reverse complement strand
CATGCATCTATTACTAGCCAGTTCCAATGTAGGCAACAGGGAAAAGAGGGAATCAAGTCCATCTTGATCACCTTGGCAAAGTTGCCAATGTGTATGAGAGCATTGGCATTGGTCTCATCAAAGAAATTATCGAAATTTGTTGAGAAGTACAATTTTGATGAGAAGCACACACTTCCATATCTATAACTCCACATTGGACTCATCATTAAACTCATCAAAATAATATAATAATATTTTTTTTAAAAGAATATTTTTAAATGTTTTTTCATATATTATAATTATACTAACTATATATATTAATAATTTAATTTAATATTTAAATTATTATTTTCAACAATTTTTTTTTAAAACTAAAAAAAAAAATAAAAAATAATAAACACATTCCTTCAATCATACACAATACCTAACATTCATATCTATGATTCTTCAAATGAATATGTAGATATAGCCAACCGTTCTTCTTTTGGCAAGATTATTAGATCTACTTAAAGGTCTCAAGATTTTTTGTTGTAGCTAACGGTTTTGAGGTTTTTAGTTGTAACTAACGATCTCATATTAATCCTTATAAATAGATTCATTCTTTTATTACTTCCAACTCATCAATACCCAAGCCTTCTTCTTTCAATATTTCAATTTTTTCCCTCTCAGTTTTTTATGGGATCCCTTTCAAAATGATCTTCATATGTTAGATGAAGATTATTTCGATTATGAGGATCTCATGATAGAAGCAATGATCCTACATAGGGAACGACATGCAGCTAATGGAGCATTTGGTTCTCGTCATCTAATTCTCAACTTCGCATGTTCATCCAATGTAATGCATTGGAGCGTTATGTTCACCTTTGGAATGATTACTTTGCTCAACCTCCAATATATCCAGCATGCCTTTTTAGGAGAGGGTTTCGAATGACTCGTGATCTTTTCTTTCTCATACAATCTGCAATTGAAGCTCATGATGATTATTTTGTCCAATAGAGAGACGCTAGCGGGAGGCTTGGATTGTCTTCCCTTTAAAAGATTACTGCAGCAATTAGGATGCTTGCATATGGGGTAACGGGAGATCTTATGGATGAATATGTAAGACTTGGAGAAAGCACCGCACTCTTGAGTTTGAAGAAATTTGCAAAGGCAATCGTTTCAATCTTTGGCAGTGAGTACTTGAGGTCGCCAACCAGCAGTGATATAACGAGGCTACTAGAAGTCGGACAAGCTCGGGGGATTCCAGGAATGTTGGGTAGTATTGATTGCATGCACTAGAAATGGAAGAATGCCCTAATGCATGGAAAGGTATGTACTCTGGTCACGTAAGTGAACCAGTTATTATTTTAGAGGCGGTAGCACCTCACGAGCTTTGGATTTGGCATGCCTTTTTTGGTTTGCCTGGGTCTCATAATGACATCAACGTAGTTGATCGCTCTTCTGTTTTTGCTCCTTTAGCCGAAAGCCGTACTCCTCCATGTAATTACACTATCAATGGTCATGAATATACAATGGGATATTATCTTGCTGATGGTATATATCCTTCGTGGATAACATTAGTGAAAACAATTGCTGCTCCACATGGAAGAAAGAAAAAACATTTTGTTGCATGCCAAGAGTCTGCAAGAAAAGATGTCGAGCGTGCCTTCGGAGTACTTCAAGCTAGATTTGCAATTGTGCGTGGACCTGCTAGGTATATCCATCCTGAAGTTCTAAAAGATAGAGGCACTCATTCTCAACTCCAAGCTGACCTTATCGAGCATTTATGGAATGTGCATGGAGAAGCATAATTTTGAACACAGAGCTGCTATGGGAACTCCTTGTAGTGACTAGTTGTTGTGTCATTTAATTTGTGATGTTATTTAGTTTGGTCGTCCTTTAATTTGGTCGTGTCCTTTAATTTCGAATTTAATTTGGCCGTGTCTAAGAAGAAGTATTTAATTTGGCCTTGTCTAAGAAGTATTTAATTTAATTTGGAATTTAAATTAGCCGTGTCTTGTAGCTATCACTTTGTACAATTGTAATCTGTAGCTAATATGCCGCATTAAATTCAAGCAAATAATAGCCACATTATTAAACACCTATATGAGAAGCAGCCACATTATCAAACACCTATATGAGAAGCAGGCACATTATTAAACACCTATATGAGAAGCTGCCATACAACTAACTTCTAGCAAAACAAAATTCAAATACCATACACAAAATTCAAGTGCCATACAACTAACTTCCAGCTAAATTTTTGGATCAAACATTTCCAACAAAACAAAGAAGTTGCCATACACATTTCAATAGGCCAGAGACAGCAAAACAAAGAAGCTGCCATACACATTAATTTCTTGTAAGTGAAATCAGTTCACCTAACATCCAAAAGGTCACATTCAACTAACTTCCAAAAGGCCACATTCAACTAACAGCCATCTAAATTCAGCTACCTGCTTCTCTGTTGAACTAACTTCCGAAAGGTCATGTTCATTCCATCTAACCAACCAAATTAAATAGCTGCTATTCTCAAAAAAAATTCTATTAACAGCCACTTTGTAAGTACCATTCTCAAAAAAAAATTCTTTTTTCATAGTCGCTGCCCAGCCACATGCTTTATAGCAAAATCTTGTTGCTAGGCAGCCACCTGAAGATTGAAGCTCACATTGACTCGGATGTGCTTTGCTCATCAATTTCAGACTCATCAAAAATTCTCTTTTGAAGCCTTCAGCTGCCATTCTCTCATCTCAGCCATGAACAACTGTGTATCCTTAGTCATTCCAGCTAATGCCATGTTGAACTCAGCATCTGATGAGTCTTGGGCCTTCCGTTTCTTCAAGTTTTCTTTTGCAGCTTTCTTGCCTGTAGGCCTCTCAATGTTCACCTCCACAGCGTTGTCAACAACTTCACATCCATGGTCATTGGGTTGGTGTCCATCCTGTGGCCTTCTCCTTGAATTCAGCAAAGGCATGTGTTGAATCCACTTGGGTTGGTGTCTCAAAATTACCCAACAATGATCCAATGTGAAGGAGATGTTGTGCTCTGAAGTTGCTTTGTACATTACTTTTGCCTTCTCAATCTAAAAGGGCAATGAAAGCAAACTAGGAAATTAATAAATAGATAATTAAATACATTATTAAAGGAGAATATTGCATACCTTGTCTTGCTCGTTCGCACCACTAGGGTGCAATCCCTCTACTTGTGCTATAGTTGCACAAAACTTATTGGTGCATTCTTGGATCAAACACCAACGATTTTGCAATGATGCATTCGATCGGTCCACAACATCAGGTTTTTTATACTTATGATAACAGTCCAAAATCCTATCCCACATTTGCTAGGATCTTTGATCAGTACCCCGTATGGGATCTTGGCTAATATTGAGCCAAGCATCAATAAGTAGCTTATCCTCCTCTACGGTGAAAGATGCACCTCTTGCTATTTTTTTTGCCGGACGCCTCTTCGCATCTTGAAGTGGGGTGGATTGGACCTCAACATTGGAATGTTGTGTATATGTTGGAGTACTATTAGGACCTTGTACATCACTTTGAACACAAGGAGTATGGGAATTCCTTGTATATGTTGGAGTGCTATTAGGACCTTTTACATCACTTTGTAAGATAGTGGTATAAAGAGAAAGTCCTCGTCAAATTGATTATCCATCCTTTAAGAATCATAAATTCATATAATGTCAGTCAAGGAAGCATAAAACATACAATTTAATGTGACTAATTAGTAGGAACAAACAACAAACAGATGGTCGATTAAATATCTTCTAGGCCTTGGCAAACGTTTTCAAGCAATTTATAATTGACTTTATTGCATTCAAAGAAAAGAAAAAAAAAAACAATTGAGATGATTTGATCCAAGAAAACCAACCATACAGAAATAAGCTTCATTTTGCAGAATAGGGTTGACAATGAGCTTCATTTTTTTTTCCTAAACATGATGAACAAGTAATCTACCTAGTAAAATAATTTCATCTTTACATGCTCTGTTTATTTTTCATCTCCATGTTTTATTAAATGCATCAATCGTTGAATTTAAGACTTCTTATCGAGAATTTAAGTCTTGTTTTTGTTTGCTTTCATTGTCATATTCTGTAAATGGAAGAATTAATCCCCTTGTATGTCTATAAATGGTTGCTATCTCACAACTATATTTTGTAATGGAAGAATTGGTCTCCTGAGACGTTTGAGACATAATGGATAGACATCAAAACTCTGTCAGTGGACCATTATTAGTGTTTTGTTTTGAACAAGCGGGTACTGGTGGAGGAAATGAAATCAAATAATTAGTGTTTTGGTAGAGAGCTAGTTACGAACAAATCAAATAATTACTTTGAACAAAAACTCAGTAAGAGATGACTAACTTCTTGTTAAGAAAATGCACGAAATGTTTAATCCTACAATTCCAAGAAAAAGAAAAAACAGATGTTCCAAGCAGCACATGTTCCAGAAACTTAGCTCAATTCTATAATAAAATGCTATTCAAAAATTCGCATATATTAAATCAGTTCTATAAGCTTCAATAGGCCAGAAATTTATCAACCCTTGTAGCTATAAGTACATCTATTAAAGGGGAATCTCCATTTGGTTCAGAATCAGTATGCAAAAAAATTTGATTAAAGTGGAGAACCATGAAATAGACAAGTAATCTACCACAAGATGGACAGAGACGAACCTTTCATTGCTTGTCGCCATTTCTGCAACTTCGAAGAACTGAGGATGGTTCTCGAATCGTTTACTGCAAGAAAAATTAACCACAATAGATGAAAAAACAAAGAATTTGGTTAGGAGTGCCGAAGATGAGAACACAATCTATTTCATGGCTGAAATCCCTTACCTTTCACAACATGCAGTAGACGGAAGGAGAAGACAATGGCGATAGGGCTGGGGGACGATTTCGGGAAGGAGAAGACAATGGCGACTCAATTTCTGGGATGATTTTAAGGAGGATTAACGCTTTGGATGGGGCGATTTTGGGGCTGTGTGGAAGACGAAACGAAGAAGGGGATTTTGGGGCTGTGTTGTTCTGGGAAACGAAGAAGGATGATTCTAGGTCTTCCGTTAATAACGCGGGAGAGAACGAAATAAAGAAAAGGAAATGGAGGGAAAAAAGATTGGGAAATAAAATATATTAAATAAATAGTTTGATGGGTGAATAGCGACCTTTCAAATTTGAAGGGTTTGACAAATTTTAACGTAGTTCAAAGTTAGAGATTTACATTTTGATGATACCAATGTAGAGTTATTTTTAGTATAAATCATCAAATATGTGTTTGATGAGGCATTTGGTGAGACCAATGCCAATGCTCTGAGACAGATAAATCAACCTTCCAACAAGTTGTTAATATTGTTCCTTGTTCACCACACTTTCGGTTTTTAGCAGGCTGTAATTTTGTGTTGGGTTCCATTGGTGTTTCAGTTCTTTTACAGCCAAGCATACCCATTTCTCCAAGCAAGTCCAGTACATAATTGTGTTGATTAACAAATATACCTTCCTTAGACCGAGCAATCTCCATTTCGAGGAAATACTTCAACGCACCCAAGTCTTTGATCTCGAATTCATAAAAAAGCCTTTCTTTTTGTATTTTCAGTTCGTCACTATCATCTCCTGTCAAGATAATATCATCCAAACAAACAATCAAAATAGCAATTTTACCTTCTTTTGAGGTTTATAAGACATGGTATGATTTGCTTGACTTTGAAAATATCCGTGAGGTCTCACTGCTTTGCCATAGGGTTCAAAACAAGCCCTCAAGGAGTGTTTGAGGTCGTATAGTGACTTTATTAATCTGTAGACTTTATCTACACCTAGTATTTCTTCTAACCCTAGTGGAAGACTTATAAAAACTTCCTCTTCTAAGTTTCAGTTAAGGAACACATTTTTTACATTCAATTGGTGTAAAGGCCAATTGGAATTCACGGCGAGGGACAATAATACTCGAATTGAGTTTATTTTGGCTACGGGGCGACGTCTCTTGGTAGTCGATTCCATAGGTTTGTGTAAAACTTTTTGCAACAAGTTTCGCCTTGTACCTCTCTTTACTGCCATCGGCCTTGCATTTCCCTATAAAAACCCCATTTGCACCCTACAGTTTTCTTGTCTCTTTACAAGTCAACTATCTCCCACGTGTCATTCTTCCTAAGAGCGTCATCTCCTCAAGTACTGCCAATTTTCAATTCAGATCATCTAGTGCTTCCTGGATATTTCTTGGCACAAGAAGTTGAGAAATATTTGAAGTAAATGCTCTATGATTATTGGAGAGTTTTTGGTAGGAGATATATTTGGCAATAGGATATTTAGTCCATGTTTGGGTTCCTTTTCTTATGGCAATTGGAATATCAATATCTGAGGTTTTATTTCTTGGAGATGCTATAGGATCTGAATCCGAAATGGGAGTAGAGGATAAAATAGGAATAAAATTAGATAAAACAGGAATGAGAGAAGAGTTACCTATAATATTCAAAGAGCCATTGTTCAGGGATTCTGATTGATTCTGTACTGTGATGATAGGAAGGTCTTTATTTCTTTTAGGGATCCTCTTTCTAGTATAAACTTGAAGCTCAAAATTCAGATTAAATTTATCCTTTTGTAGTATTTGCTTCTCTGTTGGTAAAAAACCGATTATCCAATATCAACATCTTGAATGCTGTTTTCTTTTTCTGGAAAAAAACTTAGTGATTTGTGGAGAGGCTTCAGTGGGAAATGTTTTGGTGTCTTGAGAAGGGAAGTCATTGATTCTATTGGGTAAATGTGTAGAGTTTTCCCAAAAATGATCTTCTTCACCGATTTTCTCCCCCCTAAAGAAAATATTTGGTAAAGAATGGACTATTTTCCAAAAAAGAGACATCCATAATAATATGGATTTTTTTTTGTTTGAGGTTAAAACATTTATACCCTTTTTGGTTAGGACCATATCCTAAAATGACACATTTTTTAGCTCTCGGATCTAATTTAGACTGAGATTAATTTGGTATGTGAACAAAAGTTGTGCAACCAAAAATTTTTAAAGGTAATTCTGAATTAATTCTAGATTTTGGAAAATCCTTTTTTTAAGCAATCTAATGGAGTGATATATTGTAGAACTCGTGTAGGCATCCAGTTGATCAAATAGGATGAAGTCAAAATAGCATCTCCACGTAAATATTTTGGAACATTCATATAAAACATTATAACATGGGCTACTTCAAGCAAATGTTTATTTTTTATTTCGGATATTCCATTTTGTTGAGGGGTATTACAACATGAAGATGGATGAGAAGTACCATTTTTTGTAAAAGAGTTTTCAAAACTTTATTAAAATACTCCGTTCCATTGTCAAATCAAAGCATACTAATTTTTGTTTGAAATTGATATTCAATCATATTGTAAAAATTTTTGAATAATTTTTCAACTTTAGACTTCTTACGCATTAGATAAATACAGCAAGGACGAGTATGGTCGTCTATAAATGTTACAAACCACATTTTTCTTGACATAGTAGTAACCTTTGAAGATCCCCACACATCACTATAAAATAAAGAGAATGGTTTTGATGCACGATAAGGTTTAGGAAGATAAGTTGCACGATGACTTTTGGACAAAAAACAACTTTCACATTGAAAAGATGCAAAGTCTAAATTTTAAAAACAACGATGGAAATAGATGTTTTATATGCAAAGTCTCTACCATTATTTGTTCACGAACAGAGATAGAACTGATACTACTAAAGCCTTGAGCTTTTCTATTACTAGATAGATTATCATCAAAATAGTAGAGACTATTTATCATCCCTAGCATTGCCAATCGTCTGTCCCGAGCTCTAGTCTGTAAAAGTACAATGAAATTCAAATAAGGTAACACAACAATTAGAATCTGTGGATAATTTGTTTATGGACGAGAGATTGCAGGCAAGTTTAGGAAAATAAAGAACAAATTTAGGATCTTTCGGAGATTTTTATTAAGCTTTTACTTGCAATAGCTGAAAAACTACCGTATGCAATTCTAACATTTCCTTTTTTGGAACATGGTGAATAAACGTTAAATAAATGCGAAGAACTAGTCATATGGTCAGGGGCTCCTGAATCAATGATCGAAGGAACGGATGAGTTTAGACAACATGATAGAGCAAGGGGTTCATTACCTGTTTGAAACAAAGAAACAATAGGAATACCAGATGATGAAATGGACAGATGATGAAATGGATTTTAGCAGTGTAAGAAGATGCTCCATCTGCACTTATTAAAAAAGAAGATGCTCCATCTGCTCTTTAGTAAAGGGGCTATAACCTTGGCTTTATTGGCAGTAGGGAAAGCTCGACCAGATCTATCACCAGGCTTGCTGCTTGTAACGCCCCGTTCCCAGAGGTTTGGAGGGTTAACTCCTAATACTTAATATCGTCTCTTTTAACACAAAAATATATATATATTCCACAAAGTCTCCATAGAAACTCTCAAATATCCACATCTTATAATACTCAAAGTACATAAGATAATAGATTTATTGAACAAAACTCTCCAATAACTACTTGTCCCTTGACACTTATTTCTCTATGATCATCAAGTCTTTTTAATACTTCTTACCATAGCCCTCCAGCTGAACCATAAAAAATATTTGAAAAAGATTATGGAGATATGTGGTTAGTTATAAACAACTCAGTACGTAGATGACATATACAAGTATGCAAACATGAGCATTTATAACGTTCAGAATGTAGAACAAAACATTTACTTTCAGAATGTAGAAACAAAACTTTAACTTTCAGAATGCAAAAATATTTTTAATCCTTGCCACACCCGTTTCATAGGGTTGAAATACTTGGTGACACTATCCTCTCCTTAACGCATCTCTCCAAGTTTGAGGGTCAACTCAAATTTGAGATTGATTACCCAAATCTGAATACATCTGGTTCACATTCTCTCAAAGCTCTTATGGTGTTGGTAGCACATATAGTTAGAGCTAATATCCTTGTCCATGGAATTCAGAAGCCATGTCATGACCATGGAGTTTTCAGCATCCCAAGTCACATAGGCCGGATCATCTTCTGTAGGGTTGTTTTTTCACCAGTCAAATAGCCCATCTTCCCACTCCCTCGAATGTACATGCGAACCAATTGAGACCATCGCAAAAAATTATCCCCATTCAAGCGGATAGTGGTAATTTGAACAGAGTGAGACTTGGAGTTGGTTCCATTACCTTTTGATGGGTTTGCAGTAGAGGAGGATGGTGGGACAGCAACTGACTCAATTGAAACATCAGACATGGTGCTACAGCCTAGACAGAAATGGTAGACAGAAGAGGGAAACAGAAGAAGTCAAACAAGCAATTGCCTGCTCTAATACCATAAAAACGGAGAGAATGGTTTGGAAATAATTTCCTAATTATTAGAATAATTTTTGACTTACACGGGTTCCTACTTATAGGAATTACAAGAAATCTAAACTAGGAAAAGAATAACTAATTAGTTTACCTAATAAAGATACATTCCTAATTTTTAATCATTGCCTAATTTACAGCTATACAATCTTGGTAATTGCCGGTGAATATCTCTATGATTTTCCAACAGAAAACTATAAGCTCGTCCATTGACTGTGTGCGATCTTCAAAGCTTAATCATTCGTCCCCCTTTAAACACACCTCCATAAGCAAATGAGGACCATCTTCCATATTGCTATGATTTGTGAGTTACCACGCTGCACACATACCTGTCCAATTTGCTAGGAAGTCAACTACCCTTTTGGGCATCGCCCAAGCTATCCCCAGCTTGGCAAAAAATTAATTCCATAAGGCCATGGCCAACTTGAAGTGAAGAAATTAATGGTCCAGTCTCCCTATTTTTTTTTTGCACATGCAACACCAATCCACTATGATGATCTGATGTCACTGTAGGTTGTCTAACTTCAGGATGTTCCCCAAGCAAGCTGTCCATACCAATAGACCTGCTTTCAGAGGTTCCTTCGTCTTCTAGGTACTCTTCCACGGCAGTGAGATAGAATTGTCGTGATAACAGACTAATTGAATGAACGAATAGAAAACTTCCCTTCATTCAAGAAACTCCGGATGAACCTATCTGCCTCTCCCTTTATTTACACTAGTAGAATAGACAAGGTTGTAGAAATTAGTGAATGCCGTAACTTCCCAATCTTGTGTTGCCCTAAGGATTGTGGCATGCCATTGAGGAACACCACCAGACAGCTCTAAAAGATCAGCAACTGAGGCTTTCTGCGACCCTGCAAGTCCATAAACTCCCAGAAAAGCTTCCTTGAGGGCCTTTTCACCACACCATAGGCCATGCTAGAACTTGATTCATTATCCATCGCCCAACTTGAACCGAGTATATCTAGAGAAACTTTCCCATTGTCAAATATACCTCCAAAATTGGTGAGCATTAAGATGTCAAAATCCAGTGGAGTAATGAAAAAAGGTAAGGTTGAATTACGAAAAAGAAAAAACAATCTCCAAACTAATGCCCCATTTTCATAGATTAATCTGTCTAACGGGCAAACCACAAGGACTTTTTTAATATTTAAGCCTTTTATTTTTAGTTGAGTACAATCATGACATTGTTGGTGTAAATGAAGGTAATATTGTCGTTTAAACTCAAAACAGATGCACGTGTCTGGCATGTGTAATCGGAACCACTAACTTTAAGGCCCTGATCTTACTCAGGGGGCAAGTTGTAACAAAGTTTGATTTAGGGAATGAGTTGCTGAGAGTCATATGGGATGTTTACCAATTAAATCCTCTCTGAATTAATAAGTTTCTTCACCTATACATTCGTTTTGATTAAAAAACCATCTTCCAAACAACTCAGAAGGTATTTTATAAAACTCAAAACAAATGTTCCAGAACAATATTCTTTTAAATTAAAATTTAAATAGCAGCAGCCAACCCTTAGTGGCTGTCACCACAGGGTGGCTTAGATCTGGCGACCAAGGGCAGCTTGATGGGAGTCAGTTTTATGAGTCGCCAGATTTGAGCCACCCTTTGGAAGCTAAGGAGACCCTTGGCCACCCGATATAGGTCACCTTTGGTGGCCAAGCTGGCTGCCCCTTGCTGGCAACCACCATGGGGTGGCTGTTACTTTTTTTTTTCTCAAAATAAAAAACAAAAATTCTGAATTATTTATTTATTTCGATAATAAACAATTTTATTGAACAAAGAATAGGCAAATCCAATTACAAAAAAACTCTTATGCCCTCACTAAGTAGGCGCATTAGAGGTAAGAAAATTGTGTAGGTCTATGCCATTAAAATCTACAGCAATGGCCTAAGTACAAAGATTTTTGAAAAATAAAACTTTACGCTCGCTCCTCCAACGATCTCTCCTTATCCTCAAACGTCCACTTGTTACGCTCATGTCACAAACACCGCATCATGCAAAGAGGGATCATCTTCCAAACTGCTTTGATTTGTTGCATACCTAGTATACTTGTCCAACTAGCCATCACGCCCACCACAGTCTTCAGCATAGCCCAAACCAAATTTAATCTACTAAACACCTTGTTCCAAAGTGCCCTGGCTGTCTCGCAATGTAAAAGGAGATGCTACACCGGCTCACCTGCTCCTCTACACATGCAACACTAGTTAGCAATGATTACTTGCCTCTTTCTTAGGTTATCCGTGGTGAGAATCTTCCTCAATGAAGTTATCCACACAAAAAATGTGGCTATAGGGGGAGCCTTGTGCCTCCAAAGCCTTCTCCAATGAAACTGAGTGTCAGGCACTTCGGTGAGAGCCCTATAGAAAGAGCGAACTGAAAAAACACCTTTGCCTGTGGCTATCCACCACAAACAATCCTCTTGAAGAGTGTTTGGTCTAATGGAATATATATGATCAAAGCTACTCATTTCCCAATCTTGAGTTGCCCTATTAAAGTTAATATTCCAAATTTTCAATGGATCCGCCCTCCCGAAATCCCCATGAAATCTACCACTATGACCTCTTTAGCACTTGCAATCTAGAAAAGTGAAGGAAAACCATCTTGTAGGGCGCTATTACCACACCACCCATCTCTCCAGAATTAAATTTTGGATCTTGCACCCATTTCAAGCCGAGATTGTCGATAGAAAATCCCCCACCCACTTCTTATATGTTTCCACAAGTCCACTCCATGCGCCACTCTTACTTCTCTAGTACACCATCCGGCCTAAGCCACCATATTTGTTTTCAATCACCATTCTCCACAAAGCTTCAGGTTCCTTGGTATATCTCCACAACAATTTGTCAAGTAGTGCCGGATTAAAAATCCTCAAGTTTTTGATACCCAACCCGCCATTAGAGATAGGACGACACACCCTATCCCACTTGACTAGATGAAATTTAAATTCATCCCCCAAACCTCACCATAATAAATCACGTTGGAGCTTCTCAATGCGTGCTGCCACACTTGCCGAAATTGGAAAGAGAGATAAAAAAATAAGTTGGTAGGTTAGAGCACTGGCATTGGATTAGCCAAAAGTTTTCTTCAAAAAGTACCAAGTTTTGCACACAGCTCAAAAAATTTTCATTATATTTGATCAATTGTGGCAAAAAAAAATACATAAAGGGAATAAAAGTATCTTTCTTCTATAAAATAAAGGGAATAAAAGTACATAAATTTGAAGAAACTTTTGAAGATATAATTTATTTTTGAAGAAGAAAGATACTTTTATTTCCTTTATGTACTTTTTTTTGCCACAATTGATCAAATATGATGAAAATTTTTTGGGTTGTGTGCAAAACTTGTACTTTTTGAAGAAAACTTTTGGCTAATCCAATGTCAGTACTCTTAGAAAGTGTACTCTAGATCAATGTAATTCTGTCACCTTTTGACAGGAACATTCTCTTCCAACCCGACAATCTCTGCTCTATTTTCTCAACCACCATATCCCAAACTGAAAGTGTCCTTGAGGCAATTCCCAACATCCCAAGTAGGTCATAAGGAGCGAAGATATCTTACACCCTAGCGTTCTAGCCAACTGGCGCATGCTAGGAACAACCCCAATTGTCACCATCTCTGATTTCCCAAAGTTTACTGTCAAACCGGATGCCGTTTCAAAAGAGTAACAAGGCCTTCAAAGCTTCCACATTATTTTGGTCGGCTTTACACAAGATGAGTGTATCATCTGCAAACAACAAGTGAGATATTAATAATGCCCTTATTCGGCTTTCCAACCGAAAAACCGACGAAAAAGTTGTCCACCAGAGCCAAAAGCATCCTACTTAGCGCCTCCATCATTAAAACAAACAACAAAGGTGACAATGGATCCCCTTATTTCAAACCACGTGAACTATGAAATAAACCCTCTGGACTGCCATTAATTTGTACAAAGAATTATGCCATGGATATCCACCAATGTATCCATGCCTTCCACCGCTCCTCAAAGCCACATCTCCCAAGTACATATAGAAGAATTCTCAATTAACATGATCATACGTCTTCTCCATATCTAGCTTGTACATGATCCCTGTGGTACCAGTCTTGAGTCGATTGTCAATACATTAATTAACTATAGGGACTGCATCCCGAATTTGCTTACCTTTTATAGTAAAAGGTATTTGGGGCTTAGTGACAATCTTACCCACAACCTCGTTGAGTCGGTTCGCAAGTACTTTAGAGAGGATCTTCTACACCCCCCATTCACTAGGCTAATGGGCCTAAACTCCTCGATCTCTGTAGAAAAGTGTTATTAAGATTTTTCTCAAAATTTTCCACCGAGAAAAGTTTCTGAAAAACCTTCATTAAATCTTCCTTTAAGACTTCCCAACAATCTTGGAAGAAACTCATAGGTAACCTATCAGGCCCAAGGGCCTTGTCTTTGGCCATTTTCTGCACAACATTGTATAGGTCTTCCTCATCAAATGCCCTCTCCAATTGAGACACATCACTCTCCCCAATAGTATTCAAAGACAGCCCATCAAGAGAAGGCCGCCAACCCACCTGCTCAGTTAGAAGCTTCTCGTAGAAATCAACTAGATGATTGTGAATTAATAGTTCTTCTCTTCAATCAACACCGTCTATTTTCAGAATCTCAATGTTGTTTCTTCTATGAGAGTTTGCAATCCTGTGGAAGAACATGGTGCTCTGATCCCCTTCTCTTAGCCATAAAGCTCTTGATTTTTGGTGTCATGACATTTTTTCTAGTAAAATCATCCCCTCTAGATCAGCAACTGGCATAGTCTTCTGATCTCGTTCTTCCTGTGTAAGTGGCTACCCCACTTGGAGCCTCTCTAACTCTTGGATATCCCTCAACTTAGGCCTTATTCACTTTCACAAATACTCTCATTTTATTTTATCTTATCATTACTACTTTCCCAAATTCCCATACAGAATAAAATAAACAATTCAATTTTTTCAAATCTTAAAACAAAATTAATATGAAAAAAATATATTATAACAATATTTTATACAAAATCAACTTTTATCTCATTTTATTTCATTTTATCTATGAAAATAAACCAGGCTTCACTTTTCTTGTTTTTCCCTATATTTCCAAAAGATTGCATATTCCACAACTTCATATCTCTTTTTAGAGCTTTCAATTTACTGACAAAAATGAAGCTGGGGTTGCCTTGGAACTGGTAAGAAGTCCACCATTGTTTGATTCGGTCCGCAGACCCTTTGGATTTCTGCCACATGTTCTCAAATTTGAAATACTGTCGGCCATTGCGTAAACCTCCACAATCAAGCAAAATAGGCCAATGATCCAACCCTACACATGGCATACGCTTTTGCCATACATCTGGAAAGTGACTTTCCCATTCTGATGAGATTAGGAATCGGTCCAATTGAGACTAGGTTTGATTGTTCAACCATGTAGCAGGACCCCTTGCTAGTGGCAAATCCACCAAGAGCTCCAAGTCAAATATACACTCTAAGAAGGCGAGAACTCCAACATTGCAGGTTGCACTCTTTGACTTCCAAAGCATTCACTTGGAAACTGAACAACATTGAAATCTCCCCCAATACACACCATGGGAGGTTCCACCAGCTATGAATCCCTACTAGTTCTTCCCACACTGCCTTTCTGTCAGTGTCTTAAGTTTTGGACATACACATACTTATCAAAAAAAAAAGTTTCGACCATACGCACTTGCAAAAGCCTACAAAAAGTTATCTAACACACTTTTAAACGAGCAAACTACCTTGTATCGCCCTTATATATTCCTCCATGATCTCTACCAGCCGCCTATCCTACAACACCACCATACCACCTGACGTCCCCTTAGATGCCAAATACACCCAATTCACATGAAGGCCACTCCATAAACTTTACACATTTAACCTATTGATGAAATTCAACTTAGTCTCCTATAAACACACTATATCCGCCTTCCACTCACGAAGCAAGTTCCTAATCCGAAGCCGCTTGTTAGCCTCTTTGAAATCGCGAACATTCCACAACACTATTTTGGGTTTCATTGAGGAAAGGTTGGCCCTTTCTCTTTCAGCCTAGTCCTGTTGGAGCTGCTCTCCGAATTCATCAACCAAGTCAATCTTTTAAACTCTTGATGTTTCTTTGAATTACCCTTCTTTTGTTGTTGATGCCCCACTTCATTGGCTGTAAGTAAGGCCATAAATTGCTTCTTATTTCCTTCACAATCAATTCCACACATTTTTGGATATCTTCACCTTATGGAATACCCAATCAAAAACATTAGAGTGAACTGGAAAAAGTAAGTTTAAAGGAATGGGGTCATCCACCCCATGAAAGCCCTCTCTCTTCTACCAAAGAGATATCGTCCAGCCCAATCTGTCCACACACATCAGGGAACAAAAGTTAATCATCCACCGAGTGCATGAGATCATTCGAGTTCTCCACATCCTTTTCATCCAACTCGGCATCAACATAGGGCTATGCAGAGAGGTTCCCCGGAGTCTGCCCCATGCCGTCGCACTTCATTGGCGCTGTTTGGTCACCCCTTGACAAAGGAAACCCCCCCAATAACGTCGGATGGCCCATTGCAGGTTCCATTACCATTGTCGGCATCTTCTGTTCACCTGCCGCCTGTATCTCCTCTGCCAACAAGCTTCTCGATGTGGTCACAGGTTGACGCACACGAACATCGTTGCTTGCATTAGGGCAAGCTGAGTCCTTGCGATAGACAATGGGTTGCCAAGGCCCAAGCCTAGGCCCACCATAGGAGAAGAACTATCCATGCATTGGGTTTTGGGTTGGAAAGGCCCAGACTTATCACCCATGAAGCCGAAGCCCTTAGTTCCCGGTGCCATAGAATGCACGGGCTAAGGCCCATTGACCTTTTTCTAACGTAGCCCATCCAATTGCCCCCCCAAAAAACCTTATGAAGCATAACGGGCTGGGCTTTATTGGACCCAAATCCTGAGCCCAATCCCTTGCCTTTATCCCTTAACCCCTTTCCTTTATCCCCTTTCTCTTGCATACCACCTTCCTTATTCTGCCAGACACACCTAAACACCTCCTCCATCTCCCTCTTGCAACTTCCTAATTTGGCCCTGTATATCCAACAAAAGCCTACACAGCTCCCAATTCTCCTGACCCACGACAGGCTTTCTGACATAGTAGGGATTTGGCATAGTGTAGGGGTGCAGAGGAGGAGCATGCCACAACGTACCCCTGTCAAGGACCCTTTCCCTGCCGTCTCCCCTCTGCATCTGGAAAGGCCCCGTCGACGAGAGGGCCTTCTTGTAAGACCCATAGTTAGACCTCTGTGCGCCCACCTTTAGACTTGGCTGAGCACCTATGGGGGTGACACGCCTATTTTTCCGCTCTTGGGCCACCTCCGACAATACATCCTTGAAGCTCCTCCATCCCCACCTTCCTCCCCTTTTGAAATGCAGAGGAAGCTCCTCCTTCCCCCTGGTAGTACTCGGTAAGCGCCACGAAATGACATTGTTAGCTTGAGCATCGTTGAGCAACGAAGCTACAATATCCTTCCCTGGAAACCGAATACATCTCATACTTCCCCCCTCTCAGACACTTCTCCATAGCGCTCCCATGCCAACACACTGAATTTGCACTCAAAACCACCTCATGCTCTTCTTTTGAACCTCTCTCATGATGAGCCCAATGTGAAAAAAGTTGCGTGAGTACTGAGGGAAAAGTTTAGGCGAGAGAAGTTTTGTTGTGATTTTTTTTAATTTTTTTTATTACACCCTCCAAAAAGATCTTTTAGAAAACTGATTGAAAAAGAATCTAAAAACTTTTACCTACAAACATGTTCTCAATGGGTCCCACCACTTTTATAAAACTCTATTAAAACCTCCTCTTCAAAGTTTTTCACAACCATTCACAAACATTTTTACCCTATTCATGAAAACACCAAAAATCCCCTTGTTGAGATGAAATGGATGGGGTGGTGGTTTAGGTGCTTTTTGTAATTTAGTCAGTGTAATTTTATTTTATCTAACCTCTTCGTGGATATGTTTGGCAAAAATACAGAGAAGTCCTTTCTGATGTAATTCACCAAAAAACTTTTCCAGCTTAAACAGCCTAACTATAAATAATTCTGCATCTTTATATATGAATACATAATTTTGCATGTATCAACTTTTCCAATGTGCAAACTACATATCAAGCATTCCTTCTGCAACCAACAATTTTCAGTGAGTGATACTTTGTTAGATTCATAAACTTTCTCCATTTACCTTGATCATTAACATGACCACTTTACTATATTTACAAATATTTCAATTGACCTTGATCGTTAATGTGATGTGCTTACCATTACGAGCCTTTAGATTTAAAATTTCCCGGAAGTATTCCCAGGCAATCTCTTCCCCTTGTAACAATGCCTTCAATATGCATAAAATAGGGAATAAATATATGCCTGTGTTGAAGAAAATAGTTGTAATATATGCCCGTTTTGGCCTATGACTTTTTTCATTATGATAATTACTCATGTTTTATGTCTCTGTGTCTACATTATAAATGTAAATCCATACACCCATATGCATGTGCATGTGCGTGTGCGTGTGCGTGTGCGTGTGCACACGCACGCGCGTGTGCATGTGCATGTGCATGCACATGCATGTATACAGATAACAGAATGTAGCGCTATAAATATTCATGCTGAACTCTTCTTCCCAATTTTATTTTCCAGATGCACACCTGTTACCAGTTGATTTGCCTGAGATAATGTCCTTGACAGGCAGGTAGAGATGAATTCACCTTTCGGTATTATTATGATTTTCAGTTTTGGGAAACCTTAATAGTTTTTTGTTTGTTTATATATGATTATGTATTTGTTTTCATTTCCTAAAGCTTTTTTCCGAAACTAATTCTGAAAATTGCTCATTATGAAGACATCTTATATGATATGCTCTCGAGCCAAATTGCAATTTATTTTGATGAGATGATGTGGAGCCCATAAAATAGTGTAGTTGGTTGCCTTAGATAGTCTTGGCATGATGTAATTCGGATGTCCTTGGTTATATAGGAGCCATGGTTATAAATGGTGGTACCAATATTAGTGCCAAAAAGATGCTAATATGTAGTATGGAAGATTTTTTTATTTTTTAGTTTTCTATCTTATAGATGCTTATAGGGTTGTATTTGAGCTGAGTTGAGTCGAATTTGAATAAGGGTGCTCAAGTTTAATTAACATATTTAGCTATTTGAACTCAACTTGAACTCGAACAATCTTGAATATCCATGTTCGAACTCGCTCACTTAATATTAGTTATATTTGAGCTTGACTCAAGTTTCAGTAAAAACAAATAAACATGTCAAGCTCGAACTCAATTAGCTGATGCACATATTGAGGTAGGTGATGGATCTCGAGTCAAGTTTTGGCATGACAAATGGTGTAGCGAACAAGGCATTAAAGAAACATTTCCTGACATTTTGAGCTTGTACGGGCAAAGGATGCTTTTGTAGTTGATATCTTGGCCTTCTTTCGTGGTTCCCCTCCCTTGGAATGTAGATTTCATCAGAGTGGCACAAGATTGGGAGTTGGGAATTATCTCCGAGTTTTTTTGCTTACCATATTCCATCAGGGTGACTGAAGGCACCTTAGATAAGTTCATTTGGAGCCCCTCCAAGAAAAGTGGATTCACAGTTAAATTGTTTTACCAAGTTCTAGTGAACTAGTGCATACTTTTCCATGGAGGAATATATGGAAGACGAAAGCTCCTCCGAAAGCAGCTTTCTTTAATAGCTTCCCTAGACAAGATTCTTTTTGCAAACAATTTTAGGAAATGTCATTTAATGGTGTTGGACTTAGGTTGCATGCGTAAGAAGGATGGGGAATTTGTGGATTACCTGCTTCTACAATCTGGAGAGGACTCCAAGGCAATTCACAAGTGGCAGCAATACGAAGATGGCCCCTATATGTATGTGTTGATGCATTTGGCGAGATAGAAATGATTGGAACTTCGAGGATTGCTAGAGGATATTGGAGGTGCTTAAAGTTTCTTTAAAACTTTGTTTGTATGGGCGGGGTCATTGATTTTAATGGACTTAATGTCCATGATTATCTACTTTCGAATGTAAACCCAGTTAAGTACTTCTCATATATACATCTTATGTACTTGGGTTATGCCTCATGTTCTTATGAATAAAATTTCTTGATACCTATAAAAAAAAGTTACAAGTGATAGTTGTAGATCATAATACATGTTATCATTTCTATATAAAGTCAATTATATGATTCACTTGATTGAAAAGAATTAGTATCAACTTAGGTCATGGTACATAATAGACAATACAAATTATAGTTAATTTATTAAGAACAGCCCATTTTAATTCTATTAATAAACCAAGTAATTAAGATATGTGACCTTCGGTCATGATAAAATCAATCATGTCAAATATGTGCTATACATACAAGGTATTATAAATATCATATGTTACATTAAATATAAGTTATAGGTAATATATAAGTTATGATACTCACACTCTATGTGAGTTATATTTAATTTGTTAAAGTCAATTGGTTAGAATTCGATTATTAAGCCATACTAAATTATAGTATTCAACCTTAGAGTTATGCATAAATAATACAAACATACAACCTACATGACAATTGACAAATATAACATATAAGACATGTTATTTTATATTGTGTATAAAATCTAAATTTGTAGAATAACCTATATATATACATACATGAAATAACTAGATATATTATAGAAATGACTCTAAATCAATACTATATAACTAATTATAAGAAATATCTTCCATTAAAAAGCATATGCCTTGATAAACTCAAAAAATTATAAATGGTAAACTATAACACATAATTGTGTGTGTGGATATACAGCTACAGTCATATGACACGTCCATGTGTAACTATTGCATATACATATTATGAACATTAAAATGACCTTAAACAAACTAAGTCAAGCTTACACAAGTTTTGCTCACGAGCCTAAACCGAGTTGAGCAGATCTTGTACGATTTTGGCTCATTTAATACACTGAACCAAAAACTTTTCTCTCCATACACTTGCGATTTTCTATTCTCTTTTCAATGGCAAGGTATTCTAGTTGATCCTTACTGGTTTGCTTCTTAGTTTTGTGATCTCAAGATGGGTATGATGAAACAACTATTGATAGAGACTAAGATTTTTGCATTTTCTCTGGATGGGGGGAACTGTCTTCGTATCACAGAGAGGAGTTGTAAGACCACTAAGGCGACAGTTTTAGCCATAGCTGTGCTTGTTGGATGGCCAACACCTTGGAAGAATGTAGCTCTTCGAGGGGCATCAAAATTTTCTACAAGCCGTTTTGGGACGGCTCGAAGGTTGTATTTGTGCATTGTCGTTTGAATGCATTTGGCCATTACTTGTAAATAACAGAGTATGGAGGCAGTGGGCGTTGGGGTCCCCTAGTAATACCAGAAGGCAATGAGGGAGGGGGATGGTGAGGCCTCTCTGGGGAAATAAAAAATACCTTACCTGTGTATGATCAGGCTAACAAAAATCCAGTTAAGATTCCATCCATGGACAAGGGGAAAAAGGTAGTGAGATAGAATGTCTTATGTAGAGGGGGCATAGGGAGTTGGGTGGCTGTGCTTGGAGGAAAGAGACAACTTTCAGCATTTGAAAAAAACAAGAAGGGGGGGAAGGCAGGTGATGTGAAGAATAGTACTGGTGACAGACGTGCTGTACACGAAATAGAAAATGAGTCTCTGTCCCATGCTTGTCCAGCGGAAAGTGTGTTGCAGGAGCTCTTCTCAGTTTTGCTAAAAGACATCCCAGGGGTGAAAAAGGAGGCGGTGTTAATAAGGAGCTAAATGCCTTAACTTTACGCCTGGGCTTGGGTTGGGCCAAGTTAAAGGGGTTTGTAAAGCTGGGAATAAAAAACGGAAAAGCAAGGCCAAAATATTGGGCCGCGTGAGCCCAACCTGCAAGCTGCAATGGAAGCCTAAAACGTTTAGGGCTACCTTTGAGAAGGGCTCACCTTTTGATCCCAACAAGGGCAAGCCATCTGAGCTTGGGCCCGTCATTGATCTTGAGCTCGTGAATCCTTGTAGTCAACCCGCGATGCCTGTCCCCTCGACGCCGACGATTGGACCTGTCGGCCAGTGTTCAGCAGTATCTCTCGGAACAAAGCATATTTGCTCGATGGTACTTTTGGAGCTAGCGGGTGGGCCACCACCTGTCGGGGTGACACAGACTTCGATGCCGGTGTTGTCTCGGTCACCTTTTGTCTTCTCAGTGGCAAAGTTCCCGGCGACTAGATTGCCACTTACCAGCCACCCGGGCGTTGACATTGGTGAAGAACAAGACTCTGGCCTTGACCTCAGCAAAGCTTTAACATTTTGAGTGTGACTCTTCGAATGTCCTCTTTGGTCTGGTCTCCAGCCACCCCACTCAGCCGTCGATTGTTCCTTCAGCCAATTTACAGCATACGGGAGATGATACTTTGGCAGGTTTACTGGTTCTGTTTGAGGCTAATAGGGATAGGGAGGAAGAACCTACCCCTCACAACACATTTAATCCCCAAATTTCGGATTGGGTTATCCAGGAAGTAATGGATATTAAACATGTTGTGGGGATGCCATGTGTGGGATTTGAAGCTGAATTTATGGCGTTACTTAATGCCTGTGAAGCTGGGCATGCTCATTCCAAATCAGAGTAATCTTGCTACTTGGCTAAGAAGAAGGACAGAGAATTCAAGAGACTTATGTGGAAAATGAATGACGATGGTGGAGAGAAAAACTCCAATCTCCTGCATGGCAAAGGGAGGGGTGAGATAAGCTCCAATCTATGAAGCTAAAAATAATATCATGGAATGTGAGGGGGCTGCATGAACTTAATAAGTAGCTCCAAGTGAGAAATTTACTTAGACAATGGAAGGGATATATTGTTTGTTTACAAGAGACAAAAATGGAATCTATTACAAAGGGCAATACGTCGGGTGGTCTTACTTGCCATCCAAAGGTGCTTCAGGAGGGGCTTTAATTATGTTTGATAAAAGGGTGGTGGAAAGGGTGGGGGAATGTGGGTGAATTCAAGCTTTTTTCTTTGTAAATCTTGAAGACAACTTTAACTGGGCATTCGCTAGAGTCTATGGATCATATGTTGACTTATAGAGAAGGCTATTGTGGGAAGAATTGGCGAGACTTCTTAATTGGTAGGAGTTACCAAGTTGTATTCGGGGACTTTAATATATAACTCGCTATCCAAGTGAATGGCCGGGTGCATCCCACATCACTCCTGCCAGGAGAAGTTTTTTTGATTTCATCTTAGAACAGGAGCTTATGGATATCCCACTATCAGGAGGCACGTTCACTTGGTCCAACAATTGAGATCTCCCCATCTTGATCGAGGATCGACAAATTTTTATTAACTCCTGAATGTGAGTCACACTATCTGGATGTTGCTCAGAAGAGATTATCCTGTCTATGTTCTTATCACTTCCTTAACATCTTAAATTGCGGAGGCATCCAATGGGGTAAAAAGTATTTTAAATTTGAAAATATGTGGCTTAAAATTGATAGTTTTGTAGACAGGGTCAGACGATGGTGGAATACTTACAAATTTCAAGGCTCTCCAAACTTCATTATGGCCAAAAAGTTGAAAGTGCTGAAACAGGACTTGAAGCAAATGGAATGAACAAGTTTTTGGCAATGTGCTTCATCAGAGATACTCTCTTGTTGAGGAGTTACAGGGTCTAGAGGGCGAGGAGGAAGCTTGAACACTCTCCGAACTTGAAACTATTCGCAAGACCCAGGTTGTTCCGGAATTTGAAAGAGTTACACTAATGGAGGAGATTTCATGGAGACAGAAGTCAAGGGTATTATGGCTTAAGGAGGGGGACATGTGCACAAAATTCTTTCATAGGGTGGCCAACTCTCACAAGTGGAGTAATGCCATAGATATTTTGGTGGTAGATGGGGTAGTTTCTTCGGATTAGATGATCATAAAAAACCATATTGAGCAGTTTTATTGACATTTGTTATCCGAAGAACACAGTTGGTGACCACAAGTGGATGGTAACTTTTTCTGTACTTGATCAGCATAGTGCAGAATGGCTAGAGAGGCTGTTTGTAGAAGAGGAAGTGTACAAAGTGTTCAAATTTGTTGGGAGGTGGTTAAAGAAGACCTTATGCAAGTCTTTCATGATTTTCATACTAATACAAGCTTTGAAAAGAGTCTGAATTCTACTTTTGTAGCACTCATTCCTAAAAAGATGAGGTCTACGGATATTAGAGATTATTGCCCTATATTAGTCTTGTGAATGTGGTGTATAAGATCCTCTCCAAAGTAACTTGCGAATAGGTTGAGTTCGGTGATGGAGAAGCTTATTTCGAAGCCTCAAAATGTATTTGTAAAAGGTAGATAGATTCTCGACTCTATCCTCATAGCAAATGAAGTTTTGGATGGACGTTTGAAATCTAGAGAACCCGAGCTGCTTTGTAAACTAGACATGGAGAAAGCTTATGACCACGTAAACTGGCGGTTCTTATTCTTATCTTCTTGCTAGATGTGGCTTTGGGGGCAAATGGTAGAAATGGATTGAGTTTTGTATCTCTTCAGTGAGATTCTCTATTTTGGTGAATGGATTACCGGTTGGATTCTTCAACTCTTCTCGCGGGTTGAAACAGGGAGATCCTCGTTCTCCACTACATTTTTTTATTTATTATGGAAGCTCTAAGTAAGATGATTGAGGGATCGGTGAACAGGGGGTTTCTTTATGGTTTTCCAGTGGGGAATGACAACCTCAACATAACTCACTTGTTATTTGCGGATGACACACTCATTTTTTGTCATGCTAACTATGGACACATTTAAGCCTTGAGGGCGCTCCTCCTTTGTTTTGAAGCTGTATCAGGTTTGAGAATTAACCTTTCAAAGTCTAAATTAGTACTAGTGGGGGAGGTCCATGATGTGGAGTCTTTAGCTACACTCCTGGGATGCAAGGTATCTTCATTGCCTCTCAAGTATCTTGGTTTACAGTTGGGTGCCTCCTTTAAATCTGAAAGGATTTGGGATGGCGTAGTTGAAAAGATGGAATGTAGATTGGCTTCTTGGAAAATGTTATATTTGTTGAAAGGTGGCAGGTTGACTTTGACCAAAAGCAATCTTTCGAATTTACCCATTTCTTATCTTTGTTTCCGCTCCCGACAAAGGTAGCTAACTACATCGAGAAGTTGCAAAGGTATTTCCTTTGGAGTGGCCTAGGGGACGAATTAAAGTTTCATCTGGTTAATTGGTCAACAATTTGTACCCCCATCTCTGGGAAAGGTTTGGGGATTTGCTACTTGATGAAATTCAACCAGCTCTATTGGATAAATAATTGTGGAGGTACTAACTTGAAAGGGATGCCCTTTGGAAGTTAGTAATAGACTCAAAATTTGGAGAGGCTTGGGGAGGTTGGTGCTCGAATAAGGTACGAGACACATATAGTGTGGGGTTATGAAAATATATAAGGGGACATTGGGAGACCTTTCGAGGTCATGAACATATTGTGGTGGGAGATGGTTCTTGTATCAGATTTTGGTATGATATTTGGTGTGGTGATCATAGCCTTTTGGTTACATTTCTTGCTATTTTTGAGCTTGCAAGAGGAAAGGATGCTGCGATGTCAGATCTTTTTTTCCCTCAAATGGCCCCCCTCAATGGAATATTGATTTCATTAGGGTAGCCCAAGATTGGGAGGTAGAGATTATTTTTTAGTTCTTTGCAACTACATATTCAATACGCATTCCAGGGGGTATTGGGGACAAGCTGAATTGGACTCACTCAAAGAAAGGAAACTTCTCTGTTAGATCGTTTTACCAAGTTTTAACGAGTCCCGGATTCACTAGGTTCCCGTGGAAGAGTATATGGTAGATGAATGCTCCTACCAAAGCGGGCTTTTTTGTTTGGTCAACATCATTGGACAAGATCCTAACTACAGACAACCTAAGGAAGCGTTGGATAATTGTGTTGGATTGGTGTTGCATGTGTAAGAAGCAGGGGGAATCAGTAGACCATCTGCTTCTACATTGCAAGGTGGCCAGAGTCGTGATAATTTTTTCACGAGAGTCGGTTTGTCATGGGTCATGCCTCTCAGATTGATGAATTTCCTCGCTAGTTGGCGAGACATTCAGGGTAACTCCCAGGTGGCAGCTATCAAGCGCATGGTTCCTATTTGTATATGCTGGTGTATCTGGAGAGAAAGAAATGTAAGAAGTTTTGAATATTGTGAGAGAACAATGGAGGAACTTAAACTTTTCTTTTTTTGGTCTTTGCTTTTATGGGCTGGTTCTATTGTTTATGACGGTCTAAGTGTTCAAGACCTTTTTCGTTCGATTGTAAACTCAAACTAGGTGTTTCCCATGTATACTACTTGTGTATCTGTGTTTTGACTTTTTCTATTAATAAAATTTCTATGATTAACTATCAAAAAAATAAAAACCTGAACCAATGTAAGTGTTTATGAACAACTTATTTATTAAATGAATCTAGTGTATAGCTGAGCTCGAGCTGTGCTCATGAATGGCTCTGTTCATTTACTGCCTAGACACATATGCATGTCATGACCTCATTTCTCCACTTAGAATTGTTTTCTAATAACCCCTCATAGTATATGTTGCTGTTGCTGGTCTGATGGGCATTAGTTACCAATCTTAATTCTTATGTCTTGTAAAAGAGTAGAAAGTGGTGAGGAATTTCTTTAGGTAAAGACTTGGAGACTAAAAGCAGGAGGCTGGTCTCTTAACTCTTTTCTGGCCTTACAAGAGACGTCTGGTTGTACTGGTCTCTCCAACGCCCAATTAGCATCCCTTCCTTATTATGGTTCTCAAGATATTTCTGCACCATAATTATTGCTACTTGTATATGACTGAAGTTCACCTATCAAAACAAAGTATATGACTGAAGTTCCACTCATCCATGAACTTGTCTGATACATGGACTATTACGTGAATTGATTAAATATGCCTAGGTTTCTAAGAGTAATTTTCCAACACTCCCCTGAATTTTGAGGGAAATTTTAGTCAATTGATGCTCAATAATGAAAGAGAAAGAAGAGAAAAGAGAAGAATGATGGAAAAGAAAGAGTGCAATCAGATGGGGAAAAACCATAATTAGGGTTCACGCTCATCTGATGAAATCATAATATATAGAAAATAGATGATCAGAAAGTATCCTTGAACATTGAAACGCCTTAGACCTCCTACAGTATTTCTATGTTGCTTGATGTTTTGTTTCTTTATATAGTGTTTGGTAGTCATTTCCTTGAATTTTTCTTTAATTTCATGGGTAATAGGGGGTTAGTGGACTGAAAATAATTATAAAGTGCAAAAAAGTTATTTGACTTTTTTGTTTCAACAAGGAAAGTTTTACCCTCAAAGGGTCTAGGGCATTATAAACATACTAACGACTAAGATTAGAATAATATCATGCATGTATAGCTTCTTACAGTAGTGTAGAAAATGCTACTTGACACTCCAGCAAAATATTTTCAAGTTTTTCTCCTTTCTTCAAATAATGTGTACAAATTAAGTTGTTATGCAATTTTTCCTTTATAGAATGTGCTGACTTCAATGTGCTTGGTTTTATTAGTAATTGCTTTGCTATCACTCTACATTCTCATAGGATTTGTGGAGTTATACCTGGTTTCGTTTATAAATATTTCAAGCCTACTAGGCACCTCTACTGGAGTGCAAATTAAAGACATAATATGTTGGCAAATTGGAAAGAGTGCTTTTATTATAGTCAATCAACCAACCTTAGACAAATACCGCCTGTTCCAGCCAGCCAACCGATGTTCCATTTCTGGAAGCATCACATTCCAAATTGATACAGCCTCATAAGAAGCACCCAAAGGCAAGCTCAAATATTTCATTGGTAGAGTAGGAACATCAAAACCAAGAATATCGGCCAAGATAAGGAGCATACCTTGGAGGAAATCTGGAAATTCTTTGTATTTACTTTATTACGGTGGTTTTCTGCTATAGGTCTTGATGGAGCTTCTTCTCATGATTTTCCGTTTTCTTTTTCTTCTGCTTTATAGAATGTAACTAGGTGTTTCTTTTGTATACTTCTTATGTATATGGGCTTCACCTATTACATTCGTTCAATAAAATTTCATTTATGTATAAAAAAATAAAAGAATATGGGCCAAGATGGTTGTGGGTGGATGGTGTGGTGGGATTCTTTGCCCTTTGTGCAGAGATGGGTTCCCCCGTTGCACTGCCCTCCATCCTGCACAGAGCAGAGATTGGGGGCTTCCTCTCTGCATGTGTCCCCACCCCAAACAAAGCTGAGTCATGTGGAGGTGGCGGATCCCCACCATGTGCAGGTGGGGTAGCCATGCAGAGGTGGTTTTTAGCTTAAAAATAATTGTGCACGTCTTTTCCAAGCTTTTCTTGCCATACAAGTATATGTCACCATATTTATTTAGTAACAGTAAATAGTTGAAAAGGTATGGGATAGGTATTTTCTTGTATACATCCAGTGTTCTTGCCAAAAAAAAAAAAAAAAAATACATTTGATGTATATAATATTTTACATATAAAAAAAAAAAGTTGAAAAGGTACCAGTCTGTTTGGTGTTTTCAAGTATATGTTCTTACTTGGGTTTGATGTATTTTGGCTAGTTTTTTACGGGTTTTTTTGGGGTTATTGTGAGTTCTCTAGTATGAGATAAGTATTTTCTTGTATACATTGAGTGTACTTAGTTACTCTTTTTGATATATATAATATTTTACTTTTAAAAAAAAAAATAGTTGAAAAGGTACCAGTCTGTTAACGTAACAGAACCATTATTATTATCTAGGGTGTGATATTATGTAACTTTCTTGTCAATGTGAGCAACTAGGAGGACACAGTTTACTTTTTCCCATAGAAGACATTATTTATGTTTGTTTTTCCAAGCGGATTTTCAGTTTTTAGTTTCAAAGCAACACTTTTCAGATTGTGTTCCAATTCATCCTAACTGCCCATATTCATAAAAACTTGATAGAAAGCACTTACAAAACATTTTCCTTGTAAACTGAAAACAGAGACAAAATTCTATATCCAAACAAGCCCATATTTCTTCATACAAACCAGTGTCCTGATTCACATTGGGTACTAGTGAATCCATCTTCCAGCAATAAGAATTTCTTGTTTTAACCCAGCAATATGAATTTCACCATCTTCCATAGAAAAATCGTAAAAAGCTCTTTGTAAGATCTGAAGCTTGATGAAAGTGACTTACCCCCAACAATTCTAGGAGAGAGAGATTTACTCAGGCCCATAAAAAAAAATACCCAAGTACATCTGCCTCTCTTCCCGTTCTCCTTTCATTGGATTAGTTGTGCCACAGACCAATATGAAAAGTTTCCATCGGGTGGTTCTTCATTGATGTCTTCAATCATGTTCCATAGGTCTTGTGAGATACTAACGCCTGATTTGCTTTTCCAAACAATCTCATCTCATCTGATCCCATCATTATTACTTTCCCAAATTCTCATACAAAATAAAATAAACAATTCAACTTTTTCAAATCCCAAAACAACTTTTCCAAATTCCAAAAAAAAAATATTAAAAAAAATATTATAACAATATTTTATTCAGTTTCTAACTTTTATTTCATATTATCTAATCTTATCTATGAAAACAAACCAAGCCTAAGAGTCTAACTTTTCTTCTTGTAGTAGTCATCATGCTGTTAAAAAATTAGAACTTGACTTGTACTTATTTGGAAGTGTGTTAGAGCTAGCTGCCACGTGGTCAGAAAGAAATATGAGCTTCAAATTTCTCTCTAATTTAACTGTTAGAAATAGAAGAAATCTATTACAAATTTCTTTTTGCGAATGGTGGAGGCGGCTGTGGGAGTTTGGGGGGAAGAGTACATTGGAACATCAACTTCAACCACACGGCACAAGATTGGGAGATGAGCAGTTTTGCAGAGTTATAGTCTCATCAACTCCATCCGCTTGAACAATCAGCATGCAGACGGGTTGTGGTGGGTACCTGTAGGGAGGGGCTTTTACTGTTAGCTCTTTTTATAAAGTCCTAGCACAAGCATCTGATACACAGTTTCCTTGGCGACGACTTTGGCAACACGAGGTACCACCCAAAGCTTTATTTTTTGTGTGGACGATTGCTTTAGGCAAAATCTTTACCATGGATAATTTGAGGAAAATGAGGGTAATTATTATTGATTGGTGTTGCATGTGCAGAAGAAGATGTGAGTCTGTGAACCATTTTTTGCTACATTGTGACACAACCAGGGTACTATTTAATGAGGTATTAAGAAAACTGGACCTACCTTGGGCTATGCCAAAGTTAGTGGTGGATACATTAGCGTGCTGGACTTCTATCCGAGATTTGCCTCAGATCAACACAATATGGAAGATGATCTCTATATGTACTATGTGGTGTCTATGGTAGGAACGCAATGAGCGGACGTTTGAAGTGTCAATCGACAGCTTTGCTCCTTGATTATTCTCCTTTCCTTCTATCTACTTTCCTTATTAAATCTTGTACAATTAGCATACAAGTTTGACAGAGTATAGTTTCCTTGCATAGGCCTAGAATCATACAAGAGTTTCTTTCCATGTATGGTATCCTTGTAAAGTCTATATGAATATACAAAATACACATGGCCAATTCAATTCGGCTATTCACAAAATACCTACTTCTTGACATGGTATCAAGAGCCTCTCACTAAGGTTCTTCTTGAGTTCAGAATTTTTTTTCTCTCTCGGTATTTTTTGGGTCTTTCGACGTGTTCTAAGCTGGTTTTTTGATACTCAACGTCTAAGGATCCTTTGTTTTTGGTCTTCTGCTTCTGGGTTGGTGTTGTTGGCACCTTCTGTTTCTGGGTTGGTGCTTGTTGGCATCTTTCTAGCTCAAGTCTGCCTTGTTTCGGCCCTTTTTAGTTCATCGCCGCGTACGTTTCCTAGACTTGGTGTTTACGGCAGCCTCTGATAGAGGTCTTGGGATCATTTTCGGCCGTTTCTGATTGTAGGTGGCATCACTGGTCGTCTACCATATATTAGACCAGTTGTTTGGTAGTTTCTGATTATTTGCGTCAGTTTCTCCCTCTTGCGTGGTTCTGTTTCCATACAATAGTGGTTTCGGCCTCTTCACAGTAATTTTTGGCTTTCTTATTTTTCTGGACCATTTTTTTCTTGAGGGCTTGGGTATTTCTCGATAGCACATTTTTTGGTTTGGTTTTATTTGGCTTCTTGGCATTTTTGGTAGCAGGTCATCCTTTCCATTAAATTTTTTTGATGTTGTTGCTTTGTCTTGGGTTCCCTTTGTTTGCAATGGACTCCGCACTTATGTATGTCAATTTTATAGGCACCAATTATTCTACCTGGGCATTTCAATTTGAACTTTTTCTCAAGGAAAAAGACCTTTGGGGTTATATTAATGGCACAAATGTCGCACAATCATCTACTTTTGACAAATCTAAAGATCTCAGTCTTCTCCTTCATAGGTTGTGCTTGATGCGGGGATTATGTCTTGGCTTATTGGTTCAGTGGAGCCACATATTGTTACAAGCTTATGGCCTCATCGCTTTGCTCAATCTATGTGGAATTATTTGAAGAAGGTTTATTATTAAGAGAACAATGCTCATCGCTTTTAGTTAGAGCATGCGATTGCCGCATTTCAACAAGACGGTCTTTTGATCCAAGACTACTACTACGCATTTTTGACACTTTAGAACGAATATTCTGAACTAGTTATTGCAAATGTTCCTGTTGCCACTCTTTCGACTATCCAGAATCTTTATGCGACTAGTCGGCGTGATCAGTTTCTTATGAAACTATGCCCAAATTTGAATCTGTTTGCTCTTCTTTGCTGAATCGACTTTCGGTTCCATCTCTTGATGTTTGTTTCGGGAATTACTTCGTGAAGAACGGCTTACTACTCAAACTATACTGGAGCAATCTCATGACAATGCTGGGTCAGCAACTGTGGCTTATGATGATGCCCAAGGCCGAGGACCACCTAAGAATTCTAAACCCTTGTTGTGTTTTTGTTGCAAATAATATATGGGCATATCGCTGCTAATTGTGCCAATAAATACTGCTCTTGTTGCAAGAAAAAGGGTCACATTATCAAGGAGTGTTGTATTCGGCCCCAGAATCGTCAGCCTCAAGCATTTCAAGCCTTTGTTATTGTACCTTCAGCAGCGACTTCTACAGTCAATGGCTTTACTTCAGGTAATTCATTCGTTCTTGCAATTTCTACAACGAATTACTGCACACCCGAGATGGTGCAACAAAGGCTAATTTCGGCATTATCAGCCATGGAATTCCAAGGTAACACTCCTAAAATCTAGTATATGGACTTGGGGGCCTCTAATCACATGACATGTAGTCCCTCAGCTTTGCCTCATGTCCGACCCTATGATGGGAAATCCGCTATACAAACTGCCAATGGCAATTCCTTGCCCATAACTGCTGTCGAAGATGTCTCATCTAAATTCATTGATGTTTCCCCAGCTTTTCAAAAAGCTTATCTCTATTGGTCAACTAGTTGATAACAATTATACTGTTAATTGTTCTGGTAATAGTTGTGTTATGCAGGACCAGGTAATGGGAAGGCCAATCGTGAAGGGTTTTAAAAAGTGGGGTGCTCGTTTCCACTTTTTTTGCCTGTTCCAGTTTTTTCTTCCCCTAGTTTTTCTTTTGCTTGTAATAATGTTTCAAATCTGAGTATGGTGTGGCATCGTCGTTTAGGCCATCCCAACACTCAGATCTTATCACATGTATTGAACTCTGGTTTACTTGGTAATAAAGAAAGTTGTTCTTCCTCTCGAGTGTACTTCTTGCAAGTTTGGTAAAAGCAAAACTCTTCAATTTCCATTGCATGCGAGTCGAGATTCTCATTGTTTTGATCTTATCCATAGTGATGTTTGGATACCTTCTCCGATAAGTTCGTAAGAAAAATCTAAATATTATGTGACGTTCATTGATGATCATAGCAGATTTACTTGGGTCTATCTTCTTTGCTCTAAATCCGACGTTTTTTGTACTTTCACTGTGTTTTTAGTGCATGTTGAAAATCAATTTTCTACTTCTATCAAAACATTGCGCATAGATTCCGTTGGTGAATATTTGTCTAATGAGTTTCAGGAATTCTTAGCTTCTAAAGGTATTATTTATCAACATTCGTGTCTAGCTACTCTACAACAAAATGGAATGGTCGAACGCAAAAATCGTCACTTTCTAGATGTGGTATGTACTCTCTTATTAGAATCCTTTGTTTCATCCATGTTCTAGGTCAAGGGTCTGAAAACTGCTACTCACTGGATAAATCATTTTCCTTCCTAAGTCCTACAAATGGAGTCTCCCTATTTTTGCTTGTTTAGTAAGTAACCTAGTTAAGATAACCTCTGTACTTTTAGTTGTGTATATTTTGTTCATTTACCTCCTCATGAGTGATATAAATTATCTGTTCAATCTGTTAGATGGCCATTTTTGAGATATAATGTGTTAAAAGGGCTTTGTTTGCTATGATCCTACATTATATCGTACATGTATTTCTAGGAATATTTTTTTTTTTGAAATTCAGCATTTCTTTCTTGTATCCTCCTCTACTACTGTGGTCCTCCCCTCCTTTAAGCAGCAGTTCTCAGATTCTCCTTCTCTCTGCTCTCACTTTAAATTTAGCATGGTGTATACGAGACGTTCTCGCCCACAGCCTTTTCTGGTGGCTCATCTAATATTTGATCCTACCACACTCCAGATTCAATCAGTTGCAGCACCTTTAGTGCTATTGGTACGCTGCTCTCCCCGAGTGTATGTACCCCCAGATAGGTATGGGTTTCCTTCTTCCAGTTCTGGCACTTCTATTTCAGTTCTTACTGCTACATTGTACAATTTTGATATTCCCACATCCTACTCACAAGCTGCCAAGCATGAATGCTGGCAACAAGTTATGCAGGAAGAAATTGCTGCTCTAGAGGCCAATCACACCTGGGACATTGAGCCTTGTCCTCCCATTATTACTTCTCTGGGTTGCAAATGGATTTACTTTGTCAAAGTCTGATTTGATAGCAGTTTGGACCGTTACAAAGCTCGACTTGTTGCACTTGGGAATAATCAAGAATATGGTGTCAATTACGAAGAAACCTTTGTTTCGGCAGCTAAGATGACTCCTGTTCGTACTATTTTAACTCTTGCTACTTCTAAGGATTGGCTATTACATCAGATGGATGTAAATAATGCTTTTCGTCATGGGGATCTTAAAGAGTATTTATATGAAGCCACCCCCAGGATTGTTTTCTTCTCCAACTTAACAGGTGTGTAAGCTTCATCACTCCCTTTATGGTCTTAAGCAAGCTCCGAGGGCCTAGTTTGATAAATTTCAAACCACCTTATTACAATTTTCATTCAAGCAGAGCAAGTATGACACTTCCTTATTTCTTTGAAAATTAGACATGGGTAGTGTTCTTTTGGTTTATGTTGATGATACTGTGATCATTGGTTTAGATCCTGCTTTACTTGGCCAGCTTAAGACTCATCTCTCAAAGTCTTTTCATATGAAAGATTTTGGGTCTTTCACAAATTTTCTTGGTCGTGAGGTGTATTGTAGTCCCTCTAGCATTTCACTCAATCAACATAAGTATGCTAGTGACTTAGTGCTACAGCTGGCCTATAGGAAGCTACCTCTGTTGATACTCTCATGGAATTAAATGTCAAACTTTGTAAAGAGGAGGGTGACTTGCTGATCCCAGTTTATACAGGAAGTTGGTGGGTAGCCTTGTTTATCTCACCATTACTAGACCTGAGATCTCTTTTGCTATACAGCAAATCAGCCAGTTTCTTCGGACTCCTCGTAATCTTCATTTGGCTGTTGTCAATAGTATATTACGCTATGTTCAGGGCACTTCTACCCGTGGCTTATTCTTTCCTGCAGACAATTCTTTCGCCTTGCTGCTTATAACGATGTTGATTAGGTTGGTTGTGCTAATACACGTCGCTCTATCACTGGTTAGTGCGCGTTTTTAGGTGATGCGTTGATCTCTTGAAAGAGTAAGAAGCAAGATAGAGTTTCTAAGTCATCTGCAGAATCTGAGTACTGGGTGATGTCTCTTGCTTGTTTCAAAATTATTTGGCTTCGAGATTTGCTTGCTGAGTTAGACTTTTCTAAGACCGATCCTACACCTTTACACGCCAATAATACAAATGCTATTCAGATCACGGTCAATCCTGTCTATCATGAGTGCTGAAGTATATTGAAGTCGACTGTTACTCTATCTGTGAAGCCTTTGAAGCTCTTGTTATCACTTTTCCACATCTTTACTAAACTAAAAATTGCTAATATTTTTATCAAAGCTCTCATTCACCATTGTCATTACTTTCTAGGTAGCAAATTGATGTTTGTTGATCAACCTGCATCAATTTGAGGGGGGCTGTCAATGGACAACTTTGCTCCTTGATTATTCTCCTTTCCTTCTATCTACTTTCCTTATTTTATCTTGTACAGTTAGCATACAAGTTTGTCAGAGTATAGTTTCCTTGTATAGGCCTAGAATCATACGAGAGTTTCTTTCCATGTTTAGCATCCTTGTAAAGTCTATATGAATATGCATAATACACAAGGCCAATTCAATTCGGCTATTTACAAAATACCTACTTCTTAACGTGAAGACAAGGAAAGATCGCAAGGAGCTAATTTTTTTATTTTTTAGATTTCTTTCTACTTGGACGATTGCTGTGGACTTTCATGGCATAGACTTTCATGATTTTCTTGTTTCTAATGTCCCTTATCTACTAAGACATTCATTGTTATGTCCCTTTGTACTTTGTAATTGGCATTTATGCCCATTCTTTAATTAATAATACTTGTTTACTTATCAAAAAAATAGTCTTTTAGCGAATAAAGTAGATCACAAAACCGTGGTATCTATTAACTTTGTCCTGTCCTTGCACGAAATAATCTATTGGTGCCTCATACCCAGCAAACTAGTCATTCCTTACTTTCTGTAGCCCTCAAAGTGATTTCTAGAACCCCATTTATCAATATTGGTACATGAGCTGAACTTCTACTCATTCTTGAACTTACATTGATATATGGACTGTGCAAGAAGAACATTAAAAATGCCCACAATTCAAAATTATTTCACTTCAAATATGTCTAGAGTCCATTTGGTTTTTATTGGTATATATGATTTAAATACGTTTTACGGTTGAATGGATTTAAGGTAACTTTTCAAAGTTTTCCATTTTAGTCCATGAGTTTACATCGTAGTAACCCTTGTCCATCATGCCTCTCATATTTTTATATATACTATTATATTCAGTCAGGGCATTGAGAAGATAGCCTGGGATGCATCGGGAGAGCGATTGGCTGTATCTTACGAAGGTGGGGATGAACCATACAGGGGTTTGATAGCCGTATATGATACTAGAAGGACTCCATTGGTTTCTGCATCCCTGATGTGAGTGTTACCATTATGTTTTGGTGGCATGTAGCATTTTTTTTAATGTTTTTTGTTTTTGTTTTTGTTATATAGTGAACTTGTTTTGTTCATATCAGTGAATGCCATTTGCTCTGATACGTTCAATATATGAAACTTAGTAATGTATAATTTGTTGTGTTCAGTGGGTTTATTAGAGGACCTGGAGACCATCCGAAGCCAATAGCATTTTCATTTCACAAGAAGTTCAAGCAGGGACCACTGCTTTCTGTGGTAAGTCACTGTTATTTTCGTTGCACTCTTCTGCTTTTTTTTTTTTTTTTTTTTGAAAAGGGAAGAGAGAGAGAGAGAGAGAGAGGAGGAGAGAGGGGGGGCTGTGAATGATGTTTATCTTTATGTGCCCCAAGCATGAAGCATGTTTTGTCTACCAAACGAAACATTATAATTTTGAAAATTTCTGAAATAGTGCTGCATTTAGTTTTAGGCCTTGTTTGGTTACGCAGATGGGATGAAAAATTTGTGAATAGTAGTGTGATAGTTTGTGAATAGTAATGAAATGGTTTGACATAAGATGTTTTATGGAGTTTTGAGAAATGAGAAAAAAGTTGAATAAAAATATTATAGAATTAAAATATTGTTAGAATATGATCTTTTAATATTATTTTTGGTTTGATATTTGAAAAAATTGATTGGTTTCTTGTGTTTGTTTGGAAGTTTGAAAAAATTATAATGATTAGTTAATGATTAAATAAATAATGGTGTTGCACAGGCTATTCACAGGGTGTAGTGCATGGACGGCAAATTTTGAGTTAAAAAATATAACTATTCATACATCATTGTTTATATGTCAATCCGTGCCCAAATACCATGAATTTTCCCGTGCACATATTATTACTCTTGTATATATCAGTCCGATGCACTGGCTGATCAATTAATTTGTACTTATTTTTCCTTTGTGCAGTGTTGGAGCAGCGGATTTTGCTGTACCTATCCTCTTATATTTCGTTCCCATTCTCTACCATAGTTAAGTTCTCTTTGAGCTTTTATTTATATTTTTTTCCTTTCTACAATTTGACTTTGCGGTTAAAGAGTTGTCTTAGTTTTGATTGTTAAATTATATTTGGTTAGCTTTTCCGACGTACTTGTTTTGCTTGGGTCGTGTTAATTAGAGATGAGCATGGCATTTAGTGAGTTGGATTACAACTAATTCTGAGCTTTGTATTTTACCATCCGACTTGTAAGTTGCCCTCTCTTTCTGTCTCTCATCCCAATCACACGTCTTCCTCTCTCATCCCAGCTGCACAACCTCTTTTCCAACTACGGCTCATGTCGACACCGTTGTGAAAGAAAGCAGCACGCTATTTGTAACATATTGAGAGTAAAATTTGGGATCATAATAGGTTGAGAGAATCTGTAGACCTTTTGAAAGGAATAATTCGAGGATGGTCACCTAGGATGCTCCTGTACTGTTCGAGAGTATTTAGAGGGTCATCTTTATAATGGGATGTATTATAGTTCTTAGTAGTTAGTATTATGGTTGCAAATATTATTATTGTTGTTATTTTCGAACTGTTATTTAAATAAGTTGCTATTATAATATGTTGTATTAGAACATGGCCCCAGGTACTAGGATCCGTCCAAACTGAGAGGGATCTTACGGATCTAGCCAGAATGATAATCCAGATGCTCTTGCCACAGCTGCGGCCCAAATTTTCTAGTCAATGGCTAGTGGCTAGTTTGTAGCACCTAGAGCCCTTAGGCGGGTTGGGTTGCACTTTGGAGCAATTCTCCCGCCAGCACCCTCTACTTTCGATGACATGTTGAATACCATGGATGTAGAGAGCTGGATTGAACGTATAGAGCAGATCTTTGAGGCGCTTTACTGTACGAATGATCAAAAGATGATCTATGCCACATATAACTTAACAAACATGGCAAACCAATAGTGGAAGTTAACATGGATATTGCTGCAGTTGGAGTTTGGAGAAGGAATCCCCATTTCTAGGGAGTACTTTAAGGGGCCTTTCTAGATCACTTCTTTCCAAGACTATTTGAGAATCTTGGGCTCGTCAATTTATGGATCTTACTTAGGAAATGATGACTATAGGTTAGTATGCCATGAGATTTATGGAGTCGTCTCGTTCTGCTAGCTACTTATTTAGGACAGAGAGAAGAAAGCCAAAAAGTTCGAGCACGATCTCTAGATCACTGGATTATAGAATGTGTTTATGCCCTCAGGGTTTTGAGTTTCATGGAGCTGGTCACTCGAGCTACCCTCGTTGAAGAGGACATTTAAGAGAGTATCGACTACAACAATTCAAAAGAAGCAATGACAACAACTCCAATTAGCGTCACATAGAGACGAGGATTCATAGTGATTACATTCAAGGGCCACTTAGTTTCCAAGCATTACAAGAAATTTATCCTCGTGTAATCTCGCCAATTCAGGCCAACCAATTATTGAGACAAGGTTGCTCGAGATTCTTGTTGAGTTTAGTTTCACCACTAGTATATGGACTCGGAGTTGAGGATATAGAGGTAGTAAGAGAGTTTGTACTATATTTCTCGAGGATCTTCCAAGGTTACCTCCAGATAGATAAGTTTGTAGACATATTTCTCGTGATTGATCTCACACCAGGAGCTGCACCTACATCCAAGGCACATTATTGCATGGCTCCAATTGTAATGCCCAGTCTCGCAGGGGTCAGAGAGTTACTTTCTGTTACTTAAGGCCATATTTCAATGCTATAGTTACATACTCTAAATTCCCATATCATATAGAAATTTTGATTCCAACTAATTTCCTCAATACAATCAATTTTTCGAATATACTAAGACATTAGAATACAATAAAAATTCTTAATAAATTTCACCAATACTCATATAAACACTCTCTATGCTTAATCTACTATTTTTAAAAACATCTTACCCAATGCTTCATAATCTGATCCTTAGTTGAAATATTCAAAATCATCTGAAAAATATTGTGGATATAAAGGGTGAGTTATCAATAATTCAGTAAGCAGGGCACACACTATTAATATGTAAATATGAGCATTTATAATGTTTAGAATGCAAAACAAATCGTTCTATTTTTTTGGAATGCAAAAACGGAATTTGTTACAAAACATCAAAGTGAAACTTTTTAGAAAAATAAACTTTTCCCAAAACAAAATTTTTTGGCATATCCAATGTGAAACATCATATTCATATCATCTCATAGTATCACATCAAGATAAATATCATATTTAACCTCTGTTTTAGGGTTGTGCCACATTATACTTATGGTCAGGCCGTATATACTATTATTATCTGTGGTTGGCCTTATCCACTATTATTATTCGTGGTTGAGTTATATCCATTATTCTTATATGTTATTGAGATGTATCAAAAAAATATAGCAGAACACCAGAATCAGACTTTTATCATACATATTCAAAATCTCAAGCTAAAATTTTTAGTTGCCACATCATATAAAAAACAAGTACTGACTAGTTTCAGATTATTTCACATATTTGAAATAAATGGAATCAAAGTATCTTCATTTATTTATTTACAGCAAAATTTTTACATTTCATGAATCATAACATTTTTATTTTATCTAAACAACATTTTTAAAAAAGGCTCATATTTGCTTTTTTTTAGCTCAAAAATAGAATGCACAAACATTAGCTCATGTTTACATAATTCATGTCAGAAAATAGTTTTTTATACATTATGCAGAACAAACATCTGATATTGTTTTCAGCTTTCTTTTCAAAACAAAATGCATATTTTCAAAGTTAATCTCATTTCACTTCTTTTTGTGTAAAATTGGTATAGAAACTCCGCTTATTTCGACTTAGATTTTTTGAACTTTCTCATAACAGTGCCAACAGAAATCTTATCATGACCTTTAAAGTAGTCAAGCTTAACTTCCTTAAATCATGGTATATATATATATATTGATACTTAAACTCGAAATGCCAACATTAACCTATTTTAAACCTCAAAAACATAAGATTCCCGTCACCTTAAAAAATGCCATAATCTTCCAAATCCATCCATATCCACTTAATATAAATCTATCTCAAAACTCGACTACAATTAAAGGCCAAGTCCATCCTAAAAGCAAAACCCAAGTTGAACATCAAAACCCACTTGAAATAAACATTCAAAAACGCAGAGGGTAAATTAGTAATGAGTCAATAACATAATTAAAAAAATCTTTCTATAGTCGAATAATAGAATTTCAGAAATATTGTAATATAATAATTAGTAGTAACACGGTTTAAAACTCTTAAAAGATTACCATTAAAAAAATTTTGAGCTGAATAAAAGTGAGCAAAGGCACCCTTAAAAGAAACAATAGTTTTATATGATAAGACACATGCCCAATTTAAAAATTACCCATTGTAATAAATCCTTAACACAACACTATGTTTTAAAATTAAGGGCAAAATTGTAATTTACTATGATTGATGTCTCCTACTATATCGACGCACTCAAAAATAAGTATTACAAAGGCTACTTCAAGTATATGAGTATATCATGTAATAATTAGGAATAAATTTTTAGATTGTCTTCTTAGAAAAAGTTGCTTAATTTAAACTTGTAAAAAATGGTGAAAATATTTACAAAAAAAAAAAAATGAAAAGGCATGGGTCATGAACCAGATTAAAATTTTTGGATTTTAGAAGTCCAAGTGAAAAGTAAAATATTAAGATGCAAAATAGTAAATTAATAACTAAATTAGATTTGCTAAATTAATTAATCAAAAAGAAAATCACTAAACTAATTTAATTAATAATGCATTAAACATAAAAGCTGAAATTAACTGAACACCAAATTATACAGTAAATTAACTAAAAGTATTAACCGACTAATGATTAAAACAGAAAATTAAATTAAAACACCAAAGTTTAACGGGTTGAAAATAAAATACTAGATAAAATAATGCTAAATTAATAATCTCAACAAAATCCAATATAAATGTAAATTGAAATTAAATAAAAGTTAGAAAATGGAAAGAACAAGTCGGATTAATGCAGACGAAAATTGTAAAGAGATAGAATCCTTGTATTACATTTCCGAGCCCTCGTTTTGCGCACTATTGTGTGATGAAAATTGAAGTCGGCTTACTTGTGGGATCTAAGCCGAGCATTCCTTCTCGTGAAGTGCTGCGGCCTCAAAATGAGAAGAAAAAAAAATGAAATTGACGAATGAAAACTAAAACTGAATTGCGGCGCTAAAGAAAAACGAATATGTATATATATATATATATATACCAATCGGGACTGCAATGTGCGATGCACGTTTGCCTAGTTGCAAAAATAATTATGAAAAAATCTAGTAGATTGAAGAATCATTGAAGAAGATTATATAGCAGAATGAACAAAAAGTACAGATATAAATCATGCAGAAATATAAACTATAGTCTAAAGTCCTTAACAAAAAACTATCACCAAATTAGATCAATTAAACTATAAAACATGCACAAAAAATAAACTACCAAATTAGATCAATTAAAAAAAAAAAAAGACTAAAACATTGACATAAAAACCAAACCACAACGCTTAAAAAAAAAACAAAATTTGAAGTCCTTCAAAAACCATCAATTGAACTGTAAAAACATGCAAAAAAAAAAAAAAAAAACAAATCATAGTCCAAAATTCTTATAAAAAATATACTACAAGGAACTCGTGAATATTAGAACCATTGAAATCTATATTCATTATTCATAGAAATATCATCTAGTAAAAAAAAGGCTTTTCTAGAGTAGGAAAATTCTCGTCACTCAACTATGAAATGTGTCCTGAATGTTCAACAGTCAACATTTTATACCAAAAATGCTGGCTCCCAAAGCCATCGCCTTTTTTCTTCTATCAATTGATGTAATATGTGCGCAAACCAAAAAACTAATCAACTTAATAAATCAATGAAAATACACATGCTATAGGTTCTTCAATCAACTATTGCTATGACCAAAAACATACTTAAAGAAATTCATCTATGTGGATTTTACTCCCAATTAGTCAATTATTTCAATTAATAATTATATTTAGCTAGGAAAAACTTGATAGTAGGTTTGTTCACTAAATTGGGACTGCATTTATTTTCCAACAATCTAATGGTGCAAATTGAGCTAACTCATGCAATATGATAGAATTTATAAGAGTAAAAATACAAGTTTTTTTGATTATCTTAATTTACCTTAGTGAACAAACCCAACTCAAATGGAAGTTCAATACAGTTTTGAAAATACTAAAAGAGAATATCAATGCATACAAGTACTGAAGATGCTTGAGCTTGCCAAGCTCTGAACCTAAAGTGCCCGAGATGTTAGAATTGCTCAAATCCCTGAAATTTAGAGTAAAGAAAAAATTAATTGTAGGAATCAACTACAAACATGAAATCAGGAATTCACAAGAATGAGAAAAAAAATTTCAAAACACATAACAGTTTTTTACAACTCGGTATTAACATAAAAGAAGGAATCTTACAAGTGAATCACGTGGCTGTTGGAATCACAGGTGACATGGAACCGGGTGCAGGGATTGACCAGGGTGGGGTCCCAACTCTACAACACATTTGTTGGATTAGAAAGCCTGGTTCTCAAAGCATGCAAGGCATTTTCTGAAACCAAAACCAAAAAGAAGAAAAAAAAATTCTACTATGAAATACAGCCCTATGTACATAACTAAGTAGAAATAAAGAAACCGAAATTTGAAAAATTACCTGTTTAACCACAACAAACATGTGGCATGAAATAAATATCTATACATCATGAGGAACCAAACGGCCGCCAAAAGTGGGAAAAAAACAATACTTTATCTATGCAAACAATCTAAAATCCAATATTCATTATTCAAAAAGCCTAAGATTTTGATGTATCTTAATGAACTTTTTGAGCAACCAAATAGTGACAAAAGCGAAAAGCTTCAAGAGAGAAGGAAAAAAGAAAGGAACCCTCACCGATCAAAAAAGGAACATAATAATTGTATGATTATATTTGTTTAATAAAATTGTATTAATTAACATATTAAGAATACTAATAGATGCAACAAATAAAATGAATATTTATAAAATAAAAAATTACACAGTATACAATATTGCAGGAGATGCTTGAGCTTGCCAAGCTCTGAACCTAAAGTGCTCGACATGTTAGAATTGCTCAAATCCCTGAAATTTAGAGTAAAGAAAAAATTAATTGTAGGAATCAACTACATGAAATCAAGAATTCACAAGAATGGTAAAAAAATTTCAAAACACATAACAGTCTTGTACAACTCGGTATTAACATAAAAGAATGAATCTTACAAGTGAATCACGTGGCTGTTGGAATCACAGGTGACATGGAACCAAGTGCAGGGATTGACCAGGGTGGGGTCCCAACTCTACAACACATCTGTTGGATTAGAAAGCTTGGTTCTCAAAGCATGCAAGGCATTTCCTGAAACCAAAACCAAAAAGAAGAAAAAAAAAATCCTACTATGAAACGCAACCCTATGCACATAACTAAGTAGAAATAAAGAAACTGAAATTTGAAAAACTGACCTATTTAACCACAATAAACATGTGGCATGAAATAAATATCTATACATCATGAGGAACCAAACGGCCGCCAAAAGTGGGAAAAAAACAATACCTTAGCTATGCAAACAATGTAAAATCCAGTATTCATTATTCAAAAAGCCTAAGATTTTGATGTATCTTAATGAACTTTTTGAGCAACCAAACAGTGACAAAAGCGAAAAGCTTCAAGAGAGAAGGAAAAAAGAAAGGAACTCTCACCGATCAAAAAAGGAACATAATAATTGTATGATTATATTTGTTTAATAAAATTGTATTAATTAACATATTAAGAATACTAATAGATGCAACAAATAAAATGAATATTTATAAAATCAAAAATTACACAGAATACAATATTGCAGGAAGTGTAATTTTTTATTAGTGTTGTTAATAACAACATTGAAAGTGTTATCAAAACCAGATTTCTTACTAATATAAAATTTAATAATAAGTAATTAATATTGGATTTTGAAAATATTGAACTTATTTATTAATAAAATATATCTTCTTATGTTATGAAAATTTATAACTATATTAATAAAATTGTTATCGATAATTTTATTAACAAAGGTCTTCAAATATTGTTACTAAATCTGAATGTCTTATTAGGTAAAATTAAAGGGAATGAAATCCTGGAAAAAATTCAAATTTAATTTTTTTATTAAAATTCCCTAGAGGTTAATGGTCTATTTGTACAACTGTAAAATACAAGTTGTCATAGATGTTATTACAAAACAAGATACATCGAGCGAAAGAATGATTGTGACAAATAATCGGGTTAGGGGTTTAACCATGTAAAATACATGTTCTTCGAGATTCCTCGCAATAAAAAAATATATTTCTCGTGCTTTTCAAAATGTAAAGAACAATGATACTTAATAATCATAATCAAATAATTCCATCAACTCCATCTAATTTAATGGTCCAGACAAGCAATGATAGTTAAAATAGATTACATACGCATATCTTTAAAGGATAGATGGTTGAAGCTTTTAAATTGGGCAGACATCAACACGAAGCAACAATAGCCAGGAGACGCAATGCATATTGGCGAAAAGGTATAAAGCGTAAAACCCACCCAATGCCAAACACTTCAATCCATGAAAACCAACAAGGCTCTAGGACAAAACCAAGAAAAAAAAAAAAATAGAAACCTAATGCGTTAAAATGTTTACCTAAGAACGCCATCTTTTCTCCTCATCTAAAAAATGAGTGCAAAGGGACGAGAATTAAAATAGGAAATGCATAAACTTGCAAAAAAAAAACACTTACTGATCACACAAAAAAAAAAAAAAAAAATACAATTGTTAAATTCTTTAAAAATATAAATATATACATAAGTATGGATATATATGTGTATGTGTGTATATATATATATATGTATGTATATATATATGTATGTATATAACAACTAACTGACCTCATGTATGACTGAAGTTGAAAATAAAGAGTCAGCTTTAGCTGCCAAATGGTAAAGGCCACGAAAATTGGCATGGTAGTCTGTACTTTTAACCAAAAAAAAAAAAAAGAGATGAAGATAAAATGAATGCAAACATAAAAATTGCATCATTGAAAAAAAAAAAAACAGTGAATAACTAACTGCTAGTTTCTCCCATATAATTATCAAAATTGCCAACTCTAAAACAAAGATTTAAAACGACTGGTACAAATGTTATATACTTATTCCTCTTTCCAAAATTACTGATATCTATTTCACATAGCAACCATACTCCAATTGTTCATTCCTTGTTCTTCAAACTAGAGTAAGCCCCACTTCCATGCCTTCAACCTTACCTAGGAGCAGCACCTTTCAAAATCCCTTTTTGAAAGTAGACAGGAAAAATAAGCAAACAAACACACAAGAGAAACCATAAATGATTTAATAGATACATAAAGCCTATGCATTTTAATTATGAATTTTTAATTTTACAAAGCAAATAGGGGATAACTTGATCCAGACAAAAAATAATAAAATTCAGTATGATGTCCACATCTTTGAATGTCAAAGGCAAGTCTCACAACCCAAGCTTACAACCCAAACTCATCTATATCCATTTTTTGTTGAAGATACCATGACTTAAGTGTATTTTATTCAAGGTTCTTAACCAATATCTCGAAATTAGACATGCTTTCGACCCTAGGAAATAATTTTTAATGTCACTAGAGGACTTATAGATGATCTACGTACAAAACCTACAAAACATTGATTTTAAGCATAAAACCTACTAAACAATTAATGGTTAAGATTATATACTTACAGCTCTAAGTTCGCTAATTTAAGTTACTTGTAGCAAGTCTCAAAGGTGTATCTAAGTGCAGTCATTATGTTTGGTTTCATAATACATCAAGATTTCAACAATCTTTCCTTAAGAAAGCAAATCATTTAAATTGTGACTCTTGATTTTATAACATAAGGGTATTCATGTAGTAAATAAAAACAAGCATGCTTGGGAAGTTGAAAATAGGGCAAAAAAATGAAATACACCAGCGTGTACTCTAATACTGAGATTCAAAACTCACCAAGTAAAAAATGGAGGTGCAATCTTCATATGGGTGGCTGGCTGAGAATCATGGTGGCTTCCTCTGCGAGAGATGGCGAAAATTTGAGAGGGAGAAGATAAACTTTGGGTTCGCTATATTGAAAATGATGGTAGAAATTTATTTAAAGAATCACATAAAATTAAGAGAGTCGGTTAAGCCTTTTCCCATTTGAATTGTGAAATTTGCTGACCAAATGTTTCAAATACAAAGAGGAAAAAAAAACCCCAAACATTTCATATCCCCTGAAACAATGTACTAAATCAGGAAAAACCAGTTTAGATAGAAATTCCAAGCATTATCAAGCTTTTAAATCTAATAAATTAAGTGGTAATGGAGCAGAACTATAAATATAAGAGAGATGACCATACCATGAAAAACTCAAACTTGAGTTTTGGAAGAAACTGATTACAATATTCCACATGAAAAATTTTGGGCTTCTAAACATAAGTTATATATGTTTGTTGGATTTTATGGAGCTAAACTGCACCAACATATGCAACAAGAAATGGTAGAATTTCACAGAAAAATACAAAGAACTAATATAATAGTATCTTAATGATGAGGGACGAAGTCAAGATTTTTTTTTTTATATATAAATGACATTCTAAAAGATATTTCTTTATAATCAATCTAAATACAAGACAAATTGTAACATCAAGAGCAATCCAAATAAAAAAAAAGGTTTTTAAGAACAAACATTAATCCAAATCCACCTATTTTGGGCTTATTTTAATTGGAGTAATTTTTTTAGATTATAAGTAGGTTTACAATTTTTTTTTAGGATGCCAAGTAAGATATTTAAATTATTTTTTTAAGAGCGACTACACTAGATATTAGTTGTTTATTCATTTTTTAGAAAACCAACTCTAATATTTTTAAGGTCTTAGTGCTACCAATAAAATTGCTTTGATGATACCGCACATATACAAAAATGATACAAAACAAATACTTATTCATAATCTAATTATGTTTCGTAGTTTTCAATGTGCACCTCTTGAATTCTTTGTGAAACTCATTTGGTTATCATGTGGGTGATAAAACATGATTCATTCTCCCTAACTTGGTGCATGTGGGATCATACATATTTTGTATTCCCTGTTATCTTTGAAGTGGTATGTATGTAATTTTTTGTAAGTGTGTACTACCATTCATCTCATTGCATTGTAAAAGAAACCAGGCTCTTTATGAAAGTCTTACTTGCATTTATTACCAATCAATCACATTCTTTTAAAACATATTTTTATAATCTATTTAGTGTGTGAAAGAGATAACAAATATTAAAATTAGGATTTTGTAAAATGTCTGAAGACAACCAAAAAAAAAATAATACAATTTCGTAAACAACGAAAACAATAGACAGAAGTCAGAATATGCAAATCCACAAACAAATAATTAACATACAGAAGAAAAAAAAAACTAATTTTTTTAACAAAATTGGAAACCACAAAACCAAACAAAAGGTTCATCACAAAGAGTCAAAGAAAAAAGAAAAAATTGTATTTTTTCAAACCTACAACACACAAACAAACAACATAAAAAATAAAAAATGCTATTTTTTTACAAATTCACAAAGCACACAATCAAAAAATAGCTTAATACGATCAATCAAAGGAGAAAAAAATGTATCTGTTGTATAATATAAGAGCAAATCATTGTGAATAATATAGAGAAGAAAACAAAAATTCAATTTTTTTTTTTATAGATCTGCAAACCACAAAACCAAAAAGAAAGCGTTATAAAAAAATGCAAAAAAATAAGTCTAAAACAATAACACTATATAAAAAAAAGGACATAATCAGAAGAAAAAAAATAAGGAAAGTAAACCTATTTTTTTTTTTTTTAAAAAAAAGCTGCAATTCTAAGAAGAAAAAGCCAACAAATAAAAACAAAAAACCCAACTAATTTGTTAAAAAAACTAGACAAAAAAACTGTACTAGCTTCCACCCGCTAGCGACCTGTTGTGCCGTTGACCACCGCATTAGCTTCCCCCTGCCGACAACCAAGCCCAGCCATCGTTGGTAGCCTCTCTCTCATCCACACGCAGGCAAATATATATAATTTGTCAATATATTACGCTTGATTAGAAAAAAAAGAAGATATTTAACTTAATTAAGATACTTATAATCTGATTAAAAATATTTTGATTAATTATTTCAATAACAAGACTTATAAATATATATATATATTTATAATTTATTCAATTTAATTTTAATTTATTATTTTATTAAACTATTATTTTATTTCATTAATTTGTATTTTAGTCTAAGCTATAAATATTTTAACAAAATTTATTTTAATATATTATTTTATTTCATTATATTTCATTTATTATTTTCTTTAGTATTATAGATTAATATTTAGATTAATATTTATAAATAATATTAATATTTATAACTTATATTAATATTTATAAAAATATTTAGAATATTTGATTTAATTAAATTTGATTTTATTATTTTACTTCATTAATTTGTATTTTACTTTAACCTATAATTATTTTAATAAATTTTATTTCAATATATTACTTTATTTATTTATTTATTTATTTTATTTAAATTAATTAAGACACTTATAATTTCAATACAAATAAATATATATAATTTATGTTATTTAATTATAATTTATTATTATATTTAATTATAATTTATTATTTTAATTTATAATCATATTTAATTTAATTTAATTTAATATTTTTCGTGAAGCCCAGCCCGCTATGAAAAGGAAAAAGCCCAAACCCAACTTTCAAAACGCACCGTTTTGCTATTAAACAGTCGACCCCCACATGCAAAATGCACCGTTTTGCCACAACTCCAAAACAGTGCGTTTTGGAATGAAACCCTCGCCCCCCATCTAATCTTTTCGTCTTCAACCCGATCTTTTCTCTGCAAACTCTAAATCCTTACCACTATGCATCATCATCGCCACCTCTTTCCTCTTCCGTCTCCCAAAAAACTTCACACGCACTCCAAATACTCTTACATCCATCGATGCAAACAAATTGAACCGAACCAACACGAATCAAACACAACAAAATCGGAAAGGAAAAAGCGCAGAGCAAAAAACCCAGCCAAAATCGGAAACAAAACACAAGCAAACAAAATCGCAAACAAAAATCCAGCCAAACAAACCACAAAACTAACAAAAACAAATAACAACAAAATTGGAAACACAACCAAACAGAGAGGAAAAAATTTACCAGTGAGTTCTTCACAGTTTTTCCTTCACCGCCCAGCTTTTTTCCTTCACTCAGTTTCTTTAAACCTCATCTCTCTCTCAAATGAAATACATAGAGCTCATATTATTTTCTGAGTAATGCTACATACAGTCGTGGAGTTGCAAGCAGCATGCAATCGCTTTGGTAAAAAGTGGGATCCATTGTTAAAAAAGTTAACTTTTTTCGTGTAGGTCCCATATATATTCATTTTTTTTTCAAAGCGACTGCATGCCGCTTGCAAGTAAATATTTGCATTTATCATTTCTCTTATTTTCTGAGAACAAAAATGAAGAGAGGGAGTGGAGATTTGAGAAGAGACAAATGGAGATGAAGTGAAAAGGAGAGAAAGTTGAGCACGTTCAGTGAATCCCATTCAGTGTTGTCGTGAAGAGGGAGAGGGAAATGAAAAGAGGAGACGGAAGATGTACACCTAAAACAACAAAGGGGCAAGAACGAAAAAAAAATAATGCAAAAATGTACTATTCATCTACATCCGTACTTATATTATAGTAGTTAGATATATACCTATTATGAGAACAATTACGAGGGGGGGCAATGAATGACCCCCCTCCTAACGCCCATGTGACCATCCCCCACCATTATCATTTTTTTTTTTAATGTGCACAGTAATTTATACTTATAAATACGAACGTTTTCATTCAGTTTTATACAACGAAATAGACGAAGAACAAAAAGAAATGAAAAGAAGGAAAGAGAAGAAAGAAATGAAGTTCTTGAGAAATAAAGACTTGTAAATATTTTTTCTTGCAATAATAGTTTCCTTTTTAATATTATAACACGTTATCAGCACGCAGTTCTATTGATACTGAAGCTAGTGGTCTTCTACTTCAAGTAAGTTTTTCAATATATTATTTGCAGTCCTCGATATGAATATAAAAGGTAATATTGCTGAATATTACTTGATAAAACTCTTCTTTTATTCTGATGATTATGTGAATATATTTATTAAATTCACAGATTTATTTTTGTGATTCATATATATAGAATGTCAAATCTTATAAAACTGAGATTTATTACTATTGACATTTTTGAAAAAAGTTATTTATCCAAGATTCTTGATGAGATTCATTTGGATATGATGAACTTGGGAGATTCAGTCAAAGAAGAAAATCACGTGTTCCTACAGGACCGTGCTGTGAATGTTATAGTGAAAAATCCTTATTGTGTGAAATGAATTAAGGGAGAGATATGAGTACTAGAAGATATAATCCTCCCAAAAGATCATTATGACTTATTGTACCTGAAGTTGCAAGATTTTAAGAGTGGTAGTGAATATAACTCTGCACTCTTTAAAATCAGCCCAATATTAAAATTATGCAATGAGAAGGTCACTGATGATGATTTTTTGAAAGAAGACATATATTATTTTCCATACCTCGAATGTGCTCCTGCAGTAGCAATATCGAGAGCGAAAGTTCAACAAATATTCTGTATTTTTATTTTGTCTTCTAAATGATTGAGCTAAATAATGAGTTTTTGTTAATAAATCACCAGTTATGTCCTATTAATGAGATTGAATTTACGCCATTCCCAGAAGTGAATGGTGCATCTTTTCAAAGAAATCAAGGGCGTAGGCGTGGTAGAAAAACTATATAAGTATTGGTCCCAGAAGTGACAACACTAAAGATGATAATAATATATCGTATCACCAGAAGTGGTCCAACTCAGAGAAGGGTAAAGGCCCTCAGAATAATTCTTCATAGAAAGATGAAGATGTTTGTCATTGATGTTGTATGACTGAACAGTGACCACGTACCTGTTATACGGCTAAACACTTGATTTACTTATACTAAGCTTTTATACATTGTAGTAAAGTTTTATCATGTTTTGAAATAACAAAAAATCGATGCCTGAAGCACGACAAGAAATTACTTGGGATAACAAAACCCTGCCTAAATTTGATCATCTTACAAATGAATGAACCAGAAGTTTAGAGGGTTACATATTTGTAAAGTGTTGCAAATCAATTACTGGATGTATTTACTGACACTAAATGTGTTGTAGAATCATATATTACTACTGCTGATGCTTAAGCAAGAATTGAAGTTCTTGAAAGATAAGTTGTTAAAACAACAATAAATGAGTCTAAGACACACCTGAAGTGTTGAAAACTTATTGGTGCAAAAGAAAAGAAATCGGTGCTCCTGAAGAGATCGTACCCACAAAATAAGTAATAAGATTTATCCAAACATTCTGACATCCTGAAGAGGGAACTCCCGAATAGTACAAACCTCCTGAAAAGGAACTCCTAAAGAGTACAAATCTCTTGAAGAGGGAACTCCCGAATAGTACAAACCTCCTAACGAGGAACTCCTGAAGAGTATAACTCCTAAAGTGGTAATTACTGAAGAGGTGTTTCATGAAAAGTTTTTCTCTGGAGAGGAACAGGTACCTGAAAATAATGAGATTTCAATACATTTCATGAGTACTGAAAAATTATAGATAGAAATGAAACTGTTGTCGACAATATATTTTCATATAAGATGGTACTTGACATTACCAGAAATAATAAAGAAAGTGAGCTAAAAACAGTCGAAAAATGTCGACGTAGAAATGATTGGCCAAAATTGAAAGCAGTTATTGAAATTGAATTAAACTCGCTAGTGAAGCGATGTGTATTTAGACCTGTTGTCCAAAAACCAAAGGGTGTAATACCTGTCAAATATAAGTGAGTATTTATACGAAAGCGTAATGAGAAAAATGAAATTGTGCTATACATAGCACGATTTGTCACACAAATCTGTGCTATACCTGTCAAACCTGATATTAGTTATGAGGAAATATATTTCCTCATTATGAATGCAATCACATTTAGATTTTTAATCGACTTGATTATTACAAAAGGATTAGATATGTGGTTGATGGATGTGGTCACTGCAAATTTATAAGGATCATTAGATCATGACATATATAAAAATATAGAATGCTTGAAGCATCTAATCCAAATACATTTAGTAGTATGTACTTTACAGAGTTTCAAAAATCTTTATATTGGTTAAAGCAACCTGGACGCATGTGGTATAACTGAATTAGCGAGTATCTATTGAAAGAAAGATTTGAGAATAATCCTATATGCCATGTGTTTTTATTAGAATTCGGATTTGCCATTATTGCAGTTTACGTTGATGAAGAGATCACAATGAATGCTATAAATTCAAAGAATACATTTGAAAATGAAAGATTTTATTATTCAAATGCTAGATGAGTTATAAAAATTTGAGACCTCTAGTCTCATCTCTCAAATGCATTTGTTTTTCATAAAACAACATGCCATCTTTATCTAAAGGATTAGGCAGTTGAAATGAAGAGGCAAGTAAGGATTTAAACTTTATTTTTGTTGCTTTAACACTACAACTTTGTTGTTAGAGTTTTGAATGAGTCGTTGAAGTATGGAAACATTCTGCTTAAGCTCCTCAATCTCATGATTTTTGGATTGTAACCGTTCGAAAATTTCGACAATAGATGAGGAGTATCGAGTTTCAAGGGTCACCAGCTCATATACAGCTTCACGATCTGACTTATTAGCCAGATCATTCGCTTGCTGTAAATGGCACCTACGGAAGCTACAAGAACAACTTGTAACTGAGGTGAAGAATACCTCATATGTTGATCATGAGAAATATTGAAAGGAAACTGATGAGCCATTGAAAATATGTAGAATAAAAATGTAAATGCAGATGAATTATAGATATGAAAATAAGATTTGATGCGAATTAAATGAAACTAAAGATGATTCTTATAGAAATGAAAATAAGAACAAGACAAACCATCATCTCTTCAAATCTCACTTAGTCAAGATTACAAGATATGCTGGATGCATAATTTCAAAGGCCAGCGAGATTAATTGCCGTTATCCCTATTTTCTTGTAAACGTTGAACCTTTGCCGTTAGCTGCTGTTGTTGACTATGTATTTGAGCTCTCTCTCGTTTCAGCTCTTCTATTCGTATTTTCAGGTCACGAGAATACCAGTTTAAAAATTTCTTCAACTCCTTATTTTCTTGTCTTACATTTTTATTTTTTCTATCTTTAGTTGCAAGCGTTTGATGCAACTCAGATATTTGATTTTTAAGATGATCAACCTCACTCGTTCTCACCAGTAGCCTCTGAGACATGGTTGTAAGAAATGTAGCATACTGAGCGCTGCAACAATTTCAAGACCAGTTTTACTAGAAAGATATATCTCTGCTCCTATCATGGTGTTTACAGCTTCAGGAGAAAATATGAGTGGTTGAGGTATAAAAAGTTCATGGTTCAAATCTGGGACATTAGAATTTCTATCAGACATAATGTCATTCTGGATGAACAACAACTGGATCTATAAGAATGTGAGATTTTTTTTTGCTGGAGTAAACCAATGGTAAAATGATTCTATTTAAATAGCAACTCGAAACCTTCAAATCTCTTCAAGATTTTGTTTGTCAACAATATCAAGCGGATTTGATTTTCCGCTGAACCGATAATATTAGACTTTAAGCTTTTAAAGTTTTTATTATACATGGATGGTTTCCAATACTCTTTCCGACATACATAAACAAATTCTCCCTAATAATGCTGAATAAGGGGGATAAAATTTTATATGAGAATATTATCATGTTCTCTCTAATGAATTATTTAGATGGAAATCATGTTTGAATTCTTAACCTGTTATATATACTGAAATCATGTTTGCTTATTACTTTAAACACTAACGCATATTATCAGGGTGAGTTTAAGTATTACTGCAGGTATTAGATTTCTACTAAGTCTGTCAATCAGATATTATCTTCCACATCTTCAAATCACTCAGAGATTATTACAATTCATGAAGCAAGTAGAGAGTGTATTTGGCTAAGATCAATGACTCAACATATCCAGGAAAAATAAGAGAATATATCAAAAATACGATCAAGTGATAATCTGGCAGAATTATTCAAGAATGCATTACCAACTGCGACATTCAAGAAAATTGTGCAGATCATTGGAATGTGAAAATTTAAAGATCTATTATCATGCACTTTTCAGGAGGAGTAAATGTCTTTAAGATTTGTCCTGATTGTACTTTTTTTCCTTCGCTAAAGTTTTGTCCTAATGGGTTTTTCTTTGCATAATTTTAATGAGGCAATCTTAAAGCACTTGGAGATACATAAGAATATTGTACTATTTTTCCTTCGCCATTGGTTTTTCTTCTCATCAGATTTTTCTTTGGTAAGGTTTTAACGAGGCAGATTCTTTATGAGTGGTTATTCAAGGAAGAGTGTTATGAGAACAATTATGAGAATGACCCCCCTCCTAACGCCCATGTGACCATCCTCCACCATAATTGTTTTTTCTTAATATGTATAGTAACTTGTAGAGTAATTTATGTTTATAAATACGTTTTCGTTCAGTTTTGTATAACGAAATAGACGAAAAACAAAAAGAAATGAAAAGAAAGAAAGAAAGAGAAGAAAGAAAAGAAGTTCTTAAAAAATAAAAAATTTTAAATATTTTTTCTTGTAATAATAATTTTTTTAAAGTTTTATAACAATATCTATATATCTTGCGCCCTTATTCTGCTGAAGTTAAAGTCGGCTACTGTGTGGCTAAGTGAAAGTGCGGCCCATGAAGTGGAATTGAAGTACGTGAGACCCAATACCCGAGTGAAAAGCCAGTTATAAGTGTGCGGCTCTGCTTGTGTAAATTAAATTGCAGCTTATACTATTAAGAGTTATTTGTAGTTGTGGTAGAAAATATTAATTTTAATTTAAAGTTTATAGTTTAGAATTTAATATAAAAAATATTTTAATTAAAAAATTATTTACTATTTCGTATTGATCATACATCTAAAATACTTTTCAACATATTTAATTTATTTGAAAACAAATTATAAAAGTACTTTTTGAGAGAGAGATAACATAAAAGGATATAACTTGACAACCATTATAATTTTTAGACTCTTTTTAAAAATAGAATTAAATTGTAAAATACCTAAAAAATAAAGATAGAATAATATAATTAATAATAATAATAATAATAATAATACTGCGTTGTAACAATTTTGTTAAATAAATCTCTATTTACTAGTGATAATTTTATTAAATAAGTCTCTATTTGTTTATTAGGTCTCTATTTGATATATGTCATTTATCACTCGCTAATCGTTGATATGGAACAAGAAGTAATAGAAAAAAAATAATAAAAAAAGATCAAGTGTGTTAAATTATGGTGTAGCATGTAGTAGGATTGTAGGGTTGTAGCTTGTCAATCCCTTAAAGTGAGGGTTCTAGCTTGTCAACCTCCTTATCCTACCCCCACCCACCCCCTTCTTCGTATTAAAGCCAGTGACGTCTCTTACGAGACATCTTTACTTTCGCTTTTATTCATACAAGCCAATCTGACATAATTATAAATGAAAGTCAAAGAAATAAGAGTGGTGCTATATCTTTCAAATATTTTTTAAAAGGGTAATTTTTTTTTTAATTTTCTTGATTTATTTTTAATGATTTTTTGATAATTTTAAATAATTTTTAAAAATAAAAAAAATCATATTATTATTAAAAAACTTTTGTTAATCATTTAGTAAAATAAAATTAAGAAAAAAATTTGAAAGAAATCTATTTCACCCAAATTCTGATAAAATAGCATTTCTCAATAAATAAATAAAACTGACATGTCTATCACAAATAAAAAATTGTTTATTATTTCAATATTCAAATAGTCAGTTTGCACTCTGCAGTGCTTTAAAAGCCGATGAAAAATAATAACATTTAAGGTTAAAGTTGTTAGCCTATTAAAATATATTAGTTCTAAATGAATAAAATATGTAATAATTTTACTTAGTCACACATCCGAAAAAAAACTCACGTAAAATACATAACACCACAATTTTGTTTGCAGGGAAGAAACATTCGTAGAACTAGAGTCGTGCGATGGAGGCTCACTGAGAGAGAAGGGGTTGCGGCAGAGCTAGTGGAGAGAGGCAAACGACTACTTCGACGGCCGATCACTAAGAGAGAGAGAGAGAGAGTGATAAATTTCTGTCATTCTTTTAGCAAAGCTTGCCTAGAGAAGCTGCCTACTTTTCAAAATTTTAGGCTGAAACATGTTATGTAAGATGAAATGTGTGTTTTTTGTGAAAGGGAGAGAGAGGATGCTGCACATACTTTATTCTTTTGTCAAGAGGTGAGAAATATTTATGTAGAAAATTTGTCTTTGTTGGGAACTGTTGAACTTGTTTTGACATTTATCTGGCACGTGAAAAAAGGGTTTGATGAGGATTTGAGTTATTTTATTTCTATTGCTTGGAGGCTTTGGTTTAGAAGAAATAAATTCATACATGAGCAGGCCCTTCTTCAAGTTTAAGGTGTGGTGAATTATGCACTTTCTTTATAGATGGAATTCAAACGGGTAAAAGTTTTTGATGTCTCAAATAAGAAGTTAAAAATTGTGTCTTGGAATCCTCCTCCTATAGGATATCTTAAATTAAACGTTGATGGAGCAACCTTTTATGATCAACAAACTACTGGAATAGGAGTGATTTTAAGGGATCATAGAGAAGATGTTTTAGTGGCCGGCAGTAAGGTGGAGAAGGAGGGAGGTAGTGTCTTTTAATTTATAGAAGCTACTGCTATGATTAGATGTTTGCAGCTTTGTCTCCAATAGGGTGTTTCAAAATTACTGTTTGAAACTGATTATTTAGTCATTGTGAATGCTTTGAATGATTGCATTAATAATCACACTGATTTGAGTTCCTACTTCAAGATATTGGAAGATTGATGGATAAGTTTTAATAACGTTATGTTTGGATAGTAAGAAATATTGAGAAGTATTGTGAATGGTAATAAAAAGTTAAAAAAATAATAATAAAATATTAAATAGTAATAAAAAATAATAAATAATAATAAAAAATAGATAAAAAGTAATGATAAAATAAGAGCCATGCTGACATGCCTACTGCAACGGACTGTTAGCACAATTTGACTTTTTTATTTATATTTTTTTATCATTTTAAAATATTTTAAAAAAATAAAAATAAAAATCAATACACTAATAATCATTTCCTTAATTATTAAATAAAAAAATAGAAAAAATAAAATGAAATGCATAAGGTGTCAAAAAATGTATCAAATTTGGTAGACATTCTAACATTTTTCTTAAAATAATGAATAATAGTCAAAAGTAGATAAAAAATAATAATAAAATAATAAATAAATAATAAAATATTTTAAAAATACTTAAAATATTTTCGTTGCCAAACCTACCCTAAAGTTTTGCATGTAAACAAATTAGTTAATTCTACTGCACATCACTTGACAAGACATGCTTAGGGCGTTAATGATATTGAGATGTGGTGAGATTTTTGTCTTTTTATAAGTCAAACTGTTTGGCTTGATAAAAACAATATGTTGTAAGGACTTTAATTTGATTCAATGAATGGGTTCTGTTTATAATAATAAATAAAAAAATAAAAATTGGTAGTCAAAATTTGTAATTTATGAAATGAACGAACGAAATTTATCAGCCGCCCCTGTCCCACCACTAAATTATGTGAATGACCCCACCACTATTATTTTAAATTCTGCATAGTGACTTGCATAGTGACTTGCATAGTAACTTGCATAGTAATTTCAAAGCCTATAAATAGGGGCTTCAGTTGTAATGAAATTCATAAGAAAAAATAGAGAGAGAAAGAAAGTTTTAGTTCTTAAGAGTTTCAGAGAGAATTTCTTATTTCTCTTTTGCAATAGTAGTTCCTTTCTTTAAGTTTCATAACACGTTATCAGCACGACGGTTCTACAAATTCTGAAGCTAGTGACCTTATTCCTCTAATCATGGATCACATTGATGAGCTTTTTATCTCTGAGTTGAATGATAAAGATATATGTCTGGCTGACAGTGCTACAACTCACACAATTCTCAAAGAAAAGAAATATTTTCAAAATCTAACACTAAGTAAAGCCTATGTCCATACCATATCAGGTTCATCGGATTTAATTGAGGGCTCCGGAAGAGCTTATATTGTGTTGCCTAATGGCACCAAATTTTGTATTGATGATGCTCTATTCTCTTCACAATCCAGAAGAAATTTATTGAGTTTCAAAGATATACGTCGTAATGATTACCATATTGAAACGACTAATGAAGGCAGTAAAGAGCATCTTCTTATTACTAAAACAGTATCGGGCCAGAAGCTCGTATTAGAAAAACTGCCTGCTCTATGTTCTGGATTGTATTATACAAAAATGAGAACAATTGAATCATATGTGGTAATGTACCAGAAGTGCATTGACCCTAAAGTATTTATGACTTGGCATGATCGCCTTGGACATCCGGGTTCTATAATGATGAGACGAATTATTGAAAATTCGCATGGGCATCCCTTAAAGAATCAAAAGATATTTCTACCCAATGAATCTCCGTGCTCTGCATGTTCTCAAGGTAAGTTAATTATTAGACCATCTGCATATCATAAATATTCTCCATTACAGCTTGCATATGGTCAACAACCAAATATTTCTCATCTTCGTACTTTTGGATGTGCTGTATATGTTCCAATTGCACCTCCACAACGTACAAAAATGGGCCCTCAACGTAGACTTGGGATATATGTTGGTTTTGATTCTCCATCCATTATTAGATACCTTGAACCCCTTACAGGGGATATGTTTAAAGCACGTTTTGAGGATTGTTATTTTGACGAATCAAATTTTCCGTTAATGGGTAAAGAAAAGTCGGTGCCTGAAGCACGACAAGATATTACTTGGGATAATAAGACCCTGTCTCATTTTGATCCTCCTACAAATGAATGTAAACGGGAAGTTCAAAGGATTATTCATTTGCAAAATGTTGCAAATCAGTTACCGGATGTATTTACTGACACTAAAGGTGTAGTAAAATCTTATATTCCTGCTGTTAATACTCCAGCAAGGATTGAAGTCCCTGAAGGACAAATTGTCAAAGCAGCAATAGGTGAATCTAAAATACGCCTGAAGCGTGGAAGACCTATTGGTGCAAAAGACAAAATTCCCAGAAGGAAAAGAATACAAAATGAATTTGGTGTTCCTGAAGAACATGTACCCACAATACAGGCCACAAATATAATTGGTGCTCCTAAAGAGCTTAAATCTTCTATTCCAGAACCTCCTGAAGAGGAAACTCTTAAAGAGTATAAATCTCCTAAAAAGGGACCTCCTGAAGAGGTGTGTCATGAAATGTTTTCCCCTGAAGAGGAACAGGTACCTGAAAATAATGAGATCTCAATACATTTCATGAAAACTGGAGAAATTCTGGATAGAAATAAAACTGTTGTCGACAACATATTTTCATATAAAATGGCCCTTGACATTACCAGAAGTAATGAAAAAAGTGAGCCAAAAAGCGTCGAAGAATGTCGACGTAGAAATGATTGGCCAAAATGGAAAACAGCTATTGAAGCTGAATTAAATTCGCTAGCAAAACGAGAAGTATTTGGACCTGTTGTCCAAACACCAAAGGGTGTAATGCCTGTTGGATATAAGTGGGTATTTGTACGAAAACGTAATGAGAAAAATGAAATTGTGCGATACAAAGCACGGCTTGTTGCACAAGGTTTCCTGCAGAAACTCAGGATTGATTATGAAGAAACATACTCTCTCGTTATGGATGCAATCACATTTAGATTTTTGATTAGTCTGGTTGTTACAAAAGGATTAGAAATGCGGTTGATGGATGTGGTCACTGCATATTTATATGGATCCTTAGACCATGACATATATATGAAAATCCCTGAAGGATATAAGATGCCTGAAGCATCTACAAGTACATCTAGAAATATGTACTCAATCAGACTACAAAGATCTTTATATGGGTTGAAGCAATCCGGACGCATGTGGTATAATCGCTTAAGCGAATATCTATTGAAAGAAGGATTTGAGAATAATCTTATATGCCCATGTGTTTTTATTAAGAAATCAGAATCCGGATTTGTCATTATTGCGGTTTATGTTGATGATTTAAATATTGTGGGAACTCCTGAAGAGATCTAAAAAACCGCTATATATTTAAAGAATGAATTTGAAATGAAAGATCTTGGCAAAACAAAACTTTGTCTCGGCCTGCAGCTTGAGCACTTGCCAAATGGAATTTTTATTCATCAGTCCATGTATACTGAGAAAGTCCTAAAGCATTTTTATATGGACAAATCTCATCCTCTGAGTACTCCAATGATTGTTCGAACACTTGATGTGAAGAAAGATCCATTCCGTCCTTGTGATGACGATGAAGAAATTCTTGGTCCTGAAGTACCACATCTCAGTGCAATTGGAGCTTTGATGTATCTTGCAAATTGCACTCGACCAGATATTACATTCTCAGTTAATCTGCTTGCAAGATATAGTTCTGCACCAACTCGAAGGCATTGGAATGGCATTAAACATGTCCTTCGTTACCTTCATGGTACGGTTGATATGAGATTATTTTATCAACGTGGTTCAAGTCCAGAATTGATTGGGTATGCAGATGCAGGTTATCTTTCAGACCCACACAGAGGTAGATCTCAAACTGGATATTTATTTACTTATGGAGATACTGCCATATCATGGAGATCTGTTAAGCAGACACTATCTGCTACTTCTTCAAATCACTCAGAGATCATTGCTATTCATGAAGCAAGTCGAGAGTGTATTTGGTTGAGATCAGTTATTCAACATATCCAGGAAAAGTGTGGACTTCCCATGATCAATAATAGCCCAACAATCTTATATGAAGATAATACTGCTTGTATCACTCAAATCAGAGGAGGATATATCAAAGGTGACAGAACCAAACATATTTCACCGAAATTCTTTTATACTCATGAACTTCAAGAAAAATGTGAAATTGATGTCAAACAGATACGATCTAGTGATAATCTGGCAGATTTATTCACAAAGGCGTTACCAACTTCCACATTCAAGAAGATTGTGCATAACATTGGAATGCGAAGACTCAAAGATCTTTTGTCATGCACTTTTCAAGGGGAGTAAATGTGCTGATTGTACTCTTTTTCCTTCGCTGAGGTTTTGTCCCACTGGGTTTTCCTCTGCAAGGTTTTAATGAGGCAATCTTAAAGCACTTGTGGATACATAAGAAGACTATACTCTTTTTCCTTCGCCATTGGTTTTTCTTCCCACTGGGTTTTTACTTGGCAAGGTTTTAACGAGGCAGATTCCTTAGTGGCGGTCATTCAAGGGGGAGTGAAATGAACGAACGAAATTTATCAGCCGCCCCTGTCCCACCACTAAATTATGTGAATGACCCCACCACTATTATTTTAAATTCTGCATAGTGACTTGCATAGTAACTTGCATAGTAATTTCAAAGCCTATAAATAGGGGCTTCAGTTGTAATGAAATTCATAAGAAAAAATAGAGAGAGAAAGAAAGTTTCAGTTCTTAAGAGTTTCAGAGAGAATTTCTTATTTCTCTTTTGCAATAGTAGTTCCTTTCTTTAAGTTTCATAACAATTTAGAGATTTTAATTGATCTAGTTTTGTAATGGTTGACCTCCAACATTTCCAACATCTCTTTACTAGTTTCACACATAGATTTATGTTTAAACTCGTCAGGACAAATGGCCAAAAAGATCACATTTACTATTCAAATTACATTGTTAAATTTATCTATAGTCTAATTGTAATAGCTTAGTGCGTGATTCAATTCATAGATCACACTCGAATTGAATCCTAACAAAGTGGAGCCACCTTGATACTAATAGAAATCACAACGGTTAGGATCTTGAGTGGACCAAAAGGGGTTGTGTAAGGGTATTTCCCCACTTATGGGCCCGAGAGGTGAGGTCCCAACTTGGGATAGGAAGGAGCTGACGCTAGGAGGCCCAAACCAGTGCGGGCTGACCTTTGACCCGCCCCAAGGGAAGTCAGCTTTTCAAGTAGTTGCAGATGACAACGCTGTAGAGGATACTACTTGGCACAATCCATACCTGATTGGGAGGCGACATAAGGGATGGGACCTACCATGTTGAATCATCCTTCGAGCAATGACGGGCACTGGAGCGTCCATCCAATTGGGAAGATAAGGATAAAGAAGAGCCATTAATCCACTGGTGTGAAGAAATCAACGAACGTACAGTGAGATTAGTAGGAGCATGCATGCAAGGAAAATAATCCACATTAATAGGAAAGACAAGGGAACCATGCCACATTAATGATGCCACAACTTGAACTTCACACCGCATTAATATTGCCGTCGCATGGGTCACTTTGCATTAAAAACTAAGGGAATAGTCCAAACAGCAAGAATCCCACGGGGACAGGCATTCACTACCCCCTTCTAGACTTCAAGAATAAATTGCAGACTCACAAGTATGAGAAAACTCTAGACACTTTCACTTTCAATACTTTATGTTCACAACTCTCATAATTTACATACTTTCACAGGTATATACTAACTTAAGTATTGGAGACTCCTCAGCTTCCAAGATTGATCACCCTCATGTCCTTCCTCTACATAATTTTTGCAAGGTCAAGCCTAGAAGACCTGAGCTCCTAAGATCTCAGCCCATAGGTAGGGGTGTCAAATCGTGTCAACGGGTCATGTTCGTGTCGTGTCAAGATATGTATATTATACTATATAGGTCAACCCTAACCCAACCCGTTAAGCTTATCGTGTTAAAATCTCAAACCCTAACACGATCCATTAACATAACGTGTCGTATCGTGTCAACCCATTATGACCCATTAGTGAATATTATGAAATAAATTAACATGACAAAATACGATACGTTTCAACTTATTTATGTAAATATGTTGAATATGCCAAAAATTAACCCGTTTGACTTAATTAAACTTAGCATAATTTTATACAAATATTAAAACCATAATATTTATAAAAATTATAATACTAACTACACATGTGAATTACAATCTAAATAAAGAAAATATCAAAATTAATATTCTAACAATTTTACTTTTAAATGAAAATGTATACTTATAATTTTAACTTTCTTAACGTGTCATAACGTGTCATAGTGGGTTAAAACAGGTTGATCCGTTATCAACCCGTTAAGCAATCTTGTCTTAACGTGTCAACCCATTTTGACCCAAAATCCATTAAGACTAAACCCTAACTCGCTATTATCGTGTCGTGTTCGTGCTGGGTTAACGGGTCGTGTACTATTTTGCCACCCCTACCCATAGGTGTGCGAAACACGACGTTAACAGTGGCACTGTCTATGAATGCGTGTACGTATGACTATGTTACCCATTCTCAAAGAGTTTAGTAAGAATAAGGAACCTTCATGCAAGCAAGGCTGTAGGCTGCAGAGGATCAGACAGAAAGATTAAACCAAGAGTTGAAGAGGCTCCAAAAAGAAAAAAATGGATCTCAAACCACACCTTCAAGACCAAAAAGACGATACTGAGCCCAGCCACAATGAGGATATGTGCCTTAAAGGCAAATACAAAGAAATGTTAAAGAAGATGGGTACATCATCTTCGGTAGATCAGCTGCTCACAAGCATTGAACTAGCTTACATTGAGGGGGTAATGGTTGTACCCTTGCCGCCAAAATTCAAGGTCCCTACCATGGAAATGTACGAAGGCGAAAGGGACCCACTCGAGCACTTGGACACCATTAAGGCTTATATGATGCTGCATGGCTTCATGAAGCGATAGCGTGCAGGGCCTTCCCATTAATCCTGAAAGGGCCGGCTCGAGAATGGATTGGGTCATTGGTACCTAGCTTCATAGATAGCTTCAACAAGTTGGCATGTTTGTTGTGACCCAGTTCATGTCCAAACGAATGAGGTGACACCCAGTTGCATTCCTCCTTACCATCAAGCAGGAGGAGGACAATAGTTTGAAACCTTCCTGTCTCAGTTCAACAAGGAATGCATGATCACTGAGGACTAAGATGAGAAGATAACTTTGGTGGAACTTCTGGGAGGGGTCTGGCCACGATCTTAACTCATGGTGGAGCTGGCAAGGAGAACTCCAACAATGTTGAGGGATTTTATGGACCAGGCTGATAGCTTCATCAATGCCAAAGACACCTTACGAGCATTGATAGAACCAAGAAAGAAGGAGTTGGGCAGGCGGACAAGAAAGCAAAGGATAATAGAAAGGCTAAGGCACTTGAAAAGGGAGAGAAGAGCTCCCATGATAGGAGGATGTAGGAAGCGCCTTCGAGGGGCCCTATGTGTTCGCTTTGACCGATCAACCTTTTCTATCCAACAAGTCGACCAGTGGACCACGCATGAAGATAAGGACATCGCCATCATCCGCCGATACTGCACCTACCATCGGTCTACCTCACACAATATGAAGGACAACTTTAGCCAACAGGGGAGAATGGATCATGAGGAACGTACTAGGCAACCCTACACGCTCACTCATAGGTTAGAGCAGGAAAGAAAGGGCAAGTCCAGGGAGAAGAATGCAGATCGGACTGATTTGACTCTGAAAGAATGAGAGCCTGCAATGGAGCCCACCTCACGGGCAGGAACCACTACAGTAGGATTGTCATTGATCACCACCTCATGGAAGATCCTATCTTGGGTAAATACGAACCACAACCGGAGGTTTAGTTAGCGGTGGAGCCTCTACCCCTAGCCTTTTGTGCACACGAGGTAGGCACGTTATCACTATGTGTACTCGGCCGAGTGGTGACCTACCAAGTACCAAAGAGGCGAGTCGGTGCCTGTCATTTTATTTAGGGAGGAGGATGAGATAGGGGTCATGTACCCCCATAATGATTTTCTCATTGGTGACTATGTTGGTCATCAACTTCAACATCCGATGGATCCTCATCGAATATGGGATTCCACTGATATACTTTTTTAGGAGGCCTTCATATGGATGGAGATAAACTCTACCCAGCTGCAACCAACTCCCATGCCTTTGAAGCTTTTCTGGTGATATGGTCTACCTAATTGGGACCATCATGTTGTCGGTCCTTGCAGGCAATGCCCCTCATGCAGTGTTGCCAATGGTATTTCTTGGTGGTAATGGCCCCATCCTCGTACAACGTCATCATCAGCAGGCCCACCCATAGCACCTTGTAGGTTGTAATGTCGATTGACCACCTCAAAATGAAGTTTCTAACTTCTCAAGGCGTGGGCTAGATTCGAGGCGAACAAGTGTTGTCATGAGAGTGTTATGTTCAATAGCTAAAATTGATGGGACACGCATCGCCAAAGGAGCCTGGGCAGAACTAAGCCCACAACACACCTTACCAGCCTCAAATGTGAAGGGAAGGATGCGTGAACCTAAAGAGTTGAAGCAAAAGGACCAAAAATCGCCTCTCCCATTTTCAATTAGTTAGTTATTAAATGTAAATACCTAGCATGTTTCAATAAAACAAACGAAATTTTTCAGGGCAACGCCTCTCGTTCACTCCAATCTTCGTGGCAAAGATAAAAATGACTCTCTACTAGCAAAGCAACATCAACAACGAAAAAATATCGCCAATTAATGCATACCTTCACTGCAAGTGTCAACGGACAGGAGCGGGTACAGTTCCAAACTGGTCAAACAGACTACCTCCATGTAGAGTAGGGGACATGCGACCTAAAGGCAATCCTCTCCTCTTATGGGGGAGAGCGGATCCAATCCCTTTGATTTCCCGAACAACTTATCCCGACTTTTTTGCAGTGAAATGTAGAACAATCACATCTTTATTTGAATTATTATTTACCTTATCTGCCCGGTACCATAGCGAAAGGTAGGCCTGAAAGGTTGCCTTATCTTTCTAGTAGAGGAGTGCGGATAGTGCTCAGACTACTCGAAGGCAAGGAGTTACCTTTATCTATGCATCAACAGGTAGGAGCGGGTCCATCCTCAAATTATCTCCTCTGTAGGATGCCATAGAGAAAGATAGGCCCAAAGGATTGCCTTATCTCTTTGCAGAGGAGTGTGAGTAGTCCTCAAGTGCTCGAAGGCAAGGAGTTGCCTTCATCACAAGCATCAATAAGTAAGAGTGGGTTAAGTCACAAATTGCCTAAATAGACTACCTCCACGTGGGTTGTGGGGACAAGCGAGTCAAAGGCCGTCCTACCCTCCCATGAAGGAGAGTGGGACTAGCACCACCGGTGGCCCGAATATTTACCCTGACTTCTACTATGATGAAGTGTAGGCATAACACTAGCTTGGCTTAACCTTACCATTTCCTGCGATGTCAATAGTTGGTACCAGGTCTAGTATGAAATTGCCCCGAATGACTTACCTCCCATAGGCTGTCTGTACTCCTATAGACAAGAGTGGTGCACCAGCCGATCTTTTCAAAACTTACCTTGATCCCATTGTAGTGAATGAGCAGATTAGCCTCATCGTTGTCCGAATTATCTCTCTTGAGACTCAAGGGGTAGTTTGGCTTGAGGCATCCTAACCCCTCTCCAGTGGTGTGCGGGTAGTCCTCAGCTACCTGAAGGTAAAAAGTTACATTTTCATAAGTGTCGACAAGCAGTAATGGGTTCAAAAACAAATTGCCAGAATTATTTCTCTTCCTGCGGGCCAATGGGGTAGGCAATCCAGAAGCCACTATGTTCTTCTGCAGAGGAGTGCGGGAATAGCCTCACGGGAAACCTAGATGCTTACCCAGAACTCTGTGATGAAAAAGTGTGGGCCTAGCATGACTGACCCAAACTTACACTTACTTGTGATGTCAATGGGCATAAGCAGGTTCAAGAATAGACTATTTGAACAAACTACCTCCACGAGAATTATGAGGGTAGGTGAACAAGAAATCATCTTGCCTTCCAGCAAGGGAGAGTGGGACTAGCCCATTCAGCTGCCTAAGTATCTACCCTGACCCCCATCATGGTGAAGGAGTAGAACAGCCACATTGCTATTCGAATTATCTCCTCGAAAAATAAAAGGAGTGGGTTGGCATGAGACAATTTCACCCCTCCTTGGTAGAGAGCGGGCTAGGTCAACTGATCGCCCGAAGGCAACAATATTGGATGTAGCAATATCGACAAAACGACAACAAAGCAACCAACAAAAAGAAGGCTAAAGGAAAAACTAACAAACTGCAAGTGCAATGTTGAGGAGGAGCAAAAATATGCAAAGCACCAAGGGAAAAGGAGAAAAAAAAAGACCAACAAAAAGGATGAAAAGGAAAGCCCAACAAATTGTAGGTGCAAAAGGTTGAGGAGGAGCTCGCCATTTAATATGGAGCGGAACCGTCAAAGCTTGCCATGATTATGAAAGCCAAGCGGTTGCCAAATTGGGTGTAGAAAATGAAGAGGCACCATAGAAGCAATTAAGGTGCAAGGGCACAACACGTGGAGGCAATTCTGGATGTGGTCACATACCCAAAAGGCTGTAAGGTAGAGAGACTTGGCAGGGTGAAAGTGAAACCCTACTTGAAGATCAACAAATGAAATAAAAGAAAGGCGAAAAAGGAGACTCAATTGGGTGGGACCCCGCCAAAGACCAGCCAAGTGAGGAGATGAGTAAAAAGGGTGAACATAAGGACTGGCGAGGTGGGACCTAGCATGAGATAGATAGATAGAGTAAAATGGAAGGGTCCCCAATGGAATTTCTATCGCACACAATCGGTAGGGATTGAAAGGATAAAAAAAAAAAGAGAAGCAAGGAACGGGGGACTAACGGAGTGACCCTTCTAGGACATTCCCAACAGGGACTAAGAAATCGTCGAACTGGCTTAAGGTTAAAAGAACAGCGAACGAGAACTAGCGCAAAAAGTAAAGGGTACGTAGATGCTACCAACATCGAAAGAAGTCTCCAGGCATGGAGAAATTTATTATATTATATCCAAGACGCGCGATGGCAACACAAAAGTTAAATATTTACATAACCACTATGGGTGAAGTATAAGGATTACAAAAAAAAAAAAGAAGAGAAAGATAAATATAGAACTAAGAACTGGCTTCCTCGTGCATGGGAGCATTAGAGTCGGGGGCATCGACTTCAGCAACCTCAGGTGCAGGGCCATCGTCATCGGGATAGCAAGTTCAGGCGTGGTAGGGGCAACAGGGACTCGCACTGTGGGGGCCATAAGAGCCAAGAGACCCTCAAAAGCATCAGGTATCTTAGCCTTTCCAATCTTACAATTGTGCTCAAAGGCCAGTGGATCTACTTCCACATTGGAGAAGTCAATATCCTGTAGAAACTTCTCAAGGGATCGGGGAAGCAGGGGCATAATCTCAGTGACTGCGTGCCCTCTTTACACTCGTGTACCCAGGCTTTGTCCCAAATGGTAAGGGCCTCAATTGGGTATTCAAGCTCTGGGCCTCCTAGTCACCTGAGCCACTTGCCCTTGTAAGGCTAATATCAGCTACTTCACTGAGGACAATTTTTTTCTTCAAAAAGTCAAGCTTTTGTTTTAGTTTCTCCTTGCGGTGGTTGAGTTTCCTGATTTGCTTCTTGTCCTCCCTCTCAGCAAACTGCAACCTTTCGAAACTCCTACTTTAGTTGTGCCCTTTCCTCCTTTCACTCCGAGGAATCTAGAGAGTGATGTGGGACAAAGAGTGAAGATCCACATTCTCCCAAGTGACAACATCCTAGCTATTCGCAATAAAATTTGCCAGGTGGGAAGCACCCTAGCGTTCATAGAGCCCAGGGTAAAACACTAAGCAACCGAGACACCAAAGACAATTGTGGAAGAAAATGGTAAACAAAAGAAGGACAGAAAAGAGACTCTTGAAAGAAGCCAAATAATTCTTTGACCACCTGGCTAATGCCCTCCTCACGGTGCTCCCTACTTCCAAGCAAGGTGAGGTGGGGGTGGGGTGGGGGGGTGGGATGACTTCCACTGTGCTCTCTCTCCTCGAAGCTTAAACACTCCCCTCAAGTTGGGCGGGTGCAGTTGGGCCTTGACTAGATTGGTCTACATCAGCACCTCTCCCTTGGAATGTCCCTAGATAACGGCAAGGGCCCTCACCAATAGCGACGTTCGGTAGAGCCCCATCCTCATCCTGGAGTTCAGCTCGCGGGGCATGATCTACGAAGGCATCTACAACCATCTCCTCAACAGCGGAAGTGGACCTTCCTTGAGGCTTGAGCTCTTCTTCGCTAGCCTCGCCAACTACCTCGCCCAAGGTCATAGTAGCTGACGACAATTGAGAGAAAGACGTCACGACAGGCCTGTAGACTCTTGTACAAGCCTCCAAATTGCTCCCTGAGGCCTTGCCACCAACGCTAGAATGAGATACAGAGGAAGATTTTGAAGTGTCCATTACACCAAACTCCCAGCATCTCCTAGCACTGTGAAGACAAAGTGCTTCCGGGCCAAAGATCCCCCCTAAGTTTAACGTAGAGGTTATCAACAGTGTCAAGACAAGGTAATGGGAGCATTTACCGAAGGGTCAGATGCACACGACTCCACCTACTACAAGAACAACAAGCAACTCCACGACACATCAAAGGGGTTATCAGAGGGCTTGAGAATGGAGGAGGATGTGTCTTGTGAATTGGCAGCCTCGGCTCTATAGAAGGTGTGACCAGAGGAACAGGCTCATCACTCACTTCAGCCCGCCTAACTGACGCCTCTTCCTGCAACACCTAGTGGAAGGTTATAGAAGGAGTTTTTAAGGACCAGGCCTACTGCAAAATCAGCTTCATAGAGGTGTTGCAAGTAGGACTTGATATTCTCCTCAACAAGAAGAATATCCAAGAAGAACTCATTAGAAAGGTCGCTCGCCCATTACTTGACGATTTCGATGCGTATTGTTTCCTCCTCAATAGCCGTTGGGGGACTGCATTAACATCAGGATTTAGCCCCTAGTTTGCCCGAATGGGGAAACTCTTGGCACCTGCCCTCCCAACGGGGGAACTCCCACCAAATCGGAGATGAAAAAGTACCGGACAGATTAGTCCTTCACCTTTAGGAAATACAACTTAATTGAAGCAATGGCACACGTTGCCTTGAAATTGTATAAATCTCCCTGGAGGGATAGAAAATCGTGAGTTAAAAAGGAACTCACGGGCAGTGAGATCCACATCTCTGGGGGCCAACCTCCAAGTGTTAGGATGAAATTGAGTGAGTGCCAAACCAATGAGGTCTAAAACCTCGTGAACAAGTAAATAAAGGGCAACCTCAGCTTGCAATTGAACATCCCAGCATATAGAGCCACCTTAAAAGTATGACCCTCGTTTTCTACAGCAGGATCTTGGGACCTAGGAATTTCAAGTACAACAATCATAGATAAATGAAAGGTATTTGACATAAGTGTCAACCTCAAAGTGTCTGGGGAGGATCGCCAGAAGAAATTGCAGAAAACCTGCGGCAACACAAGGCTGAAAGCCTACGGATAAAGTAGACCTTATGTGAACCCTGGAAGGATGTAAAGGAATGGAAGAGAAGCAATGGCAGAGATGGGATGGAGTCAACCCGAGAAGAAAAAACACGTTAAAGATGGAGAGATGCAGGATAAAATGATTTAGTGAAAGGATGAAAGCAATTGCTGCCTCCTTTATATAGGAAATGGACGACGGTTAAATCCCAACACCTCGTGGATAATGCTTGGAAAGCTATCGCTTCAAATTCCAAAGGAAGCGTGTCACGAAGCAACACAAAGGCGAAAGGTTGTCTGACATTGTTGGCGTAGTAGGAGGTGAATGATAGACTTTGTTGTAGAAATATGTGACTCATCATGAGACCAAGATGTCGCTAGAGGTTCTGAGGTACCCTGAGGTCATACAGAATACTCTCCTTCTATGGATTAATCTCTCACGTATATGATGCAATGAGATGGTAAAATTTATAAGGAAGTCAGAGACAACCTCTAAGAGTGGTAAAATGGGAAGTTGGATATGATATATTATGTATGTGTTCTGAGATAATTGGGATGATGTAGATATTTGGTACTCTTTAAGGAAATGAGTAACAAATTATGGGTTTATAGTTATACTATACCATGTGATCACTTTATGCAAAAAGTTAGATCTCTTTGCATTTATTATAAATTTACCTCATTCTGCTACGATTTGCACTGCACTTCATTAGTAAGATTAGGTGCATGCATGCTACTCCTCACGTTTATAAAGGGTAAGCAGCCTTGTGTTACCTATCCTAATGTTTCGATTTACATTAAATTCTAGGTGTAAAATCGGGGTATCACATGAAAAGATGCAATGATGGGACCAAATTGGATGCGACATCTTGAAATGAAGCGTGTAGAAGGGGAGGAGAGGAAACGATGCCTTGGATGACGAACTGAGCCAGAAACGAATATTGGAGAGACAAGTGTAGAAGGGTGTAAAGAAATTCGCATAAGATGCATTTGATGGAAACTGGAGGAGTTGTTCAGGGATTTCCCCCCTCATGGGTTAGAGAGATGAGGCCTAATTTGGGATAGGAAGAAATTGAGGCCAGGATGCCCAAACCAATATGGGCCGACCCTTCGACCCGACCAAAGGGAAGCCAACTTTTTAAGTAGTCACAAAGGATGATGCTGCAGAGGATACTACTTGGCACAATCCATACTAATTGGGAGACAACACAAGGGATGTAACCTATCATCCCAAATCATCCTTTGAGCAACACCAGGCACTTGAGTGCCCATCCAATTGGGAAGACAGGGATATAGGAGAGCCATTGATCCACTAGAGTGAAGATATCAAAGGACGAACACGCGATATTAATGAAAAGGCAAGGGAACCACGTTGCATTAATGGCACCATAGCTCGTACTCCACATCGTATTGATATCGTCGTCGCAGAGGCCACCCACATTAGAAACTCTGATGAGTGAACAATTCAAAGGGCGAGGATCCCACGGGGATAGATACGTTCTACCCCCTCCAGACATCAAGTATAAATAGCAGACTCCTAGGTACGAAAAAACTCTATACACTCTCACTCTGATACTTTACATTTGCATCTCTCATAATTTACATACTTCTGAAGGCAGCTACTAATTTAAGTATTGGAAACTCTTTAGCCTCCAAGGTCGATTACCCCATCTCCTTCCTCTACATCATTTTGTAAGCCTAAGTCTAGAAGACCTAAGCTTTTGAGATCTTGGCTTACAAGTGTGCAAAACATGACGTTAACAGGTTGGAATAATTGCTTTTCTTGTTTTTAAAAAAATATAGTTCAAACAATTGCAAATAATCAATATATGAAATCAACAAATACAATAAGAAATAAACACAATAATTTTTTTCATGAGGTAAAAAAATTATTTGAAAGACATTTTCAAAATCTAAAACTGCTCTAATGTAGGTCACCGCTAAAGTCCAATGTAGAAGTTAAACTATTACAACAAATAGAGAAAAGCCTTACAAAACTTTTGAAGTATTTCAATCTAGTTTGCTAGATCATGAGTAACCTAATCGATTTTTACAATTTGGTATATTCGAACCTCTAGTCTCTATTATAATATCTCTAGGAATGAACTTGTCTATGCTAATGAAGTCAACAATAATCCAATGTGTACATAAAATGATGGAAGTCTATTTATTGGGAGAGAAAATGTTTTGAAGACTCAATGGATCTCTCTAGAGTTTTCTGTCAAGACTTCAATAAAAGAAGTTGTTACGGCTACTCACTTAACTCTAAACATCATGCATATTAGATTACATATACCTAGGGTTTATAGGGTACTACTTCGAGAGTTTAAATTCGAGCCAACTTGTTCAACACATCATCCTCTGCATGAAAAACTCTCTACATGACCTTCACTTGAGTTATTGTCACGCAAGTGTTTATCAAACTCTTTAATGAACTTTGCTCAAGAGAGAGAGAGAGATCGGGCGAACTCTCTATTTAAATTTTACTTAGGCAAATGTGAAGCAGATGTCAAGTGAACTCACTATACGTATTGCACTTGAGCTAATGTTGGATACATGTTATGCGACTTCATTGTTTAGGCATTTGCTTACCTTTTCTTCAAGGAAGTTATCAGTACCCTTTTAGTATGAGAGAAAACAATTTTTATAAAATTTATTGTAGGAGGTCTTGAGTGGCTTTGAGATAGAGTTATCTTTGAAATAAAAATCTGTAGCCATAATAAGCCTAGCATAGCAACTTTATGACATGCTACATATTCTGCCTTTGTCGATAAAGGAAGTTATCAGGGACAAAATTAGGATTTGGTGTTTGGGGGATGATTGACAAAATGTGTGATATGTATGAATATAAGTAATATGCATTTTTTACACGTAACTGTATAAAAAATAATAATAATGTCATAAAATTATATACAAAAAATACATGTCTATAAATCATCTTATAAGATAATTTTTCTTAGAATTTTCGTAATTTGTTAGAAACTATTACAAAAAGACAAGAAAATAAAATATCAATTTAGAATTTTTTTTTTAAATTAAGCTCGATAACAATCTTTTACATAATAATTTGAGTAAAAAATTTGAAAATCTGAATATTGGGGGCAATATTAATTATATAAAAAAATTAATTATTTACATACTAAATTGGGGGGCAAATTATCTCTATATTAGAACATTTTGAAAAAATTATATACTACAGAATTTTGAAAAATTTTGAGTGAATAGTCCAAGAGACCATGTAGCCTGTAGGTCCGTCCCTAGAAGCTGCGAATGCTTTGATTTGAAACTTCTACCAGATATGTGCGGGTAACCGGATCCACTTATAGGGCCCGGATAACCGCCCGCACACATCCAGAAATACGATTTCCGGATCGGGCCGGATGATTTACTTGGTAGAGCTGAATACTGAATACCTTATCGGATTGGAAGAGGAGAGGCGAGACGCTCACTCTCGACAAAGCGGGACGTAATAAGCCTTATCCACGCTACGAATCCAAACAATCAATTTTTCGAAGAGACTGAACAGAGCCTGCCTTGGAAAAATGGCTCTTCTTCTCTGTTCCAATCCTCTCACCTCTATCTTCTTCCCCTCATTGTCCTTTTCGTCTTCATTTTCGCATTCATCAACCGCATCATTATCGGCCTTTCACATCACTGCTACCTCAAGTAAGACTCTCCCCCTCACTCTTGCTGGTTCTTTTTCAAGTGCAATCTCAATTTTGTATTGTGAATTTTATTCTCGAAAGCCATCTCTTGTAGCAGTCGGATCTTACAGAGTATTCAAGCATAAACTTGGTCGGGTATTTCTTCAAACATATCAGCTTCACTATAATCTGCATTTATATTGTTTGACTAAAATGGCTCACGAAATGTTCGTAGCTTGTAATTAGATTTTCTCTCTTGTAAAATCCGTACTTGGGCTATGCCTAATTACTTGGTTTAATAAAGTTCCTTTTTACCTATCCAAAATGAAGTAAAGCTTACGAAATGTTATCTGGGTTTTGCTTCCAATAACTCGTCTGTGTTCTTCTAGTTTTTTTTTTTTCCCTCTTTTCAAATCTTATGCCATTGGTTTCAGTCTCCAGGTTGCACGTGAAACCAATTGGTCTACTCCCAAAATTTTTCAAAGGAACTGGTGTCATTAAGAAGATGGGTTCGATATTTGTCAATGCTTCCTCTGACATTGATGCAACGGCTCGTGAGCCTACTTCCAATAGCATGGAAGACGCTGAGAACAAGGAGGGGGTTGTGCCAGTTGACAAACTCCCTCTGGAGTCGAAGCTGCAAGAGAGGATGGAGCAGAAGCTCAAGATGAAATTGGCAAAGAAGATAAGGCTTAGGAGGAATAGGCTTGTCCGGAAGCGGAGACTGCGGAAGAAGGGCCGGTGGCCGCCCTCAAAGATGAAGAAGCTAAAGAATGTCTGAAATTTTCCTAAGCTGATTTGCAGGTTTTGTGCTGACTCTAATGCTTTTTGGGGTAATTTTAATTTGCTTCTTGGAGCTTACATTGTACCAGTGTATCTTATATTTTCAAAGGACTTCAATGGTTGTAACATTTTTCCCAATTTGTTCTGAAGACGAATTGCTGAGGGTTTAAAGCTCTTTTAGTCATCCTGGTAGAAGAAATATACGCGTTTATAGGTTGATTACATAGCCCCATTATCCTAAATATATCCAATTACATCAGAGTTCTCTATAATTTGTATCGGGTGATTTGCAGAGTCAGTTCTGTGAGGTAAAACCGTAAAACTCAAAAGCGTCTGAGAGTTCAGAGACCTTAATAAAGATAGGTATTTCGGTTATAAGCCACGAACTCTGCACCGGATGCCACATAAGGCCTAGAGCTTTGTTGCATCATCGTGATATTCAGAGTCGAAAGCATACAGGCCTTAGATGACGTAAGTTGTATGTATATATTTCCAAACTCTAGTTCTGGTCTAAAGTCCTGTATTCACTCCAGGATTCAGATTTAATTGCCTTTTGTATCCCTAAGGGTTGACGGCAGCGGGAAATAGATCTGTTTATGGGCAAAATGAACCAATCCTCTTAGACTTTACAGGCATGAAATTTGAGTTTGGGATCTCTTGCTATGTATTCATCTCTGATTCTCTGGTGAAGTCGATAGCAGCAGCCATTAGAGCAAACTTTTGGATATAGGGGGGATACTCTTGAAATATGTTTTGCATGACTTTGTGGAAGGCTGGTTTGGTTTTGTTTATACCGGACTGGGGCAGGGAAGCCATAGGCAAGATTCAACACCAATTAGGACTAGAATTGACATTGTATATAGCATCTGACAGTTTTGTGTGAAATGATTTATTGGTTTCACATAGATTCTTATGGCATTTGTGGTAGAAACATTTATGAATCTTAATATTTTTTTTTTGTAAGTAGGAATCTTTATTGAATGAATGAAACTAGGCAATGCTCATTTACACAGTGAGTATACAAGATGGACACCTAATTACATTCTAGGAAGCTATAAAGTGGAAAGAAACTCTTGTACATTCCCCCCTTAAGAATAATAGCAGAAAACCATAAAAAAAGAGAGGAAACAAAAAAATTCCAGATTTCCCCACTACACGCTCCCTATTGTTGAAGCACCTCTCATTCCTTTCTGTCCATATACACCACATTAGGCATAAGAGTATCTTCCTCCATGCTGCTGCCATTTGAGTGTTGTTGTGACGCCTATTCCGGCAACCAAGTAGATCCACCACACATTTAGGCATAGCCAAACTCAACCCTGCTCTATGTAGAATTCCCTCCCATAGTTCCCTAGCCACATCACAATGTAAAAGCAAATGGTCAATCAATTCCCCATTCTTTTTGCACATGTAACACCACTCCATAACTACTATACCCCCCACTTCCTTAGGTTGTCTACCATCAAAATCTTCCCAAGCATCGTTGTTCATATAAAAAAAGCAATTTTAGATAGCACACAAACCTTCCAAATGCTCTTCCATGGGAAGGAATTGGGCTGCTGAAAAGTAAATAGCTGATAATAGGATTTCACAGTAAACTTTTTGCTTTTCGTAGATTGCCACAACATACGATTACTCCCACTATCTCCAACCCTCACTGAATACAAGAATCTGAAAAAATCAGCAATGTTGTCTAGTTCCCAATTCTACATTCTACGCATGTCTTGTAAAAATAACATTTCGATGTACAGACTTATTGGAGCGACGTAGCACTTCTGAGACTATCACCTGCTGATTTCCGGCCAAGTTGAATGCTATTGGGAAAGAAGTGCAAAGATGACCCTCTCCACACCACTCATCAAACCAAAAATGGGTTCTTACATCGTCCCCCACCTCAAAGCTAATATATTTTCCGAAGGTGCTCCACTCATTTCTAATGAATTTCCATAAGCTAACACCATAAGGTCCCCTACTCTCCTTGGAACACCAACCCCCTTTCTCACACCCATACTTTCGATCAATAACTTCTCTCCACAACAAGGTCTGTTCCATTTGGTACATCCACAACCACTTTCCTAGTAGTGTCATATTAAACATGCCTAGGTTTCGCACCCCCAAGCCGACATAAACTAGCTGATAGTTCACCCTTTTCCAACTCACAAGGTGAATTTTGGCCTCCTCCCCTAAGCCCTCCCACAAAAAAGATCGATTTTTTTTTTCTATCCGCTTGGCCACTCCCACCGGTAGAGGAAATAAGGAGAGATATTAAGTGGGAAGATTGGAGAGGATACTTTTGATCAGAGTTATCCTCCCCCTTTAGATAAATACAACCGCTTCTAACCCGACAATCTCTTCTCTATCTTCTTTATCTTCTCTACTACATCTTCCCAAATACTCTTGGCTTTAAAGGATGCCCTTAAGGTAGACCAAGCTATCTCATCGGAAGAAATGCTACTTTGTATCCCAACAAATCCGCAAGGAAGTTAATATTCACTCCATCCCCCACCGGAACCAATTCTGACTTCCCCAAGTTCACCTTATGCCTCGAGACTGCTTCAAAGCCACATCTTTTTAGCATATAAAGGAGAAATTCTCAACACACGTGATCATAAGTATTTTCTATGTCCAACTTACATAGGACCCTCGGGATGCCTTCCTTTATACGACTGTCCAAGAGCTTATTGACGATCAAAACTGAATCCAGAATTTGCCGACTCCGAACAAACGCATTTTGAGGTTTAGAAATGCATCACCATACTCATCTGGTTAGCTAGTACCTTCGACAAAATTTTATAGATCCCTCCCACCAAGCTAATAGGTCGGAAGTCTCTCAATTCATTCGTCCTTGCTATCTTTGGGATAAGCGTAATGAATGTAGCATTTAAAGACTTTTCAAATTTGTGAAGAGTGTGAAAATCATGAAAAACCTGCATGACTTCTTCCTTCACTATGTCCCAACATTCTTGAAAGAATGTCATAGAAAACCATCCAGGCTCGTTGCTTTATCTTTACCCATTCCTTTCACCACAAGATGCACATCCTCTTCATCAAACAGCCTCTCCAACCAGTTTGCTTCCCCCAAGTCCAATTGATCAAGATTCAAACCATCAAGTTTGGGGCGCCAAACTTCAGCTTCAGCAAGTAGTTCTTTATAGTATAGCACTATGTGATCTTGGATCTCTTTGGGAGACTGTAACACAAATGATCCGGGATGGAGAACCTCAATAGCAGTATAGTGCCTATGAGAATTAGCAATTTTATGAAATAATTTAGTGCACTCATCGCCCTCCTTCAACTAAAGCGCCCTAGATTTTTGCCTCCATGATATTTCCTTCATCATTAAGACCTTCTCAATTTCAACCACTATCACATTCTTCCTTAACAATGATTCCTCATTCTCCTCCCCCTCTTCCAACGCATGGAGCTCATCCTAAAGAATATTTTTTTGCACTTCCGTATGTCTGAACACTTCATTATTCCACAATTTTAAATCAGCTTCAAAAGCTTTAAGCGTACCCGCCAAAATAAAACTAGGAGTGCCATCAAAGGAGTAACCATCCCACCAAGACCTCACATTCCCCACAAAACCATTAGCATGTAACCACATGTTCTCGAATTTAAAATGTCGCTTACCCCCATGAATGTCACCACAATCAAGCAAAACTTGAAAGTGATTGGAACAAACACGTGGCAACCTCTTTTGACAAAGATTCGGGAAATGAGACTCCCAGGAAGAAGAAACAAGAAATCTATCTAGTCTTGACCACCCTCTAATATTAGAACATGTAAAACCCCTCCTAACAAAGGGAGATCCACAAGGTTCAAGCCAAAGATCAATTCCGAGAAATCCTCCATGGCCCTAGTTGACATAGATGCCTACATCCCCCACCCTTCCCATGCGCTATCATATCTGGCATCAATAACTTCCTTCCACAAAGACTCCTTTGCCAAGTAATACCTCCAAAGCCACTTCTCCAGTAACGCTTGAAAGTTATCAAATTGCGCACTCCTAACCCTTCACCTGAAAGTGGAGAACAAACTTTTTTCCAATTACCAAGATGAAATTTAGCTTCCTTCCCCAGTCCTCCCCACAAGAAAACTCAAAATAACTTACCCTATTCGCCACCCTTGTAGGTATAGGAAAAAGATATAAAAAAAAATAGGTCCGAAGATTAAATAAAGTGCTCTTAATTAGTGTGAGTTGCCCCTTTTTGAAAGATAAAGTGTTTCCACCTAGCCAACATTTTCTCCACTTTCTCAATAACTGCATCCCAAATTGCTCTAGTTTTGAAAGTTGCCTCCAGTGGAAGACCCAAATATTTCATGGGCACAGACGACACTTTGCAACCCAAGAGACTTGCCAGGTGATTGATGCTAGGTACCATACCTACCGCTACCATCTCCGACTTAGCAAGATTTACTTTTAGCCTTGAAAAAACTTCAAAGCACAACAAGAGTGCTTGTAGAGCTTGAATTTGGCCTCAGTTTGCCTTACAAAAAAAAAAAAGTGTCATCTGCAAATAAAAGATGTTAGATCATGTTAGAGTCGTGAGTACCATTACCCATCGAGAAGCTAGTGAGAAAACCTCCATCCACAGCAACCTTTACCATCCAGTCCAAAGCCTTCATAACAATAACAAAGAGAAAAAGAGACAATGACTCTCCTTGTTGTAGCCCCTGGGAGCTATTGAAGAAACCTACAGGAGTACCGTTCATTAACATTGAGAATCGAACAATAGTGCTACAATGTTGGATCTAGGAAATCCATCTATCACCAAATTCACACCTCCCAAGTAAGTAGAGGAGAAACTCCCAGTTTACATGATTATATGCTTTCTCTGTATCAAGTTTGTACATACCTGGTATGCCCTCCTTCAACCTATGATTCAATCATTCTTGGCAATGAGAACTGAATCTAAGATCTGTCTCCCACTAACAAAAGTATTCTGAGGTTTGGAAATAATGTGTCCCATTACCAAATTTAGCTGGTTCGCAAGAATCTTTGAAATTATCTTATATACCCCACTTACCAAGCTTATGGACGAAATTTTTCGACTTCCATAGCCCCATGTTTCTTTACAATGAGAGTAATGAATGTTGCATTAACACTTTTCTCAAACTTTTTGAAGGTGTGAAATTCAAGGAAGACCTACACCAACATCACTTTTCACTACCTCTCAACAAGTTTGGAAGAACCCATCGAGAAACCATTTGACCTTGGCGCTTTGTCTTTAGCCATATAACTTATGTACACCTCATTTTCTTCAAAAGGTCTCTCCAACCAACACATACTTTACATATCAATAGACTCAAATGGCAAGTCATCGAGCTTTGACCTCCAAGAGGTTGGTTCTGTGAGCAAAGTCTTATAATAATGCACGATGTGGTTCTCTAAGTTAGGGGGGAAGAAAGGACTTGATTACTTGAATTGAGAGGCTCAATAGTATTGTAGCGCTTATTTGAATTAGCTACTTCATGAAAAGACTTTGTGCATTTATCACTTTCTTTTAACCAAATTGTCTTGGAATTCTGTCACTAGGAGGTCTCCTCCTACAACAAAACCCTTTCTAATTCAGTCATCACCAAACCCTTCCTTACCAACACCTCCTCCGAGGTGTCTCCTAGAAGTACTTGCCCTTCCAACTCTTCTAACTCCTACATTAAGGAATTCTTTTGATTATCATTACTGCCAAACACTTCCAAGTTAAATTTCTTCAAATCTTGCTTTAAAGTCTTAAGTTTACTTGCAAGAATGAAACTGGGGGTACCCGTTAACTGATAAGAAGACCACCAAGAACGGACATTCTCAACAAAACCATCTGTTGCTAACCACATATTTTCAAATTTGAAATATCGGCGACCCCGATGAATACCACTGTCATTCAATAAAATAAAAAAAAAGATCCGAACAAACACGAGACATCCGCTTCTTACACAACTCCGAAAAGTAGACTTCCCATAAAGGAGACACGAGAAACCTATCCAATCTCGACCAACCCCGACTATTGGACCATGTGAACTCGCCCCTAACAAGGGGGAGATCTATGAGACCCAAACTGAATAAGAACTCGAAGAACTCCTCTATGGCCAAAAAAGAACGGTGTAGCCCGATCACTGGGTAGGAAAGCAAGTAATGTTAAAAATCTCTACCTATGCACTATGACACTTCTCATAAATAATAAAGACTGGTTAATTCCTTCTCAAGCCTTCTCCTCTCACTGTCCATGTTAGGCCCATAAATGCCTACAAAAATCCACTACCAGCCATCTACTATATTCTTGAACAGATTAGCAACCGATAAGGTCCCAACACATTCATCTACTACCTCCACCACTCTTTTATCCCACGATAAGATAACACTATCATACGCTTCCCATAAAGCCAGATAAGACCAGCCCACATACGAACACCCCTATAAGCTACGAATAAGTCTTTTATTGACGACCTTTAATTTTGTTTCTAGTAGACACCACATCCATTTTTCACATCCGCAATAAAGATTTTATGCCAAGGCGCTTATTGCGATCATTAAGCCCCCGCACATTCCAAAAGAGGATTTTAAGGTTCATGAGCAAAGTTGACCCCCCTCCCTTTCATTCTATGTCTTCGATCACTCCCCTCCTTAATGTCATAATTAATAGTACATTAAAGTCTCTTGAGTTCCATATCTCTCTTAGTAGCGGATTTCAAATGACTCTCTTTGATTGCAGCAAGAAGTGCCTTAAATTGCTCAGCAAAGCCTAAACGTCATAATGACTCTCCTCCTTAATGTCATAATTAATAGTACATTAAAGTCTCTTGAGTTCCATATATCTCTTAGTAGCGGATTTCAAATGACTCTCTTTGATTGCAACAAGAAGTGCCTTAAATTGCTCAGCAAAGACACCCCAAGACATTCTTGCATTTCCTCCACCTTCTTGAAAATCCACTCCGAAAACTGCTCTAAGTTAGGACTAGGAGGAAGCCTACATAAAGGTTCGATAACTGCCCCCTCCCCCCTCCCCCGGGGAAGCTCTCCTCTTGACAAACAACCATTTGCAACTCTACATGCCCTTTTTGAGAAATCTCCTCAAGTCCTAAGGATCCAATTGCTCCACCATATTTCAAGGTTGATTCCAGTACTGAAGCACCACTGTGTGGAGTAGTGACCAATAGCTCTGCAACCTGAGGCTGCCCAGACCCAGAGAAAGGGCTATCACACCCTTCCAAATTTTCAACCAAACCCCCCATCCAAGGGACAAGCTCCCTCGAATGAAGTTCCGCCATGGAAGGGCTAGACTATACAGACAACGACCTGAGCTCCTCATCTGAAGCATCCCCACCGTCGAGTACCTCTGTCAACTCACCTTTCTCGATTTGCACCTGTCGAAGGGATTGGTTCAGGCCTCCAGGAGGGTCGTAGGTCACATGCCAATGTCGTGGTGGGGTCGCAAACATCCAAAGCCGATATAATGGGTAAGTCCCGATTCAATCTTTTCTAGGCTTGCTTTGGGCCGAATCCCTGGCCTAGCTTGAATTGTGACCCTATGTAAACCGTTAAAGGCCATATCCTGACCTTGGCCCATCTGCAAACCCCCTAAACTTGTAACACTTGGGGGCTTCCTGCCCTAAAAATCCTTCCAACTCTTGGCCCAAGCCCAAATCCAATACCTCCTTCCCCTTAATGCATCTTTTAAGCCAAAATATATCTTCCATCAAAGCTCTTACTTTTACCTCCATATCTACCAACACCTTCAACATCATTTCCTCATTTGAACCCACCAACTCCCTGTTGTTTCCCCCTCATTTCTATGTAACTCCCAAAATGTTCAAACTTGGCAGCTCTACCTTCCCAGCCTTCCCTGCAGGCTTTGCGACTCGAGGCAACTCCCTCTGGCCTTGCAATGCCTCACTGTACGAACAAGGGTCATCTACTGATGACTGTGATGGCAACACCCATTAAGCACCCCCACCTCTATTTTTCTTGTCTAAAATAGAGGATGAGGAAAGGACCTATTTAAGGTCTCCCAAAAAATCCTCCACTCCTCCCCCTTCCTCCCTTCTGGCACCACAATCAGACCTTGCCTCTTCTCTGAGCCATACTCTGACAAGAAGAAATGCCTTCGGAAGTGATTGGAACCCTTTTGAACTACCAGCACTTGAGCACCTACTCTGCGAGTTCTAAGGAATTCAGATGAACCCATTGAGGCAACGCATTCCCTCACCGTTCAAACCAGCCACCTTATAGCTTTAAGGTCAATGGAAATATACTTCACCACATGGCGACTGCTTTTCGTGATTCTCCACCACCTCTCACTTTCCCTCTTAAACACAAAAGGTTTCTGATCGATAACAACCTCTTTGCACCACTCCATTGCAGCCAAACAACAACACAAACCAAGAAAGACGACACACTAATCATCGCAAGAGATTAACTCCCTGAACAAACCAATAGGAAACAATAGGACAACACACAAAGAAAAAAGTGTACGTAGAGACAATATTTAGGAGAGAAAATAAAAATTGATGTTATATTGGTTAAGAATTAGCATACCCTTCTTTTTGAACGAGTTCTCGACTCAATACTTACGTTTCGATGCAATCTTTTATAAATTTGTTAGATTGTAGTTTCAGAGCACTAAATCTACTTTCTTCAGCCTTTAATTTGTGCTTGTAGCACTCTTAAGATGCACTACAACAATTTTGAATCACTAAACACCATTGCAAATGAAGAAAGTAGGGAACTAGGGGGAGGGACAGATTAAAAGGGAGGGATTCTTTTTTAAATGTTTTTGCATTTGATCTGTCATTTACAGTTGGAAGATTGATGTTGTTTGTCTCCAAGAAACCAAATTGAATTTTGTTGATAGGAATATTATTTGTAACTTGTGGAGAGGTTCATATGTAGGTTGGACCTACTTAGATTCTTGGGGGGCCTCAGGTGGGGTTTTGGTGATGTGGAGATAATAGAGTTGTTGAGATGTTGGAGGATTGTATTGGAGTTTTCTAGGTGGCTTGTGTTTGAAAAAAATCTAGAAGATGGGTGGGCATGGGCATTGGCAAGTGTCTATGGATTAAATAGGCATTAGGATATATATTTGTTATGGGATGAATTTTCTAGATTATACTTTTTGTAGGATTTGCCTTGGTGCATATGTGAGGATTTTAATATAATTCATTATCAAAGTGAGAGGGTGGGTATTTCTTGTATATCTTAAGCCATGGAGGGATTTTTCTCAATTGGTTTTTTATTTGGAACTGCTAAATCTGCCTCTAGTGGGGGGTCAATATATGTGGTTTAATTCCAAAGGAGGTTCAAGGTTAGATAGATTCTCAGTCTTGTCTTCTTGATTGTGGGGGTATTCATGAGGGTAAATGTTATTTTAAGTTTGAGAATATGTGGCTGGGAGTTGAGAGTTTTGTAGATAAGGTGAGAAGTTGGAGGTACTCTTGTCATTTTGAGGGGACTCCTAGCTTTGTTTTGGCAAGTAAACTCAAAGCTTTGAAGGTTGATTTAATGAAGTGGAATAAGAAAGTTTTTGGAAATGTAGAGTAGCGGAAAAGAATATCTTTGGGAGAAGCTACAGTTCTTGGAGGTTGAGGGGAAAAGTGATGAGACTTTGTCAAGGAAGAAAGAAGTGATGTCAGAAATTGAGAAGGTACTTTTGATGGAAGAAATATCATGGAGGCAGAAATTGAGAGTTTTATCGCTTAAAGAGGGGATAAGGGCACTAGATTTTTTCATAAAATGACTAACTTTTATAGGCGTAACAATGTTATTGAAATGAGTAAAGCAAATAATAATACATGCTCTCCACACTTGATGAGATTCAAGAGCATGTTGTGCAAATTTATAGTACTCTCCTAAGTAAGACGAAGGATTGGAGATCTAAAATTGATGGCTTGAATTTTGAAGTTGTGGATTCTTTTATAGCAAGCTGGTTAGAGAGACCGTTTGAAAAGCTTGACGTGAATCAGGAGATTATGTGGGAGGAGGTGATGCAGGTTCTACAAGAATTTTATGGCTATCAAAAGTTTGAGAAGTTGTTGAATGTTGTACATTTATCGCCTTAATTCCCTAGAGAGTGGGTGCTTTGGAGTTGAAAAATTTCCTTATATTAGTTTGGTAAGTCGAAAGTTTTGACAAATCGAATGAGCAAGGTGATGGATACGATTATTTCTAAACCTCAATACACATTTGTTAGAGGCCAACAAATATTGATTTTGTGCTAACTGCGAATGAGGGTTTAGATAGTCGAATGCAGGATGGTTTTCTGAGGATTCATTGTAAGCTGGACATGGAAAATGTATATGATTATGTAAACTAGGATTTCCTCTTCTACATGCTTAGAAGATGTGATTTTGGTGATAGATGGTGTGGTTGGGTCAGATATTATATCTTGACTACTTGATTTTCGGTTTTAGTTAATGGGCAGCCTTGTGGTTTTTTCAAAGTTCTAGAAGATTAAGACAGGGAGATCTGTTATCTTTGTTTTTATTTATTCTCATTATAGAAGCTTTGTGCCGTATGGTGGAACTAGTGATAGGAGGAGGTTTTATTTTAGGTTTCTCGATGTGAACTAATATTAATGGCTTCATTTCCATTTCACATTTGCTTTTTTACTAATGATACTCTTATTTTTGTAATGCTATTGGGGAACATTTCAAGCTTTGAGGGTTGTCTTGTTATGTTTTCAATCCGTATCCAGACTAAAAGTGAACTTAGGTAAATCGAAGCTGGTCCTAGTGGGAGATGTGCATAATATTAACAAGTTGGCAGGATTATTGGGGGTGTAGAGTTGCTTATCTGCCCATGAAATATTTGGAATGGGGTGGTTGAGAAGATTGAGAAAAGTTGGCGGTATGGAAAAGATTGTATTTATGTAAAGGAGGTAGAATCACTATTAGAAAGAGTACAATTTCTAATATCTCAACTTACTTCCTATCAATATTTTCTTTACCAGTTGGAGTGTCTAATTGTATTGAAAAGTTATATAGAGCTTTTTTGTAGGGTGGTTTGAGAGGAGAATAAGATTCCTTACTGGAAAAAAGTATGTTAACCATCCTTTTCTTCATTGTGAGATTGTGACAGTTTTGTGGAATGAGATTCTTGACAGGGCAGGCTTGGTTTGAGTGATACCTTTGCAAGTGGTGGACTTTTTTGCTAGCTGGTTTGGATCAGTGGGACATGGAGACAGTGCAGAATTTGGAAAATGATTCCCTTATGTTTGTTCTGGCATTTATGGTTGGAACGAAATGAGAGAGGTATTTTGATGACCGCGATCGTACTATGGGGAATTTCAGGGATTTTTTATAGTATTTTAAGTTTTTAGGTGAGGAATCTTGTAAGGGATGGAAATTTATGTAATGATTTGTTTAGCTTTGTCATTTTATAGCTTGTATTAAGGTGTAATCACGTGTATACTTTCTGTGTACTTGGTTATGCTTACTTGAAATAAATTTCTTATTACCTATAAAAAAAAAAAAAGTATGTTGTTCGATTGTTGATGGAGGATTGGGGGTTCATAATTTGTGTAGTTTTATTAAGGCATTGTTGGGAAGTAGTTGTGGAGATATCATACGGAAGATGAATCATTTGGGATGCCGAGGGGGGGGGGGTGATTGATCGAAATATGGGAGTGATAGGGGCTAGTGCACTACAACGAGTGTGGGGTCTTATGGTGTGAGTATATGGAAGTTTATTAGGAAATGATAAGATTATTTTATGAAACAAGTCAAATTTGTGGTTGGTGATGGTTCAAGACTTTGATTCTAGTTTGATGTCTGGTGTATTGAAAATAGTTACATGCAATTTTCCAGCTGTTTTCAGATTGGTTGTTAATCAGTAGACATTAATTTCAAAGTTGATGAGTTACTCTAATGGAGAGTTGCATTGAGAAGTTAGATTTTTCAGACCTGTCTAGGATTGGGAAATTGATGAGGTTGCTGATTTTTCCAAATTATGGTATTCAATGGATATTAAAAGATGTGACATGGATTAAATGTTCTAGAGATATAAAATGTCTAAGTTGTTACATTAATTTTTCATTTAAGTCATTCGAGTGTGAGTCATCTGGTTCATGTTGGGTTAATCTATTTTCCTCTATCTTCATGCTCTTAAATACATTTTCCAGTGAATCTATGTAAAAATAATAATAATAATAATAAAAAAAAAAAAAAATTATCATATGCTTTAAGTTGTTACAATGCATGAAAAAGAAATCTACTTTCTACATTAACACTTGTTGATTAGTAAATAATTGAAGGAAAACAATTAGTCTACAAAGAGATTCACAAAAGGAAAATGGTTTGGGGAGATGTCTCTTATAAGGAGACTTCAACAGAGACCAATTCCATACTGCCATGTAAGGAATTTTGAGTTATAATCCATACGATGCGATGTAGGGAATTCGAGTTGAAATGTTGTTGTCTCTCTCCTCTCCCCTAAAATGCTCGTCTCTCTCTCCCCTGAAAATGCGAACCCGAGTTGTGCCTTTCATTGCTTTTGAAGATTAAACTCCCCCAAGGTTCTTGGCCCCGTTTTACACACATTCCAAACTCATGCAAAGCCCAATCCCTTTCTGACACCAATTTTTGGCATAGAATGAGCTCTCACACTAGAGAGGATGGATGGGAATCCTTGCAAAATTAAGGAATTGAATGACGTTTTGGTGTTAAAGAAAGTTGAGAGGTGAAATGAACTAATGAACTTCTTTTTCATTTTGGTTTTTGGAATTCGTTTTAGTTTTAGAAAGAAGAGGATGTATCCTTGCGTTCCGAAATTCGAAATCTTGTGCAATTTTTTTTCATTTCTTTTGTATAAATTCTGATTATATCGGAATATTTTGAATGGTTTTGACGGAGAATGAGAACTCAAGCTTGAGGAAGAGATCATAGAGCTGTTATGGCAAAACGACCAAGTGGTGATGCAGAGTCAGAATCGGAGGTCTATGAGACGATCTCCACCTTCCAAATACGACTACAGTGTGTTTCCCACAGATCAATCAACGAATAGGGCGATCCGATCCTCGCAAGAGGAACAAGAATCAGCCGCACATCAAGCTCACCAACACCAACACTTGTTTATGAAAGAAGACGAAATGACCTCATGGCTTCACTATCCTCTTGTCGATGACAACCCTACTTTGGACCATAAATTTTTTATCCAAATGGCAAACACATTTTTTTAAGAAGATTACAATTGGACTGTAGCCAACAAATTTTTCTAGCAAGATTACTAACTGAAGTTCTTTGTAATGGTCATTGCAGTTCTTTTTTGGGTTTTCCATTCATCTTTTCCCATTCTCCTTTTGTTTTTACTAACATGATTTATGGAGGTAAAGGTTACGGTTTGATTTTAGGATTTTGGCATGAGAGGGAGGGGAGAGAGAGAGCTCAAAACAAGTTATGGAGAAGTGTTTGGAATGAGAGTATTTCCCTAGTGTTGAGTCCATGTAGCCTTCTCATTAATCTTATATGGCACACTTCTATTGGCTTCCCATAAGTTGGGTTTGATGGTGTCACCTACTAGAAGATATTCTCTTCACAAAAACTACCTCACAAAGTGATGTAACATGTGGAATTTTACATTATAAAGATTACTTTATTGTAATGTAAATTTAATGTACCATCATGCCACCTCACTTTTTGAAATAGTTTTTTGCGAATCTTTTTGTGAGCACAACAGTTCTTATAATTGAAACTGACAACAAAATATAAATATTTTATTTAAAACTTTAATGCAGTAATGTGATGCCCCCAATTTACGTTTGTAATTCAATGCAAATTGAAGTGTCAGGATAAGTAACGCTAAGCTACTCACGCCCGTACTTATAGAAATTAATACAAATTACAGTGAAAAAGTTTTGAATAAAAAATTTAGTTTTAGTGATCACGTGGTAGCATAAAAACCACAATTACATTTTATCCTTACATGCATAACTCAATTGGTTTTCTCAGCCAATAAACTTATCAAAACTTTGACTTAGCACTACCTAGGTTCCTTCTTCACTTCGGGAATCTTTTCTCCGTGCTGATGCCAGTCTCTACTACTATCAATTAGTTAAAAAAAATTTAAGAGAGTGAGTACTCCAAGAGCCCTTTAGGGTATCTCTGAGTCTCTCGAGTAACAAGGTCTTGCTCATGTTCGACATTGAACCCTGCAGTGAAGTTAAAATTTCAAAAGGAAAAAGAGATATACAAGAATGAGATTTCCTTAGAATCTTAGTAAGTACACATTTATCTTAATAAAAATATAAACATCATAAAATAATCACATACAAGCCAGAAAGCTAGAGTATGCATTTATGGCATGCTTCATGTGACTCATGCATGACTTAGACTTATCTTTTATGTGGACTTACACTGATATATTTCTTTCCTAAAAAAATTTATTTCATGTATGGATTTTTTATTCTTATCTTAAAGTCATTGTTCTTATAAGTCTTTACTTATATCCACTATTATTATTCGTGATTGGGCCATGTCCACTATTATTATTCGTAACTATGCCATATCCATTATTATTACCCGTGGTTGGACTATATTCATTATTATTACTCGTGGTTGGACCATATTATATCCACTATTATTATTCGTGGTTGAGCCATAGTTATAGATTTTTCTTATCTTATTTCTTAAATGTTCGTCATGACTCGTGACAATACTTACATGACGACATGTAATATACACTTTTTTTAAAATGGACGTCATGACTTATAACGACATACATACGTGACAAAATGCAATATACACATAACTTAGGCTTATGACATGTATGTTTCGTGTCTTCATAATTCACGTGATATATAAAAACATACATCACATTTTCATGCACTTACATCACATAAATTCGTAACATCAAAACTTAACAAATAATGCTTAAAAAATTAAATAAAATATTAAAATATTATCCAACCAAGGCTGGCCGAAATTCATGGGAGGCTAAATCTTATTTATTTATTTAATCAACTCAAGCCAAAATTCACATATTTAACCTATCAAATTTCCTTTAATCCATTTATGCACATTAAATTATTTTTCTTAATATTTCTTTTATAATTCTTAGCAAAATGAGTCTTAAAAAATTCTCTAAGTGAGTTAGAGTTTCTAAACTTGTTATAATCATCAAAATATCATTCAAATAATTAAAACTCAATTGGATAAGATTTAAAATAAAAATCCCACTAAAATCCTATTGTAGCCGAATAGCTCTAGGTTTCATTTCTCAAATTTTCTCTGAAATCAAGACCCAATATTTTCACATAATTCTCTTCATATAACATCATAGAATATATTTTTAAGGTCTCATAGTTTTCTTAGCAATTTTTCACAGCAAAAACCATTCAAAATTCAATATGTTTCAATTTAACAAATAAATAAAGATTAAACTCAAATAAATACCAAATATAATCCAATCACCAAACCACTTATTTTATGCCAAGATTAAGTTAAGTTGTGCACTTACGAATTTTTTCAAAACTAGATTTGATGCTTAGGATAGGTTTTGCACCACTTCTTCTCCAATGCCCTCAATTAGCTCTCTTTTGGTACTTAGGTGATGTGAGTGAGTTTTTGTGTATTTCTCTTAGCTAATTATCACTATGGCAGATTAGTATCTCTCAAGGGGAAGAGGAGAAACTTGTGTACCTATTTATACCTATAAGAGGCGACACAATGGTTGGAGGAATGCCTTGGGCATTCGGCAACTTCATTTGGCTGCATAGGTGAGGTGCCTTACCTTAAACCCTTATGATCACATTTAATTCCTAAGCTAGGCTGCAAATATCTTCATCCAAGGGCTGAGATTGAGTCATTTGGCAGCCTCACATGATCCATGGCTGGAAAATAGACCACATGGGGGGGCATGAGTTGGCATGGGCTGGCTGTTTGCATAGCCATGCATAATCTGATCTCTTAGCTTCTTCAAAGGCTAGCCATGTTCTATCCCCTTCTTACCCTCAATTGACCATATGTATACCTCTCCAAGAAACCATATCTGATGTTCTAGAAGGTCATTTTGAGATTTGGTTAGGATAAATTTTGGTTTGTAACTCACTTAGTTAGACTTGGTCATATTCAGGCAGATTTCTGCCCTCACGTTGCTTCATGTCTTTGGGCCAACTAAAGCTTCTAGATCAATTCTTACCACATGTTCCCACACATGTCAAGACCTCATAAAAATTGATAGCCAATCAAAATTTTCTTCAAATGGCTGAACATAAGACAACTCATCTAAATCGGTTACCAGTTAGGCTCAATCTAGGGTTGTCCACTTCATGCCCACTTAAGTCCTTGATCTAATCCGAATATTCAAAAATACAAAACATGAAAATTTTAGATCTGCCTCTTACGATTCTATAAAAATTAGAATCATCTCATTCAGACCTCATATGTAGAAGTTATGCATATTACACAAAAACCCGACAGACTAGCCCGAAAGCTCATTCCGGGCACACCAAGTGTTTGATCTTTTGTTCTATTACTTCCTCTTGAAATTCTTCCTCAAAATTTGAAAATTTATCTCTTTTTAGGTCCAAATTGAACTTCTCTAGTTGATACATTGTTAAAATTCCCAAAGGTCCATCCAAAATTTATCTTACAATATATCTAAGTCTCAAATTTTATTTTCATGAAAAAAATACATTTCCAATAAATTCTTTTAAAATATTCTCAAGTAAATGCTTTATCTTAAAAAAATTGGGCTATTACAAGTAAATTGTTTTATATATCTTTTTATTTGACTTATTAAATACAACCTTTGACTGCTTCTCATTTCCTATGTGAGAGATGAGAAATGATCTTTTATCATTAATATTTTTCTGAGTTGAGTACTATTTGTTTCACATTACTAAATGTAAGAAGTTATGTAAGAAATTAAAAAAGAATATTCACTTTCAATAAACATTAATTATGAAAATAATATTAAGAATATCTCGTGTCAAAAAATTAGAAGTGTCAAATCGTGTCAACGGGTTGTGTCCATATTGTGTCAAAACATGTATGTTATACTATATAAGTCAATCCTAACTCGATCCGTTAAACTTATAGTATTGTATCAACCCGTTTGGACCCATTAGTAAATATTACGAAATAAGTTAATATGACACAATATGATCCGTTTCAGCTTGTTTATGTAAATGGGTTGAATATACTTGACATTAATCCGTTTGATTTGATTAAATTTAGCATAATTTTATATAAATGTTAAAATCATAGTATCTATAAAAATTATAACACTAACTACAAATTCGAAATTACAATCTAAACATTAAAAATATCAAAATTAAAATTCTAACAATTTTACTTTTAAGTATAAGGGTATAATTGTAATTTAACTTTCTTAACGTGTCATATCGAGTCAAAATAAGTTGACCTGCTATCAAACCGTTAAACAATCGTGTCTTAACGGATTGACTTGTTTTGTCCCGAACCTATTAAGACTAAACTCTAACCTACTATTATTATGTCGTGTACGTATTAGGTTAATGGATCGTGTAATATATTGTCATCCCTACAACAAATGCTTCGATATAGCAAAATTTACTTCTCTTATTAAAATTCAAAATGTCAACTTTGCCTGTTTGCGCATTCTATCCATCCTAAGTTCAAGTTCATCTATATATGTGTGTACATATATACATATATACATACATATATATATATATATATATATATATATTAAACGTATGATACATATTTTTGTAAAAATATTTAAATAAAATTGGGTCATATGGGTCGACTCATGAATCTACTGGATCACTCTGAATCTGACCCGGTTAAAGTATTAATTTTTGGGTTGACATTGGTTTACCCAAACTCTATTATGCACAACCACAATTCTATTATTTTATGTTGCGTTCATGTTGTGCTTATGGGTTGTGTCAAATATTGTCGGCCCTAATTGTCACAGACAAATGTAGATCATTATTGTTGTATTGTTGATGCCACATTTATAACTACAAGCATGCAAATAACTCCAGACAATTAATTTAGAAGATATATCAGAATCCAATTAAAAAAGTAGAATTCATTGAGACATTTTGTTAGAAACATTTTAAATTTAATGGACCTACATAGATCATATATAATATATTATATCATACATAGGCTATTGACACATCTTTAGAAGCCTATGATTTTGTTCAGATCAGGAACATTAAAGTTGTTCGGGCCAATTCATATGTAGAATCTATTAGAAATTCATGTAATTTTATTATTTTATGATGGCGTAAAATTGGAATTTAGATATTATATAGGTTATGGTCTCCACTCCAGATTCATTCTTGACTCAATGAATCACATTTGATTTTTATATATAGAAAAGAAAAAAGAATAAAAAAGTGAATATTAGACGTGAAAGACCAAAGCGCTGCGCTCTCCTCTCCAGTGGCTATAGGTATTCCTCTTTACCAAATTTCTAGAAAAGTTTAACATGAAATCTTCATATAGTTGGATTCTTTAAATTTAATAAGTAGTATCAAAGTCTCATTGCCAGATCGTTGTGAAAATACAATTTCTATTATTTGTACAAGATGGTTTCATATTTGTGTTGTTTTTCACTTTTTAAATTACATTTTGATTTATTTTTTGAGTGATTGGAGTGACGGGATAATTTTTTTTTTTTTTCATTTTGGTAGTTTTTCTTATTTTTGTTTGCACTGAAATTACTTTGGCCATTGTGCCACCTAACACTTGGTGGATAGATTCGGAAGCTACCATTCACATAAGTGTTTCTTGTTGGATTACCTAAAGTGTCGAACACCTAGAAATGTTGAAAAATCAATTAATTACTTGGAAGGCGACAATAAAGTTTGAATCTATAGAGTAAAATTAGAGTTTGATTTTTATTTGGATTTGGACGATAAGTTTTTATGTACTGTCATTTAAACAAAACTTAATTTTTGTTTCTTATTTGGGTAAATCCGATTATTCTTATTCATTCTCATTTGAAAAACGAGAAATTCAATCTTTTTCAAAATTCAAATATTATTGGTATTGACTCTTTAATTGATAATATTTATTTGTTCGATTTGCATGCCTCTCAATTAAAGACCATTAAACCTTGCACGTAAATAGTTGTGAAACAAAGCGGAAATTAATTATTAATGAGAATTCCAATATATTGTGGTATAAGCGTTTGGAACATATTTTGAAAGAGATAATTGAAAAGCTTATGTTTTTTAGAATTGTTGGTCCTCTTGGTTTTTTAGATTTTAATATTGATATTGGATATAAAAAAGGCAAGTAAACAATGATAAGGAAAATGGGTGATAACAGGAGTTCAGTTGTCATAAAAGTGATACATTATGACATTTGAAGTCCATCCCCTATGGCATATTGTAATGATCAACAATATTTTATCACTTTTATAGATGACTATTCTCATTATGGACATCTATATCTGATATATGAAAAATCACAATCATTAGACATTTTTAATGCTTATAAAGTTGAAGTTGATAATTAGCTTGAGAAGAAAATTAAAGTTGTTAGATCTGACTACAGTGGTAAATACTATGATAGATATGACGAATTAGGTGAATAATGCCTTGGGCTATTTGTGAGGTATTTAAAAGAGTGTGAGATTGTTCCTCAATACACTATGCCAAGGACTCAATGATAAAATAGTGTAGCTGAGAGATAAAATCAAACTCTAAAAGGCATGCCTAGGAGTATGATAACCCATTCTTACCAAAGTAACAGTGGGGAATGGCCATAAAAACTGTAATTTACATCCTCAATCGACTACCAAGTAAAATAGTAGCTAAAACCCCATACGCATTGTGGAATTTTCATGTCTAAGGTTGTCCAATTGAGGCTAGTCCCTAAAGGCCTAATAAGAGGAAACTAGAGTCAATAATAATTAGCTGCTACTATGTTAGATACTCTGAGAATGAGGGATTTCAAGTTTTATTACCGTTCACGTAATACCATAGTTGAGATAATTCCAAATTCATTGAGGATATTTAGGATAGTGGGAGTACACAAGCCAAGGATATTTGAAGATGAAGATGAAATTCCTTTGACAAATACTGAGAGTGGCGAGGTGGTCACACCTATCTTGGTTTAAGATGAGGATGCAAATCACTAAACCATTCCTGAGTTGCCACTTACTAATAAGGAGATGAGCAATTATGAATGATTACATTGTTTATGTTCAAGAGCATGAGTTTGATATACAGTTGGAAGATGATCCAATTTCTTTCTATGAAGTCAAACAAAGTGCTAACTCCCAAAAGTGATGGGTGCAATACTAAAGTAAAAGCTTATGAAGAACAATGAAATTTGGTACCTTGTTGAATTGCCTAGTGTATTAAGCCCATTACTTATAAATGGGTTTGCTAAACCAAGTAAGATTTCAGATGCAATATCAAGAGGTATAATGCAAGTCAAGTGGCAAAAGACTTTACTCACAAGGAAGATATTGACTATAAAAAGGCTTTGTCTCCAGCTTCATCAAAATACTCTTTTAGAATCATTATGACACCTATAACTCATTATAATTTAGAACTTCATCAAATGGATATAAAGACCACTTTTCTCAACTGTGACATTGAGGAAACAATATATATGATGCAACCAGATGGCGTTGAGACTAATGAATCAAGTCATTTGGTTTGCAAATTGAAGAAATCTATTTATGGTTTAATTAAGCAGGCATCTTGCCAATGGTATCAAAATTTTGATCGAGTAATTTCCCATTTTGGTTGTAAGGAAAATGTTGTGGGTCAATGTATTTATCATAAGATCAATAAGAGCAAAATTATATTTTCGTGCTCTTTGTTGATGACATCCTATTGGCTAATAGTGACATAGGTTTGTTATATGAAACTAAGAAACTTCTTTTGAAACATTTCGAAATGAAAGATCTTGTTAAGACATCTTTCTTGATATGCATATAGGCTCGTCGCGATAGATCACGTAGTATAGTTGGCTTATCACATAAGACATATGTCAAAATTCATACTCGGTAGGTTTGGCATGCAAAAGTGTGCATTTGGTGATGTATCCATTGCGAAAGATAATATATTAAGTTTACTCTATTGCTCAAATAACAATATTGAAAAGAAACAAATGGAGGATATCCCTTATGCATCAGTTATGAGAGTCTCATATGTGCTTAGGTTTGCACATGTTCAAATATTGCATATGCATTTGGAATGCAAAGCAGATATTTGAGCAATCCATGCATGGATTATTGAAAAGCATCAAGAAGGGTAACGCAAAACTTGCAAAGAAAAAACACTATATGCCTACATATTGGAGTTCAGACCATCTAGAGATTATTGAGTTCTTGGACTCCAACTTTACTAGTTGTCTTGATAGAAATAGATTTATTTCAAGTTAAAATGTGTTGTGGAAAAGTTTCAAACATACGCTTATAGTTTTTTCTACCATGGAAGTATAATTAATTACTTGCTATGAGGCTACCAATCAATTATATACTATGAAATAGAATTAATTACTTTCTATGATACTTCCAATCAAGCAATATGGTTGCGGAATTCATCATTGGACTTTAAGTCATGGATAACATTGAGAGTCGACTAAAGGTTTGTTGTGGTAATAATGCCACTTAGTTATATTCCAAGAACAACAGGAGTTTGTCAAAATTTGAGCACATTGGCAGGGGCGGGACCAGAATTTGGTGTTTGGGAGACCGATCAACTTAGATTTTTCCTTTAAATTAAGTTTGACAATGATCTTTCATGAAATAAAATTCTTCTATTATCATCTCTGAAGTGAAATTTTTGACAATTTCTTTTTCAATATAAATTAGCAAATGATCTACAAGAAACTCATCTTCCATTTGAGTACACAATCTAATTTTTATAAGTTTCATGATAGAAAATGCTCGCTCAGTAATAGCAGTAGAAGCAGAAAGAGTTAAGACTAGACGAATTAACCTGTCAATTAAATAATAAATTTTTGATTTTTTTGAAATTGCTAGTCCTCAACATAACTGAGATAATGTAGACATATCTTGAAAATCTGGATGCGTTAGTACATCAAGATCATAATGCTGCAATTGAATTCTCAAAATATATCATTAATCTTAAATAATTTGTATGCACCTTTAGGGTTTAAAGTAGCACTAAAAATAAGAAGTTCTATTGTTTGGTCATTAAATCTATTATTCAATTCTTGCAACTGAAAGTCTATTGTAGCAGTAAATATATTAATCCTAAAATGATATTTTATTGTTGTCCTTTCAACTCGACAACGAGGTTTTCCTTGAGTATATTGGCCTTTCATATCAGGAATATTAATTTGGTGTTTCTCACAAAATGATCTAACATCAGTAAGCAAAGACTCCCACCCATCATCTCTCAGTTTTTGAATGAGTATTTTTGTGGTTGAAACTAGACTCATGACATTCACAATATCTTGAAAATTTTGTTGCAAAGATTGGTAAAGTGCATTAGTGATTCGCATTATTTTTTTCATCATATGTAATATAAAAATAATTCAAAAGATGTTAATATCATATAAGCCGCTTCAGCATTACCATGTTGAGAATAATTTGATCCTCCATTTGAGATTGTATTTATAACTGAGCAAGTAGTACTGAACATCCTCATCAAACTATAAACAGATTGAAAATGAGATCCCCATATAGTATCTTCAGCTTTTTGTAGCGTATTAATTTGATTTGCCATTTTCCAGTCTTAATCTCATTGGAAGAATCAAACTTTCAATTTGATTGTAATTCATCATTACGTTTAGAAGAACCAACAACAATATTGATAATAAATGCCAAATGGACAAAAAACTAATGAACATGTTTGGTTTTTCTAGAGGCGGCACCAAAACTAATTGTAGTTTATGAGCCTAACAATATACATAATATCCATAGGGATAATCTCTAAGAAATAAAACTTGTAATTTATTTGATGAGTGCACGAATGTGCACTCTAAATATTTTATTAGTGGATTAAAATACTAGATTGTGAATAGAAATAATAGGATATAATTTATTTTATTGAATTTAATTCCTACTTAGATTGACATATGATTAAGCATATTTTTATAATATTTTAAATATCAAATATTACAATATTGACAGGTAAAAGATGACTTGCCATTTGGGCTTCGGAGCAGCATATATTTAAATCTTCACTTTGGGAATGAGTCACACTTGACTGCCATTGGGCCACATTGATTCATCAGGAGATAATTAAATAACAGGCCACAAGGTTGGACTTTTTTGGACCCCACAAGCAATTAAACTGAAATCGGCATTGAGCTTTGCATTTCATTCGGTTTTGCTTGGGCCAACAAGTCACAAGTAACAAAGCCGTAACTTCACTTTGGCATTTGACCGCACCACAGTACACATGGGCCCATGTTAATTCAAGTGAATTTGAATTTAAGAGGGGCACCGCTTGGAGCAACATATATATATATATATATATATATATATATATTAGGTGGAAGCAACGTGTAAAGTATATTTGCTTAATTTAATTATAATGTTATTTTTAAGAATTAATATTATTTTTATTACAAAATAAATTTTGTTTAATAATGTAATATTTTTGGAAAAAAAGAAATATAATTTGTAATGAAAATTTAACAGGTAATCATAATTAAGTAGATGATAAATAATTACACACTTTATATATTATAAAACAAAAGCATTAGTTAAAACAATAAGATAGTCTCATAAATAAACATAACCCATAATTTTATCAAACTTGTTTGAGATAACTTTTATTGAAGATATAAAAAAAGTTAGTTCAAGATATGATATTTTTATTATTCTATGATGATTATCCAATTTTTGTGTCATCTTGTACATTTTCAATAGAAGTAATATACAAAGCACGTTTGCTTAATTTTTATATTTTAAAAAAAATTATTTTTAATACGAAGTAATTTTTGATTAATAACAACATAATGCTTTAGATTGTAATTTTAATTTCTAACTTAAATTTGACGCTTACTAATAATATTTTAAATGAAAAATAATTACATGTTTTCATATATTATAAAAGAAGAGTATTAATAAAAACAATAACATAATCCCATAAATAAACATCCTTCATAGTTTTATAATACTTGTTTGAGATAATTTTAATTGCAGGATGATTCTAGGATGACGATCCAGCATTTCCCTCATAATATATTCTAACAAATATTATACCTCTTGATTAATTAATGTCAAGTTTTGGTACTTGACTAATGTTCGTTGGCTTGTTCGCTTTGATGATTTCTCTACAACGATCATCTTAGTTTCTCAATTATTTGTATTTAGAGTGATATCTTTTATTGTTGTATACACCGTCCACATATATTGTCCTTTTCAAATATAAAAACATTAGATGCATAAGTATAAAATATCTTAATTTAAAATTATGAATTGTCAAAATAATTGACGAAAAAATTTAATTTAATGACTGAATATTAAACATATATATAAATTAATATTATAATAAAAAATAAATCAAAATTATATAATTGAATATAATTACTTGTATAAAATCAATTCAAATATGATAATGTTAAAAATTCTAAAAGCACAATATTTTTAAAATTGTGAAATTGAAATTGTAATGTCTTTTTAATTTTCCAAACAATCATGTTTGGTGTCCAACTGCAAAAGACATTTTTATTATAAAATATATTATAAATTTTAATTGTATTGTAAATTTTTATTACAAAAGACAGAAATTTTAATTTTCATGATTGAGACCTTTTTTTTAATTAAAATAAAATAAAATAATATTAATTTTTATTTAAAAAAATATCAATTGAGCTAAGTTGAATTAAGTCAAAATGCAGACGAAAGCTGCTGGGCATAGTAGAAAGACGGTGTAATGTTGCTACAGTAATAAAATTTAAAAGTATTTAAAACACTTTATTTTAAAAGTATTTAAAACAAAGTGTCATGCTGCCACAGTAATAAACGGTATCGATACAGTAATGAACAGTACAAAAGAGACAATTTGACCATTACGCTGGTTGACAGCTACAATAACAAACAGTAAAGAGAGACGATTTGATATCACGCTGCTGACAAGCTACAATAATAAACAATATGCTACAGTAATGAGACTTTATCGAATCCATCTTAACCCATGGAAATCCGAAATGGCACTGTTTTAACCCATGAAAATCCTAAATCCCATCCACCTATAAATTCATCTCTACACTAGCCCCCCCTCTTCCAGAGTATTCTCTTCTTACCCTTTTTCTTTTTCTTTTCCTCATTTCCTTCGTCTTCTTCTCTCGCCTTCTACCATTTGATCTTTCCTTTCCCACCTACTTCTTGTTCAGCCACTATATATATTTTTTCTTTCCGTGTGTAGTGTAATGGATAAACCTTCTTCATTTGTGACTAATTAGTATTTTATTCTTCTCGATCCATCTTTATTTTTGCCATTTTACTGATTTTTCTGTGAGGGTTTTTTTAGATGTACACATGTCTAAAATCTTCGGTTTCAGTGGTAAGCACTTGTATTTTTTTATTTTTTATTTTATAGGTAGTAAGCACTCGATTTTTCCATGTATTTGTTTGAAATCTCATTTTTTTACAATCTTCTCTTTGTGGGTTTGTTTGAAATTTATGATTCTCAATATATTATTCCGTTTGGTTATTTTCTTCCTTTGTTTTGTTGTCTCTTTGTTGATTTTAGGTTTTTTTACTGTGTGTGCGAGTGCATATTTACATATTGAGCTTAGGTATTGTTTGAAGAGATTATGATTTAAAAAAAAAAAAAAAAAATCTAAATGCTTTCATACTGAAAATGAAATATGAAAAAAGTTGTGATACTAATGTGGATGTAAAGTTTCTGGAATGCAGCTTGTATAAGGTTTTAGGGTAAGTTAGGGCTAAGATTTTGACAAGTAAAGAATCAGGGATTAGAGTTTTAGATTGTGTAAGGGAAGCATTCAATTTAGAGATGCAAGAAAGAGAAAAAACCTTAGGTTTGGATGTTGGATAGACAAATTAAAAAAAATACACACTTTGTTTAATCTCCTTACACTGAAACAATAAAACAGAGTAATACAAAATCTGTATTAATATGAAGAAATTAATAAAACACAGAAAACAAAAAACTTAATTTGAAGAAATTAGAAAATAGAAGAACATAAAAATCTGTTTTTCTAAGGTCAGGTTTATTTGGGTTGAACATAACATTTTTTTTTTTGTTTTGTTTTAGGGTTTTATGTGATACCCTCTCTCGCGCTGCACCTCTACTTTCCCCTTCGTATTTCTTGTCTACTTTACTTCTCTTCTACCTTGTTGTGTATACTAACTTGTTAGTTTGTTTTCTGTAGGTCTAGGGTTTGCCACCCAGAAAATCACAAGACAAAGACATCTAACCCCGACTTTTAGATACGTTTTTTTTTTCTACCTTTAGATCTTGAATTTGCTTTAGTTGCGTGATCTATTCTTTTTTTAATAGTAATTGCATGATTTATTCTTATTGTATTTTTTACTCTGTGTATGAATCCATATTTACATATTGAGCTAGGGTTCAGTTTGAAGAGATTAGGATTTTTTTTTTTGTTTGGGTATTTTGTTTGTTTGTTTGTTTTGTCGCCTCTTTGTTGCTTTTCATTCATATTTGAAATTTAGCCAAAACCATTTTCTGTTTTTGTTTTTTAGGTGGTTTTAGCTCATTAAAATCTTTTTCTTTTGTTTTAGGATTTTTTGTAATGCATATTAGAAAATGAAGATGAAGTTTAAAAAAATTAAACGCATGTTAAAATCAGATACAACCTTTCGCATATCAGACTTAAACCAATCTAAGTATTCTTTTCTACTGTTTAATGATTTCATAATTTCTTCAAACTATTCATCTGTTGTGAAATGAACATGCATATTAAAATCATAATATGAATTAAGATAAAAATGGAAAAAAAGAAGACGATAAAATTGCACAAGAGAAAATTATTATTTTTATAAACAAAGCAGATTAGAAATTCATGCTTAGTCCTTATGATCATTTTAAGTTTTGATTCTCAATATGCTAGAGGACTTAGACAACTTGTGCAAATGGATCAACATGAGATTTGGTGAAAAGATGCGTGCTTGATAAAGATGAAATCTATGATGTGCTTTGCATATTTGGTGAAAAGATGCATGCTTGATGAAAAGATGCTAGAAGACTTATGTTGTTAGGCTCGTTTAATCGGAGAAGTGCTTTGCATATTTAGTTAAAGAGATTCCATGTTTGGTTGATGTGCTAAATAGACTCAATGATAATATTATATATTGGTGAATTTCATCACCTTGTTAACAATGTCAATGGAAGCATGATTAAGGTGTCACATGAGACAAATGTATGCATGCTAAAGTAAGGTTTAGATTAAGAACAGAAAATTTGTTGAGATTACATAAGGATTTTGGGTTTAGGGTTCTAAGATTAATATGTTTAAGTGACAGAAAAAGTATTCTTTCATGAAAGGATTTATTCTTAAGTACTTGGAAAGTTTGAAGAATATGGAAACAAAGAGAGACTAATGCCATAGGGTTTAGTTTTCATGCCTATAATGAAGTTGCTATTTTGGGTTGAAGAAAGGTGATTAAAAGGTTAATCTAATGGCCCATAGGGTTCGGTTCAAACCCTTTAGTTGTTAATAAAAATGTTTTAGAAATTTTAATAAGCCTCAAAGAGTGTGTAGAAGGGAATGGAAGAGGAAAATCTTAAAAGATGGCCATGGAGGGTCTCGGCTCAACCCTAGTGGGGAAGGCCGAGCACCCCTTTTGGTTTATTTACCCTATTTGTGCGCTTTTATATGAGAAAGGACTTGAATCATATGGTGCTTGACTCGTGAATGAGTGTAACCCTCGGCACACTTGAACTTGTCTCACGTTTCGCATGTTAAGCATTAAGAGTTTGCATGTCCCATGCATGAAGCATGAAAATCATGTTTTGAGTTAAACATCTTTTCAAAAGAAAAATAAAAGAAATAAAGTTTGATAAGAACCCCAAAGGCTGGGATGGGGTAGTGTCCCAGTAAAACTCTCTGTTCACTCAGGAGTGATTAAAGTTGAGTGAAAACCTCTGGGTCGATGAAGAACTGTCGTGGATCATGTATGGCTCCCTTAGGGATTCCGGAGCGTGGTCCCACCTATTGCTAATGTGTGCCTCTGGCCAGTGTTGGCTTTTGCCTTACCGGTATCTGTATCTGAAAAAAATGTAGTCACTCGGGAAGTGATCAATTACCGAGTGATGTAGAGCGGAAACGTATAACGTAGCCACTTAGGTTTGATACGGTCACCGAGTGTTACAATAAATAGTGAGGAACACATGGTGCGTAGGGGAACCGTGAGGTGTCCACTCTGAAGTCAGAACAAGAGTGGCTTTCGAGCCCTAAGTATGATCTGTATTTGTATCTGAATCTGTTTGATCTGTAATTGGCGCCTAAGATAAGAATAAAAGAAAATGAAAAATTTTGCGAAGAAGGGTTTTCAAGTATGAGTCTGAAGAATGAAATTTTTGCGTTAAAACCTTTTTTGTGAAAAGAAAGTATAAGAATTAAGACTAAAAGAAAGCCAAGTTTTGTAAGTCTTCATGAACATGTGCATCTGCAAAGTCATCGGTTGCATATGCTTGACGTATGTTTGTTTGTTATTCGTTTTCTTGTATACCTATTAATGCCTTGGGTAATATGACTGTGTACTTACTGAGATTTCTCGAAATTTCACCCATTTATGTTTCCACTATCGTTCTTTGTTGGGGGACGATAGAAGTAGTTGCAGGAAACTATGGCATCGACGATAGTGATGACCGAGGAGAGTTCCCAGACCCCTGATGGTCTGGTGACCTCCCCACCTTTTGATGCAGTGATCCCTATCTTGTATAGCCAGTTTATAGAAGACATGCAGTGGAAGGTGCTCCACGAGCCCGCCGGACGGCAATGCACCAGGTGTTGCCTCTCTTTGGGATCCGATGGGTCTATATTCATAGATCGCATTTATACTTCGGAGGCAGGGACGTGCCTCCTACTTGGTGGGCGAGTAGGACTGACCCAGTTCCTTTTTGGTCATGGTATGAAGGATTAAAGACGAGCCTCCCTCTAAATAGATGGTCGTGGGGTCAGCACCTAGCTGATGTTGCTTTATTATGGTTATTGTATTTTGTGACTCCCGTTGTTTTGGGAGAAAGAACATCTTATGTATCTGATACTTTTGGTTATTACTATTATGAAGTTATTTTGGATATTAGACCTGTTAAACCATGTGATGTATGGCAAATCCCGAGTACTTGCCAAAATTTAGAAGGGTGTAACCTTGTCCGCTGCAAAATTTTTTATTTACTGCCTTAAAACAAGAAAAATTAGTAAGAACGAGGGGTGAACTTTCATGTGATGCTCATCCCCGACATCTCAGTTTACATGCGATCCCAAGCATAAATGGGAGTGTCGCTAGCGGTGGTATCAGAGCAGTTAAATCTCTGGGTAAGAACTACAAGTGATAGGAAATGAATCACATGGTATAGGCTATGATCTTTTAGAGATAGGCTTGAACCTCGGGAGGTTGGTTAAAGATGATGCTTGTATAAAGTGTTGAAATTTTAAGCGGTAAAAATTGGAATCGCTAGGGTTAGGGTAACTCATGTGAAGATACTGTGCTTTTTAGGAGATTTATGGCGGGAGGAAAACACCGCGCCCCTACCCCGAGGCACGTGACGCCACCAATAGGGAACATTTCGAGCCCTGTCACGCATACGACAGGGAATGCCCCATTAATTACTCCTCCTAGAATCGAGGCAAGAGAAGCACCGAGTGCCCCAATGGATGGAGGGTAGGCGATAGCTGAGCCTATCCGCTAAATGACGGAGCTAGTAAGAGATCAGACGGAGTAGAGCAGATGCCATCAGAATACCGAGGAGGGACGTTAGGCTGCCCATACGAGAAATTCTTGGTCTACTGATACCCAAACTTTATGGGGACGAAAGGAGCCATGAAGGCGGATTGCTGGATCTTGGACTTGGAACACACCTTTGAGATCAGTGGGTGCACGGAGACGCAGAAAGTGTAGTATGCTGGTCACCTACTGCAAGGGGAAGCCGGACTATGGTGGGATACCAAAAGAAAGCTACTAAAGCAAGAGCTCGAAGAGAATGTGGTTCCCACCTGGGAACGGTTCAAACAGGAATTTGAAGACTGCTTTTTCCCAGAGTCTGTCAAGCAGTGTAAAGCTATAGAATTCACCACTCTAGTACAAGGAAGCATGACGGTGGAGCAATACACTGCACGATTCATGGAGTTATCCCGATTTGCCCCTCACTTAGTTGCCATAAAGAAAATGCAAGCGCAGAAATTTCAAGATGGATTGCAACCAAGGATTCGCAATCAAGTGGTCTGCTTGTGAATCGAAAAGTTCCAAGAGCTAGTGAATGTGGCAGCTATTGCCGAAGCAGAGTAGAGGAGTCTAATCACGCAAACCCAGATGCACAAAAAGAAGAGTTGTCCCTACTCTACGGGGAAAGACGCTGGCAAGAGAAGGAACGTTTACCCTGCGGATAAGGGGAAGGGCAAGATGACAGGACAAGGAGTAACGTTTTCATCACCTCTATGCAGAAGTTGTGGGAAGCCACATGTGGGTGCATGTCATAGAGCGACATGAGCTTGCTTTCGGTGTGGTCAAGTGGGCCACATGATCCGCGATTGTCCTCAGATGGCCTCTGGCAGAGTTGCTATGCCCAGAGGAAAGGTGAAGACCCCCACCAAGGTGAAGGTGTACGCAATTACGCCCGGGAAGGTAGATGTTGACAATGAGGAAGCAATCAATACAGGCATTATCACTGGTAAAGTGCCTGACCCTACCTTGCTTTAAAGTATATAATGTTTTTCCTGGAGAAAATGGTAGGAAGAATTTTATAGGTGAAGTTACCCTGATGCGTAATGTGGTGTATGCGTTGTTTGACTCTGGAGCGACGAAATCTTTCATTTCATATGACTGTGTGATGAGATGTAAATTAGACGTAGAGCCGTTAGCTCGAAAGGTGTTAGTATCACTCCCCGATGGGAAGGTAATAGGAGGCCACTGAATGGTGAAGAATTGTCCCCTGGAGATTGCTGGCTTGAGGTTAAATGCCAATTTGATAGTTTTCCACATGCTGGGATTTGACGTGATATTGGGTATGGATTAGCTATACGAGCATTACGCTAGGATTGATTGTTGCAAGAAGGAGATAATCTTTGACATACCTACTGAGGAGAAACTGTGTTACGAAGGGGAAATAGTTAACTCTGTTCCCTCTATTGTGACGGCAAAACGAATGATGAAAAATCTAAGGGGGAGGAGTGGAAGTGTTCCTAATAGTATCATTGAATGCATTGGAGGAAGATAAGGGCGTTAAAGGGATCTCTGTAGTGGAAGATTTTCCTTGGGTATTCTCGAACGATTTACCTGGATTACCCCCAAAACGGGAGACCAAGTTCGCAATTGAATTGGAACGTGCTACGGCTCCAGTTCATAAAGCACCTTACAGAATGGAACCGACTGAACTGAAGGAGTTAAAAGCACAGATCGATGAATTACTGGAGAATGGGTTTATACGGCCTAGTTCATCGCTGTGGGGAGCCCCAGTCTTATTCGTGAAGAAGAAGGATAGAACGATGCGGATGTGCATCGACTACAGAGAGCTTAACAAGGTCACCATCAAGAATAAGTATCCATTACCTCGAATAGACTGTTGGATCAACTACAAGGAGCGTTTGTGTTCTCTAAGATAGATCTTTGGTTAGGGTATCATCAACTTAAGGTCAAGGAGCAGGATGTGCCCAAAATTGCGTTCCGAACTCGATATGGACACTTCGAGTTTTTGGTTATGCCCTTCGGACTGACGAATGCCCCAACAGCATTAATGGATTTAATGAATCTAATTTTTCGACAATATTTAGATAGTTTCATGGTAGTCTTTATTGACGTATCCTAATATACTCTCGGAGTGACGAATAACATAAAGAGCATTTAAAGGTTGTGCTGGGAATCTTGCAAAAGCACCAGTTATACGCTAAACTCAGTAAGTGTGAGTTTTGGCTCCAAGAAGTGAAATTCTTGGGTCATGTTATTTCAAGTAAAGGAGTAGCGGTGGACCCAGCTAAAATAGAAGCGGTAACTGAATGGCAAAGATCAACGAACGCTTATGAAATACGTAGTTTCCTGGGTCTAGCGGGATACTACAGGAGATTCGTGGAAGGATTCTCTAAATTGTCAGGTCCTCTAACAGCTTTGACTAAGAAAAATGCCAAGTATGTCTGGAGTGACCAATGCGAGCAGAGTTTCCAAGAACTCAAGATAACGTCGACATAGGTATTAGCATTGTCAAAGCCTCACAAGCCTTATGTGGTATATAGCGATGCCTCAAAGATGGGTTTAGGATGCATTTTGATATAGGAAGGACAAGCAGTTGCCTACGCATCCCGACAACTTAAAGATCATGAATGGAATTACCCCACGCATGACCTGGAACTGGTAGCAGTAGTGTTTGCATTGAAGATCTGGAGACACTACTTGTATGAGGAAAAGTGTGAGATATATACAGATCATAAGAGGCTTAAGTATTTGTTTAGTCAAAAGAATCCGAATATGAGGCAGAGAAGGTGGATTGAGACCATAAGTGATTTCCAGTGTGAGATCAAGTACCACCCTGAAAAAAGCTAACGTTGTGGCAGATGCTTTAAGTCGAAAGACTCAAGCAGAGGAACCATCAATGTTGACAGTTATGCGGGATATGCTGGTCAAGAACCAGCCTACAGGAGTGGCACTAATGGTGGTACAAGAAATTGTTTCCCTAACTGAAGACGAGATTTAGGAAGGACCAACGACAATTATGGACCTGAGCAGTATAAAGTTGCGCCCTAACCTAAATTATGAGGAGTGGCCAACACAAATTGAAGATTGCAAGGAGCAAGAACTGAGAAATCGAAAAATTTTCTTGGTCAAAGTACTTTGGAACAACCCTGTCTTTCAAGAGGCAATATGGGAGCGTGAAGACGTCATGAGAACTAATTACCCTCATTTGTTTGTAAATTAGCAGCGTGCTTGTTGTCTTCTTGATTGAACCTTGTTATGTTGTATGGATGTTTCTATTGTTCTATGTTTGTCACTTCTTCGATTATTTCTTAGAATCATAGTGACCTAGTGAAACTCTAACCAGGATATGGCTCAGACCCCTCGCATGTCAATATTCTCGGTAACGCAATTGAGGGAAAGGAGGGAAAATAGGCAAAGGATATTACGTCGAAGAAGAGAAAGAGTGAGAATGCAAAGGCTTAGATATTTGGATCGGTGTGAGAGACATCGTACCCATATCATGAGTAAACCGTAGAGGAATGCCTGTTTATCATCGAGCGATGCCCCATGAAGAACGACAACCACCTAACAGATGGTTTAGAACGGAAAGAGAACAATTGCGTAATCTAATACAGGGAGAGGTGAGTGAATCTAGTGCAAAGCCACTAAACTTTTCGGACACCTCTGACGACCATATTAGACAAAAGGAAGAGGGAATAACCCGAGAGGACACTGAATGAGTTAAGAGCAAACATGTATTATGACCTTGACATACACACTGTGTTGTACTTTTCTCAGGACAATGTGACAAAAGAGGATGACATACCCTGCCGCTAGTACTGGAAGTATAATATTCTATCGATTGATGTTCATATTATCACCTGAACGATTTCAAGGACGAAATCTTCTTTTTAGTAGGGGGGATGTGACGAACCAAGATTTTCGTTTCTTGCTATTTTATTTAATTGATTATTTTAATAATAATATTGGTGATTTAAGTTGGTAAGGATGAAGGCTAGGGCTTATAATTGAGTTTTGGGAGAATGAACTAGAGTATAGGCCCCAAAGTGTGGTGTGTAAGCCCAAAGGTCCATAGGTTGGATCCATTGGTCAACCAAACCCATGAATGGAGATATATGTCACTCTAGGAGAGTTTTAGTAAGTTTTCAAATACTAGTAGGTATGAGGAAGGAAATACTAGTAGTTGAAGAGTTGACTAGTTGGTTTTAGGAGGAAGAAGTGTGAAAATCCAAGATGAGATTTTCTCATCATTGGCCAACTAGGGAGGCGTGTAGGGGAAAAAGAAGTCTTCCAAATTGATCTTCATAGGATCCTACTGTAATAGCCCTAAAAATCTCCATCTTGATTTAATTAACTAATTAAGGATTAATGCACAAGATTAGTGGTAATTGGTGAAAGAACCAAATAGGCCTTGAAGAGATGGGCTTAGGAATGAGACTTTTGGAGAATGGATCAAGTGAATGGGCCAAGGGAGCAATGGTGAGTCCAAAAGCCCATAGAATGAGCCCATAGCCCATCAAGCCCATAGTTGAGACACTTGTCAATGGGAGAAAAATCCTAGAAAAATTATCCAAACCCTTGTAGGAAAATATTATTTGGTGAAGGTTGACTAGTAGTTGGATGCATGCCATGTAGGATTGAGTGTAGAATCTAATGGAATGATTTTTCCTACCATGGTATCTTGGAGGTACAAAATACCATCCCTTGACTTGCCAAGTGAGGTCATGATGTGTAGGGAAGTTACAAGTGTCATGAGGAGAAGCTTGGAGGAAGGAAGCTTGGAGTTTCGGTGGAGGCCAATCCGTGGGGTTCCTTGAGGAGTCTCATGGGGTATGGCCATCTACAAGTGATAGGACAAAGAGGAAGAGTGTATAAGTGGATGAAGTACATGTGTAAGAAAGTATGGTGATGTGAAGAGAGGTATGGTGTATGTGTAGGTGATTGAAATGACAAAAACTAGGAAGAGAAGCAAGAAGGGAGTTTCGGTGGAGCTAGCTTGGCCGGTCATGCCTTGCTCAAATTCCAAAAAGCATGGCTTTGGAATCCCTTGGATGGACACATGAGAGGATAGGGGAATGATGATTGAGTGAAAAACAAGAAATTGGATGCTAGAAGCATCAAGGAGCCGCCGGCCATAAGAAAGAAAGGAGAAAGGAGAATCATCTAGGTATGGCCAAGATTTGATCTTGGAGTGGCTTAGAGTTGTCAATCAACCCATCTATCATTAGCCATGCCTAAACATGATGAGAAGAGTACCAAGGACCCTAGGGAAGAGAGCTGGCCGTGTGACCCCTTAGACAAACACCTTGAGCTCAATTCACTTGGACATGCAAACACTTTCATTTTCCTCTCCACCTCTCGGCCAAACCCTCTCTAACCATTCCTACTTTTGTTTCTTCTCTTTTCACCACACATTTTGAGGAATCCTATAGTAAGAAAGCCAAAAGCAAGAGGGTGAAGGTGACCAAGTCATTGGAGAAGGTTAGTGATTAAACATATACAAGATTAGGAAGAACACACACACACATATGTGACACTTTGTAATGGTTGGAAAGAAATAGGGTTTTCTTTGAGTTTTATGTTCATGGTTAGACTAATGGGAGATTTTATATGTGTAATTCCAGATTTAAGCTAAAGCCTAGAAGGAGTGTGGTAAGTATACTCCCACTTTTTCCTTAACAAGTCTTATATATAGTGGAGTGATCATGGTTGTTGGATTAATGGTTGCCATTGCCATGTTTGGATTGGAATGATTTTTCTTGCTTGAGATATGAATATTCTTGGATAAATTTATATGATGGAACAAGCTTAGAATATGAGTAGAAATGATGAATCAAGTGTTAGTTGCATAAGAGAGGAAAAAGCATGATTATTTGATGAAATGATGAAAATGAAGCATGAAGGATTTTAGTGTTAAATATTAAATTTTGGTGTTGCTAAGGTAAAGATTTTATTTGAGGAACTAGTGATGGAATGGATTTATTCAAGGAGCATATTGTTGTAAGAAAATGAAAATGGACATGAGAATAAATTATTTGATTGATATGGATGAAAATGATATATATATATTTGCATATGGAAGAAATGATCGCTTGTGTATAATGTATCGAAATGTTTAATTGGAAATTGATAATATTTAAGGTTGAGATTGGAAGATTAATATTATATTATGATGTGGTGTTTTTGTTTAGTTGAACGCATAGAAGAAACTTTTAGGAAAGGAAGCTTGAATAGACTAAGGGGAGGAATTCCCTAAGTTGAAAAGGTGAATGGAGGGAATAGGAATAACTAAGTTTGATGTGAAATGGTTACTTGGGAAACATTAGGGTTTCGGTTACCCCTTGCTAAGGAGGGTACTTGATTCAATTTGATACTTTAAAATTTATTGGAAGAAGTTTGAAGTCGAATGATGAAGAAAAGCCCTAGAAACTCTCTAGGAGAATTCGGCCATGATGGGTTGGAGTTGGGCCCAATACCCCACTTCAGTCCTAGGCCCATTTTGGGTATAGAATATGATGGCTAAGTAGGAAAATTATGAAATTATCCCAAGAGAGGGAGAAAGAAAATGAAGTGTGAATGCACTCGAGCCTGTCTCGGGTTCTTGCATGAAAGTAAGTAAGCATGCATGTCCCATGCATAAGTCATGAAAAGAAGTTTTTAAAGTCAAGCATGTTTTCAAGAAAAAGGAAAAGAAAAGAAAAGATTGAACTTTTTGAAAGAAAAGAAAGAAGTAAAGTTTTATAAGAACCCCAAAGGCTGGGACGGGGAAGTGCCCCAGTGGAACTCCCTGTCCACTCAGGAGTGTCTAAAGTCGAGTGGTAGCCCCTGGGTCGACGAAGAACAGTCGGCGGACCGTGTATGGCACCAAAAGGTGGCCGGAGCGCGGTAGCATCTAACGCTGGTGGGTGCCCAAGACGGATAAGGTGTAAGGACCTACCGTTTTAAAGTTATATGACGCTCACTTTAGGGTGATGCGGTAACCAGCAGGGAACACGCGGTGCTAGGGGAACCGTGTTGTGTCTCATACATGTGAAAGAAAAAGTCATGACAAGAAGGGCTTTCGAGCCATAAGAAAGATCTGTACATGATAAGTGGCGCCTAAGAAAGAAAGAAAGAAAGATACGAAATGTTTTAAAGGAACGTTTTGAAAAGCAACGATGATATGAAAAGAAGTTTGAAAGAAGAAGTCTGCATGAAAGTTTTATGAAAAGAAGTCTGAAAGAAGTATGTCTGTTTAAAAGTTTTCATGAGCATGTGCATGAGTCAGTCATTCATTGCATGTGCATTAGTTAAGAATGTTTTGTTCGCTTATCTGTATATCTGATATGTTCTGGTTTAAGTGTTAGTGTACTTGCTGAGATTTCTCCCGAAATCTCACCCCCCTTTTTATTATCTTACTATTGCTCCCTTGGGAACAATAGAAGTCATTGCAGGACAGGATGGATCCACGGATTACGACTCTCGAGACGATGGGTCGGACCCTCATGGGCCCGACTAAGGCTGAGACTGCCGGGCCAGTGACCCTAGACCTGTTGGGTCAGTGGGCGGCAGAGTCGCTTCCTATGGCGACTTACTTTTTTGACGACCTACGCCCTACGGGGTGTTGTATGGTGCTGGGTGTTGACGGGCTCCTCCACTTGGGACGCCTGTTTACGTCATCCTCTGGGATGATGTGTGACGTAGGTCCAGGGCTGAGTCTGGACAGCCTTCGTTATGGCCCGAACTATAAGAAGATAAAAGAAGAGCCCGCCTATTAGTATGGTTGGCGGAAGGAGGAGTGGATCAGCAGCACCTTTATTTTGTATACACCGATGTACTTTTGGAAAAATCTTCCCGCTGTTTTGGGAAGTACTTTTGTATAATACTGTTTACATTGGTGACTTCATTCTGATGTATATATATATATGTGCTTATGATGTTTAATTTGGGTTTTATTTTGTTAACCATGTGATGTGCGACAAGCGTAACGTTTCGTCGCTTATTTATGGCTTGACCTTTTTTCCGCTGCGATATACATTTATGAAATAAAAGAAAAAAAAAAATAATAAGGCTCCCCTAAGTAAAGATGAGGGGCGACTTCCTTGTGACGTTCGTCCCCGGCGTCGCATTTTGCGTACGAACCCAAGCGCAAGTTGGGGCGCCGACAGCGGTGGTATCAGAGCAGTTAAGTCTCTGGGTAAGAAACCACAAGTCCTAGGAAAAAGAATCACATGGTATAGGTTATGATTCTTTAGATTTAGGCTGGAATCTTTAGATAATGGATTGGAGATAGCGGTGTTGTGCCAGTATGATGTGGTGAGTTACCAGGGTTGGAGCACAGAAGTTAAAGTAACTCATATGAAGATTATGCGCTTTTCAGGGAAGAATGGCAGGAGGACGACGACGTGCCCCTACTCCAAGGCCCGAAGCCTTACCGAGAGTTAATGTTTCGAGTCCAATGCCGACAGTAGGAAATACGCCACTAAGTTCGCCACCTCAGACCGGAGGAAGAGAGACTCCGAATACCCCGTTAGATGGTGGACAAGCGATAGCGGAAGCTATTCGCCAGATGACGGAATTAGTAAAGCATCAAATGGAGCAGAGCCGATGTCACCCGAGCGCCAGTGGAGTGACGGTAGGATGCCCATACGAAAAATTTCTGGTGTATCGGTACCCGAACTTTATGGGGACTGAAGGAGCTATGAAGGCCGACCGATGGATTATGGACTTAGAACGCACCTTCGAAATCAGTGGGTGCACGGAGGCGCAAAAAGTGCAATATGCTGGTCACCTATTACAAGGGGAGGCCGGATTATGGTGGGACACAAAGAGAAGGTTACTGAGACAAGAACTGGGAGAGAATGTAGTTCTCACCTGGGATAGGTTCAAGACCGAGTTTGATAATCGATTCTTTCCGGAGTCGATAAAGCAGCAGAAGGCGATAGAGTTCGCCACATTGGTGCAAGGAAGCATGACGGTGGACCAGTACGCCGCTAAATTCATGGAACTGACACGATTTGCCCCGCATTTGGTAATAACAGAAAAGATGCGAGCGAAGAAATTTCAGGATGGATTACAGCCAAGGATTCGCAATCAAGTGGCTTGTTTGCGAATCGAAAATTTTCAAGAGTTGGTGAATGTGACGGCCATTGCTGAGGCCGAGCAGAGAAGTCTGATCAATCAAGCCCAGACTTACAAGAAAAGACATTTTCCATATTCTTCGGGGAAAGATATGGATAAGAAGAGAGGCACTCGTCCCATGGATAAAGGGAAGGGTAAAGTAGGTGGATCAAAAGGAATGGCTCCACTTCCCCCATGTAGGACGTGCGGACGCCCACATAAGGGAGAATGCCGCGCTGCAACAGGAGCTTGTTTCAGGTGTGGTCAAGTGGGCCACCTGATCCGTGATTGCCCACAGCCAGCCCCTGGCGGAACGATAGCACCTGGAGGAAAGGCGAAGGCCCCTGTGAAGTCCAAGGTATACGCAATTACTCCGGGAGAAGTAGATGTGGACGACGAGGAGGCTATTAACGCCGGCATTATTACTGGTAACGATCTTAATTTTTATCTAAGAATTAAGGCATAGATAACTTTCTTAAAGTAACCATGAGGAAGTTTTATATATATAGGTGAAATTATATTGATGCGTAATGTGGTATATGCTTTGTTTGATTCTGGCGCGACGAGATCCTTTATTTCTTATGATTGCGTGTGGAGGTGTAAGTTAGAAGTAGAGCCCTTGACTCGAAAAGTGTTGGTGACACTCCCTGATGGGAAAACGTTTGGATGTCAGCGGATAGTGAGGAACTGCCCGTTAGAAATAGCTGGCGTAAGGTTCAACGCTGATCTGATAGTTTTCCATTTGTTAGGATTTGACGTGATATTAGGTATGGATTGGCTATCTAAGTATTATGCCAAGATTGACTGCCGCAAAAAGGAGATTACATTTGAATTGCCCGAAGAAGAGAAGTTGCGCTACGAAGGGGAAACAGTTCACTATGTTTCTTCTATAGTGACAGCGAAAAGAATGACGAAAAGTCTAAGAGGAGGAGCTGAAGGGTTTTTGATATTGTCCTTGAAAGCAGGCGGAGATACCAAGAATATTGAAGAAATTCTGGTAGTAAAGGACTTCCCCCAAGTATTCTCAGATGATTTGCCAGGATTACCCCCGGAACGGGAAACTGAGTTTACTATTGAACTTGAACCCGCAACAACTCCAGTTCACAAGGCACCGTATCGGATGGCTCCAACGGAATTGAAAGAATTGAAGACTCAAATCGAAGAATTGTTGGACAAGGGATTTATACGGCCTAGTTCATCGCCGTGGGGAGCCCCAGTTTTGTTTGTAAAGAAGAAAGACGGAACAATGCGAATGTGCATCGATTACCGAGGACTTAATAAGGTCACCATTAAGAATAAGTATCCGCTACCCCGGATAGACGATTTGCTGGACCAACTGCAAGGAGCTACAGTATTCTCCAAGATAGACCTCAGATCAGGGTACCATCAACTTAGGATTAAGGAACGAGACGTACCCAAGACTGCCTTCCGAACTCGCTATGGACATTTCGAGTTCTTAGTCATGCCTTTCGGACTGACAAATGCCCCAGCAGCCTTCATGGATCTGATGAATAGAATCTTTCGACTTTACTTAGACAGTTTCGTCGTGGTATTCATCGACGATATTCTGGTGTATTCACGGAATGATGAAGAACATAAGGAGCATTTGGAGACAGTGCTGAAAATTTTACAAGAACATCAGCTGTACGCCAAACTTAGTAAATGTGAATTTTGGCTCCACGAAGTTAGATTTTTGGGCCATGTAATTTCAAGCAACGGAGTTTCTGTGGACCCTGCGAAAATAGAGGCGGTAACCGAATGGCCTCAACCGACGTCCGTTCATGAAATACGTAGTTTTCTTGGTTTAGCAGGATACTACAGAAGATTCGTTGAAGGATTTTCCAAGTTATCTGGTCCTTTAACGGCTTTGACAAAGAAGAATGCCAAATACGTCTGGAATGACCAGTGTGAGCAGAGTTTTCAAGAGCTTAAGAAGAGATTGACTTCTGCCCCAGTATTGGCATTACCAGAGCCTCATAAACCATATGTAGTATATAGTGATGCCTCAAAGTTGGGTTTGGGATGTGTACTAATGCAGGAAGGACGAGTAGTCGCCTACGCGTCCCGACAGCTTAAAGATCATGAGCGAAATTATCCCACCCACGACCTGGAATTGGCAGCGGTAGTGTTTGCGCTGAAGATTTGGAGGCACTACTTGTATGGAGAAGAATGTGAGATATACACGGACCATAAAAGTTTAAAGTATCTGTTTAGTCAGAAGAATCTAAATATGAGACAAAGAAGGTGGATCGAGACTATAAATGATTTCCGGTGTGAGATCAAGTACCACCCGGGAAAAGCTAACGTGGTGGCAGATGCTTTAAGCCGAAAATCACAAGTAGAGGAACCATCGGTACTAGCCAGTATGCAAGATATGCTAGTAAAGAGTCAACCTGGAAAAGCGATATTAGCAACAGTCCAAGAGATTATTTCTCTGACCGAAGATGAAATCCGGGAAGGACAACGGCAAGATGCCAAACTGGAAAAGATCCGGACAAATTTACTCGAAGGAAAAGGATCACCTCATTTTACCGTGTCTGATGATGGAACGTTATACTTCGGAAAGAGAACAGTGATACCAGATAATCCAGAACTTAAGGAAAAGCTTATGAGGGAAGCACACTGCACCCCTTATATAGCCCATCCTGGAAGTACCAAAATGTACCGGGATCTGAAAGAAAGATTTTGGTGGGAAGGTATAAAGAAAGATGTAGCTACTTTTGTGGCAAAATGTTCTGTGTGTCAAATGGTTAAAGCGGAACATCAACGTCCCGCAGGAATGCTGCAACCTCTTCCAATTCCGGAATGGAAATGGGAAGATATTTCAATGGATTTCGTAATAGGATTCCCAAGAACCTCGGCGGGAAGGAACACAATATGGGTGATAGTGGACAGATTGACAAAGAGTGCCCACTTCCTACCGATTGCAAATACGGACTCAATGGAGAAATTGTCTCGAATTTATGTTAAAGAAATAGTTCGTTTGCACGGAGTGCCAAAAACGATTGTCTCAGATAGGGATCCAAGATTTACCTCTCACTTCTGGCAAAGTTTACAGAAGAGAATGGGATCCAACTTGAAGTTTAGCAGCGCCTATCATCCGCAGACTGATGGTCAGACAGAACGGACTATTCAGACTTTAGAAGACATGCTACGGGCGTGTGTGCTAGACTCTAGTGGCGACTGGGAGAGTCTTTTGCCCTTGATTGAATTCGCTTACAACAATAGCTTCCAAACTACTATCCAGATGGCACCGTACGAAGCTCTGTATGGAAGAAAGTGCAGATCTCCGTTATATTGGGACGAAGTCGGTGAAAGCAAAGTGTTAGGGCCTGAGTATTTGCAAGAAGTTAAAACTCAAGTAGAGCTGATACGGGAAAGGATGAGAACTGCCCAAAGCAGGCAGAAGAGCTACGCAGATAGAAGGAGGAGACCCTTAGAATTTGTAATTGGAGACTGGGTGTATATTAAGATTTCACCAATGAAGGGAGTGGCCCGATTTGGCAAGAAAGGAAAATTAAGCCCTCGTTACATCGGACCGTATGAAATTTTGGAAAGAGTCGGATCAGTGGCTTATCGTTTGAATCTACCAGTAAACCTACAAGGAGTCCATAACGTGTTTCATGTGTCGTCTTTAAAGAGGAGTTTCGGCGACAAACCAGCGACGGTAATGGATCCGAGTACTATCGAGCTACGCCCGAATTTAACTTATGAAGAGTGGCCAACTCAGATTACCGATCGCAAGGAACAAGAATTAAGGAATCGAAAAATCTCCTTAGTAAAAGTATTGTGGAACAACCCGGCATTTCAAGAAGCGACTTGGGAACGCGAAGACGCTATGAGGGCTAATTACCCTCATTTGTTTGAAAATTCCTAGTGTATTTGATCTTTGTTTAGCTAAGTTTTGATTGTAAATGAACGATTGCTTTGCTTGAATGTATGAACATTTGATTGGTGTTTTGAGTGTTATATTCATTAGATTACCTCATCGCACTGTAAATAACTTTTAGTAAAATTTACCCAGGTTATGGCCAGAACTAGAAGAACCCCACGCATGTCAGTAGCTACCATAGCCCAATTAAGAGAAAGGAGAGAAGTCAGACAAAGAATCTTGAGTAGAAGGCGTGAAAGAGAGAGGATACAGAGGCTTAGGCACCTGGAGCGATGTGAGAGGCATCGTACTCATCGGATGGATATAGGACCTAAAGGGAACCCTGTATTTCGTAGAGCTACGCCGAGTGAAGAGCGACAACCCCCAAACCCTTGGATGAAGGGAGAGAGAGAGCAATTGCGTAGAATAGTGCGGGGAAAAGCAAGTGAACCAAACATAGAACCTTTGGAAAATTCTGATACCTCTAATGATCGCATAAGACAAAGAATAGAGGGGATACCCCGAGTGGAAACAGAAGAAGAAATAGTACACAGATTGAATGAATTAAAGACGAACTTGTATTACGACTCGGATTTAGATGCTATATTTTACTTTTCTCAAGATTCGGTGACTGAGGAAGAAGGAGTACCTACTTATTCATCATCAGAAGAGTCCACTGCTAATACTCCTCGAGGTATGATAAAATTTATTATTATCCTTCATATCATCACATGCACTGATTTCGAGGACGAAATCTTTTATTAGTGGGGGAGGATGTAATAGCCCTAAAAATCTCCATCTTGATTTAATTAACTAATTAAGGATTAATGCACAAGATTAGTGGTAATTGGTGAAAGAACCAAATAGGCCTTGAAGAGATGGGCTTAGGAATGAGACTTTTGGAGAATGGATCAAGTGAATGGGCCAAGGGAGCAATGGTGAGTCCAAAAGCCCATAGAATGAGCCCATAGCCCATCAAGCCCATAGTTGAGACACTTGTCAATGGGAGAAAAATCCTAGAAAAATTATCCAAACCCTTGTAGGAAAATATTATTTGGTGAAGGTTGACTAGTAGTTGGATGCATGCCATGTAGGATTGAGTGTAGAATCTAATGGAATGATTTTTCCTACCATGGTATCTTGGAGGTACAAAATACCATCCCTTGACTTGCCAAGTGAGGTCATGATGTGTAGGGAAGTTACAAGTGTCATGAGGAGAAGCTTGGAGGAAGGAAGCTTGGAGTTTCGGTGGAGGCCAATCCGTGGGGTTCCTTGAGGAGTCTCATGGGGTATGGCCATCTACAAGTGATAGGACAAAGAGGAAGAGTGTATAAGTGGATGAAGTACATGTGTAAGAAAGTATGGTGATGTGAAGAGAGGTATGGTGTATGTGTAGGTGATTGAAATGACAAAAACTAGGAAGAGAAGCAAGAAGGGAGTTTCGGTGGAGCTAGCTTGGCCGGTCATGCCTTGCTCAAATTCCAAAAAGCATGGCTTTGGAATCCCTTGGATGGACACATGAGAGGATAGGGGAATGATGATTGAGTGAAAAACAAGAAATTGGATGCTAGAAGCATCAAGGAGCCGCCGGCCATAAGAAAGAAAGGAGAAAGGAGAATCATCTAGGTATGGCCAAGATTTGATCTTGGAGTGGCTTAGAGTTGTCAATCAACCCATCTATCATTAGCCATGCCTAAACATGATGAGAAGAGTACCAAGGACCCTAGGGAAGAGAGCTGGCCGTGTGACCCCTTAGACAAACACCTTGAGCTCAATTCACTTGGACATGCAAACACTTTCATTTTCCTCTCCACCTCTCGGCCAAACCCTCTCTAACCATTCCTACTTTTGTTTCTTCTCTTTTCACCACACATTTTGAGGAATCCTATAGTAAGAAAGCCAAAAGCAAGAGGGTGAAGGTGACCAAGTCATTGGAGAAGGTTAGTGATTAAACATATACAAGATTAGGAAGAACACACACACACATATGTGACACTTTGTAATGGTTGGAAAGAAATAGGGTTTTCTTTGAGTTTTATGTTCATGGTTAGACTAATGGGAGATTTTATATGTGTAATTCCAGATTTAAGCTAAAGCCTAGAAGGAGTGTGGTAAGTATACTCCCACTTTTTCCTTAACAAGTCTTATATATAGTGGAGTGATCATGGTTGTTGGATTAATGGTTGCCATTGCCATGTTTGGATTGGAATGATTTTTCTTGCTTGAGATATGAATATTCTTGGATAAATTTATATGATGGAACAAGCTTAGAATATGAGTAGAAATGATGAATCAAGTGTTAGTTGCATAAGAGAGGAAAAAGCATGATTATTTGATGAAATGATGAAAATGAAGCATGAAGGATTTTAGTGTTAAATATTAAATTTTGGTGTTGCTAAGGTAAAGATTTTATTTGAGGAACTAGTGATGGAATGGATTTATTCAAGGAGCATATTGTTGTAAGAAAATGAAAATGGACATGAGAATAAATTATTTGATTGATATGGATGAAAATGATATATATATATTTGCATATGGAAGAAATGATCGCTTGTGTATAATGTATCGAAATGTTTAATTGGAAATTGATAATATTTAAGGTTGAGATTGGAAGATTAATATTATATTATGATGTGGTGTTTTTGTTTAGTTGAACGCATAGAAGAAACTTTTAGGAAAGGAAGCTTGAATAGACTAAGGGGAGGAATTCCCTAAGTTGAAAAGGTGAATGGAGGGAATAGGAATAACTAAGTTTGATGTGAAATGGTTACTTGGGAAACATTAGGGTTTCGGTTACCCCTTGCTAAGGAGGGTACTTGATTCAATTTGATACTTTAAAATTTATTGGAAGAAGTTTGAAGTCGAATGATGAAGAAAAGCCCTAGAAACTCTCTAGGAGAATTCGGCCATGATGGGTTGGAGTTGGGCCCAATACCCCACTTCAGTCCTAGGCCCATTTTGGGTATAGAATATGATGGCTAAGTAGGAAAATTATGAAATTATCCCAAGAGAGGGAGAAAGAAAATGAAGTGTGAATGCACTCGAGCCTGTCTCGGGTTCTTGCATGAAAGTAAGTAAGCATGCATGTCCCATGCATAAGTCATGAAAAGAAGTTTTTAAAGTCAAGCATGTTTTCAAGAAAAAGGAAAAGAAAAGAAAAGATTGAACTTTTTGAAAGAAAAGAAAGAAGTAAAGTTTTATAAGAACCCCAAAGGCTGGGACGGGGAAGTGCCCCAGTGGAACTCCCTGTCCACTCAGGAGTGTCTAAAGTCGAGTGGTAGCCCCTGGGTCGACGAAGAACAGTCGGCGGACCGTGTATGGCACCAAAAGGTGGCCGGAGCGCGGTAGCATCTAACGCTGGTGGGTGCCCAAGACGGATAAGGTGTAAGGACCTACCGTTTTAAAGTTATATGACGCTCACTTTAGGGTGATGCGGTAACCAGCAGGGAACACGCGGTGCTAGGGGAACCGTGTTGTGTCTCATACATGTGAAAGAAAAAGTCATGACAAGAAGGGCTTTCGAGCCATAAGAAAGATCTGTACATGATAAGTGGCGCCTAAGAAAGAAAGAAAGAAAGATACGAAATGTTTTAAAGGAACGTTTTGAAAAGCAACGATGATATGAAAAGAAGTTTGAAAGAAGAAGTCTGCATGAAAGTTTTATGAAAAGAAGTCTGAAAGAAGTATGTCTGTTTAAAAGTTTTCATGAGCATGTGCATGAGTCAGTCATTCATTGCATGTGCATTAGTTAAGAATGTTTTGTTCGCTTATCTGTATATCTGATATGTTCTGGTTTAAGTGTTAGTGTACTTGCTGAGATTTCTCCCGAAATCTCACCCCCCTTTTTATTATCTTACTATTGCTCCCTTGGGAACAATAGAAGTCATTGCAGGACAGGATGGATCCACGGATTACGACTCTCGAGACGATGGGTCGGACCCTCATGGGCCCGACTAAGGCTGAGACTGCCGGGCCAGTGACCCTAGACCTGTTGGGTCAGTGGGCGGCAGAGTCGCTTCCTATGGCGACTTACTTTTTTGACGACCTACGCCCTACGGGGTGTTGTATGGTGCTGGGTGTTGACGGGCTCCTCCACTTGGGACGCCTGTTTACGTCATCCTCTGGGATGATGTGTGACGTAGGTCCAGGGCTGAGTCTGGACAGCCTTCGTTATGGCCCGAACTATAAGAAGATAAAAGAAGAGCCCGCCTATTAGTATGGTTGGCGGAAGGAGGAGTGGATCAGCAGCACCTTTATTTTGTATACACCGATGTACTTTTGGAAAAATCTTCCCGCTGTTTTGGGAAGTACTTTTGTATAATACTGTTTACATTGGTGACTTCATTCTGATGTATATATATATATGTGCTTATGATGTTTAATTTGGGTTTTATTTTGTTAACCATGTGATGTGCGACAAGCGTAACGTTTCGTCGCTTATTTATGGCTTGACCTTTTTTCCGCTGCGATATACATTTATGAAATAAAAGAAAAAAAAAAATAATAAGGCTCCCCTAAGTAAAGATGAGGGGCGACTTCCTTGTGACGTTCGTCCCCGGCGTCGCATTTTGCGTACGAACCCAAGCGCAAGTTGGGGCGCCGACACCTACCATATCTAGGTGAATGACCTTTGCAAGATTTGATGGAAATAGAAATGAGGGAGAAAGAGAGGTTTCGGTGGAGGCTATACTCGAACCACCCCATTTGTGTTTCCTATGTGACGTTTTCCAAATCTTGATATAGAATGTGACGACCCCAATTTACGTCTGAGATTTAACGTAAATCAAGGTGTCAGGATAAGTAACACTAGGCTACTCACCCTCGTACGTATCAAAAACTTAGTGAATATATTACATAAAATATAATATTTACAGCGAATGAGGTCTTCAAATATAAAAATTTCTAGAGATCACATGGAGAAAGATATACTTACAACATTGACTCCATTCATTCATAAACTTAATATTGTACTGTCATATATATACAAATCCCAAATAGTTATCAAGGTTAACAAAATACTTATAACATTCAGAAGAACGTCCTTATAGCCACTTGGGTTCCTTCTTAACTTCAGGAAATTCCATTCCATAGCGAAACATATCTAAACTAAAACAATGGTCTTGCTGGAGATATTGTCCCTGTGGTGTCGTGTAGACCCCACATATGGACAGGGAACCGTCTAATCCTAAAGTCAAGCAGTATCCTGTACGTTGCTCCTCCTCAGAAAAAGCGGATGCACTGTGATACCAAAACTCCATCGGCTGGTCATAGATAGAAAGTCCCAAAAATGCAAAAGTGAAATCTACGTAGGGACTATAACTAGAGGGTCCCTCAGGACTTCCCTGAGTCTCCTGCAACATTGGGATTTTCCCCTTGTTGGCCATCATACCCTGTGTATAGTTTATATGTACAAAAAAGAAATATAAAACTACAAAAAAGTGAGATTTTCTTAAAAATTTCAGTAAATACACAATTAGCTTAAAAGAGCATAGACAAGGCAACCACTAACATTTTTAGAAAATCTAAAATAAGACATAATTTAAAAATATATATTTCATGTGACTTATGCATAACTTATCATTAACTTAAACAGATATGCATTCTTATGATAACTTATCACATTTTTCTTAAAAAAAACTTCACTTCTTAAAACTTATTTATTTTTTATCCTTAATGGGGGTTACGTATCGCCGTCCTCATCACATATAACTCATCAATCTTTTGGGCATTACGTATCGCCGTCCCTATTGTGATGAGTCTCGTGCCAGTCTTCCGGGCGTTACGTCTCGCCATCCCCGTCTTGACACGGAGCATCCTTAACATTGCGGGTGTTATGTAACGCCTTTCCCGCTAGTCATGTCATTCTCACGGGCGTTACGTATTGTTGTCCTCGTGATGACAATAAACACTCTTATCGTACGACAGACATTACGTATCGCCGTCACCGTCATGACGTGACTGACTTATTAATCTTTTCACTTGCAAAATTTTCTTAAGGTATTTTCTTAAAACAAACTTTATGACTTGTGACGACACATATATGTGACGTAATGAATATATGCATAAACTTAGAGTTATGACATGCATATTGTATGTCCATATGAACTTTATAAACTGTGAGAACATTACAAATCACATACACATGTATTTACATCATATCAATTCATAAAATCAATGCGAACTATGATAAACTTGGTTCTGATTTAAATCTCGATTTCATCCTTGATTAAGTCATTATCTCTTAAAAGTTAAAACATAAAAGTTGTATATATTTCTCTTAGGTTTCCTCACCTTTTGAATCACTCAAATCTAATATCAAATGAGCAAGTTATGACCGTTTTACCAAAAGACGTCAAATCTCTCCCTGTATCTCGCTCGAGGCAGACGTCAAGCGAGGGTCGAGCCAAGTCTCGGCCTGAATCTTGCTCGAGCTAAACGTCAAGCAAGAGTTGAGTGAAATCTCGGGTTCGATGGTTTTTCAATCTAAAACATGCAATCTTTTCACATAAACCTTATTTTTACTTATTAAAACATAAATTTTGGCTTTTCTAACTTTATTTAACACATTTCCATTACAAAACCAATTCAAACATTACTTAGATTACATTTTATCACTTAAACAAGAATTTAAGGGTTCAATACTAGCATGCATAGTTCAACCACTTAAATAAGCCATCTCCATGGTAAAGTTAAACTAGAATGTGGACTTACAAATTCTTTAAAACTTGTTGGAATTGATCAAACCACTCATTGCAAGCTTTCTCCTCAAAATCACTCACTTAGCTCACTTAGGGTGCTTAGGGTATGTGTGGAGATTTAACTTGAGAAGGGTTTTCCTTAGTCTTCTTTCAAAGGGAACGTGTGCTATGCTTCCAAAGAGAGTTATAAGACTCTCCAATGCCTATTTATAGGAAAGTGGTCGACCCTTATGAAGGAAAGAAGATGTGAAATCTACTAAGGGATAACTGGCAACTGGTTTGCATGAGAGATGAGGTGTCCATCCTAAACAAATCTCACGATTAAACTTAAGCTTCCAAGATCTTAGGTGTAACACCCGGTTTCAACGTCTCTCTCTTTTCGAGATTTTTTTTTTAATTTCTTTTTAGACAATTCTATTATGTATTTATTTGTTTTTTTTGAGTCGGGGCCCAACTTAGAGAAAAAGCCCACTCTTTTATATTATCAGCCATGAGCCCAAACTTAGGTAATGGGCCTTAAGGCCCAGCCCTTGAGAACAAATTTTGGAACCCATGCCTTGCACCTTACCTTACCATGCACATCTCCACGAGTCGGTTTCTCAACCTCTGTCTCGCCGAATTATTGACTTCCACACACACTAGTTCGTTCCTATCTTTTCCCTCATTTGAAGGTTTCCTTATTAGGTTCTTTGCTCCCTATATATATAGATACACTTACACTAGGCAAGAGAAAACCCTAGTTGCTACCACTAATCCCATTCTAACCAACTCAAGTGTGCCCTCTCAATCACGGAAACACCTTTCCTTGCCGCAAACCACCATCATCTTTGCATTGCCTTTTCAAAGACCATGTAAGGCCCAACTCCTCTACCACACAGCCATTACAAGCGTCGCAGACCACCAGAATTCCTAGACCTCGCATCAGCTTTTGGAGACGCGAAACCACAACCAATAATCACTAAGAAACCACCGTGCAAGGAAGCCACAAAGCTAACGAGTATACTCTGTTTTACTACTGAAAATCAGAGCAAATCCTTCACCGATCCTCCCACCGAGCGAGCACCATTTCGCTGGCCACCCCCCCCCCCCAAAAAAAATAGTCAAAAACATTGATCAGTTGTCGCCGAAACCACTCAGTCAGCGATCGAAATCACAAAAGCACCCCAGGCCTGCCATCTCCCTCACGGTTTACTCCTCCGTGTGTTCTCACCTCTCTCTGTCTCTCTCACCTTGTTTTCACTTTCTCTCTCTTAGTATTCTGACGTCGGAGAAGCCACTTTCCTCTACCTTCGCTACTAGCACTTCTCTTTGGTAAGCTTCATCCGAACTACTCTTCTATGATTTCCTAGTTCCAATGTAAAAGATTTTCTTTTGTTGTTTTCGTGTATTACGTAGACGAATGAGGAAGTTTCGAGCTGACGTTTTTGTCCTCAGAGCTTTAAGCTGTTTTTGAAATTGATTTTGAAGTTGGGTTTGACTTGGGTTTTATTTCAATGTGGGCCTCAGTTTCTTTTCTTATTCCTTTCAGTAGTTTTATCCCTTTTTTTTGACAATTTTTTTTAAAAGTTTGGCCCTGTTATTTACTCGCTTTCCTTTGTTTTGGGTTTGGTTGGGTTCTAAATTATTTTGAACTTGTGTTTTAAAGTATTTTACAACGGATTATGGGTGTTGCATTATTTAAGTAAGTTGAATTTTTGATTCCCGTAAGAGACTTATTGGATTAAGTATTTTTTAAGAGAAAGTTGGGATATTGGAGAATTTATAATATTTTATAATTTCGAAAGAATTCGGTAAATCCAAAGCATTTTGGAGAGAGATAATAATCAGAGTTTTGAGAGTTTGTTTGATGTTAAGAGAAGATATTGGATTTTAGGTCCCAAGTTTTATTTTTGAGATTTGTGATCATTTGAAAATTTATGGAGTTACATGATTTTTTTGTAGGTGTCGATTATTATTTGTTCAGCATTATTTGGACATATTTTGAAAAGCTAAAAAGTTCAGGTAAGTGGCCTTCCTATGCTAGACTTTACATTAAAAATATGAACTGGGGTTTATTTTAGAAAATATGCATGTTTTAGTTATGAAAAGAAACTTTGAAATCACCTCAGTTTTTGTTTCGCATATTCATAAGATTCTGTATAAGAATAAAGTATTTCTGGCATGAATTGGTGTAGACATGAGCTAATTTTGGTGCATTCTATTTTCTGCACTGAAAATGAGCGAATGTGAAAGTTTTTGCATAAATGATATTTCTGATTTGATTCTTTTCTGGTTTTGGAAAAATTCTGTACTCTGATATGATATGATTTCTGAAACCTCTGGCATGACATTCTGGTTCTGTTCCGCTCTGTTCTATTCTGGGTTGATACCAACTATTCTGTTTTCAATGCCCACTGTGGTTGCAAAGTGATTTTCTGCGTGGACTTTCCAGTGTGCACACTCGGAGCTCCTAGAATAATAAGGGGAAGATTCACATTCTGTTTTTGCTCGGTTGGCCGCCGGGGTTTGCACAACCCTACCACGGGGGTTAAACATGGTATTTCTGTTCTGATAAGATGTTTCAGTTATGCTATGCCAAAGGGATTTTCTGTTTCTGTTTATATCAAATTTTCGTTCTGATTTTTGAAGACATGTTCCGTTTCTACATTCTGAAAATAAGAAATTTCTGTTTCGCATTCTGTATTTGGTAAATGCTCATGTTTGCACACTAGTATATTTCCTCTGCTTACTGAGTTGTGGTTAAACTCACCCCTTATCTCTGAATATTTTTCAGATAATTTTGGGTATTCCAGTGGAAGATCATATTATGAAGCAGTGGGTGAGATGACTTAAGAATGATAGATTAAACATAAAGAGTTTATATGAGTATTGACAAGAGTTAGTACGGAAACGTTATTGTATTTTTGTGAAATAGCATTTTTGAAATTGATGATATTGAGGAAAATGATTTTGGAACCAAGTTTTATATGATATAATGGGAAATTTGGAGTATTTAATTATGGTATTGAAATGTGAGTTTTGTAATAGGAAGTAACTCTCCGACCGTTGCAGGACCGGGGCGTTACATTAGGCTTTGTAGCTATAATGATCATCCAATGGCTAACATTTGAGATATTTTTGCAGCCAATTTGATCAATGGTTGAGAAGGGAGCTGCTTAGATAAGGGATGAGGTGGCACTCCACCTAACCATGCATGCACCTATCCTTTCCAGCCTTCTTCTGGTGTGCAACACCCCCAGTGTGACGCCCCCAACTCCGACGTACGGAAACAGGAGAATCGAGGCATCAGGATGATGACAACACGGGTCACGCACCCCAACGATAAGTGCTAAGTGTGTGTACAAGTAACATGTATAAAATAAAAGATGTAGTGGTTAAGGTAATTTAATAATTAAGTACCAGAATTTTAACATATTATAAACAGCTTAACATAAATTCTCCAACAGGAGATTTAATGTAGTCATCCCATCCCACGAGAAAGTGATCCCCGATCACTCCTTCGGCAAAACCGCCTCCTCAGGCTCTGCATCCTCATCACCTGCATCAAAATCTACGGTACCAAGAATGGTATCGCAAGTAAGTAATAATCCAAACAAACCACAAGATTAAAATACATTCATGCAATAACAAAATGTATGAACATGATACCATATGTATGAAACTCAAAATCATATTTTCCCAAAATTGAATAGTTTTTCCTCGCATACCAAAATCCCATTTTGGTCCAAAATAAAACCATTAAAAACATCCACCATTTTCCTAGAAAATGATACACATAAATCCATTTATCAATTCTCGCCATTTTTCCCGAAATGACCCACAAATCCATTTAACATTATAGGCGGTTATCGTAGGCAAGACTCTACCACCAAGAAATTTGACCGAACTTTAAGGATTTCTTAGTCTCACCACTCATTTGTCAACTCCCACACTAAGATTAAATCTTACCTTAGCATTTAACTCTAAATCTTACCTTAGCATTTAACTCTTAATCACTCATGAACTCAAATTACCATCATACTCACACTCATAAGTTGATTCTCCAAAATATTTATTTATTTATTTGTTTCTAAAATCACTATGGCCGAATTTCATCAACTCTCAAAAATAATATTTCTATCATCCAAAAACATGTATGATCAAGTCTAGCCCTAACCGAAATCATCAAGGCGTAGTATTGTTTATTCTTCACATAATCATCAAACTCCATCAACTCTATCTTAAGTTAAAATCTAGGATACAATCTCAATAAACCAAAGAGAAACATAGCTTATTCATTCAACAAATGTACTACACAATCAAATTTAGTTCAACGAGTACTTATCATACAAGCTTCGTTAGCATATACAGATACACAAGCACATATGCTATAATCATAAAATGTGAGACATGATTTATGCATGACTTATGCCTGACTTGTGCATGACTTATGTATCATGCTTCTTCATAAAAGACTTTCTTGCTTTTCATAAAAAGAGACTTTCATGTTGCTTTGATTTTTTGTTGACACGTATTCAAAACTTATCATGAACTTGAAACTTTTCAGAAATTATTCACGAGTTTTCTTATTATTCATAACTCCACGTATCATTCTTCTTATTCATATATTTCTTTAGGCTAGTCTTTCTTGTCATGCTTGTCATATGGAATACATCATGGCTTCCCTATGTACCGTGTGTTTCCTGCTGGTTACCACATCATACTGAGGTAAATAAGTCATAATCAAAATCATAATTATAATTATTACGGCAGGTCATTACACCTTTGCCATCTTAGGCACCCACTAGCATTAAGTGTGACCACGCTCCGCGAACCTTTTAAAAGGAACCATTCGTGGCCTGTCAATTGCTCTTTATCGACCCAGGGGTTACCACTCCATTCTTAAGCACTCCAGAGTGGCTAGAGAAGTTCCACTGGGACAATACCCCGTCCCAACTTTTGGAGTTCTTATAAAAACATTTCTTTTCTTATTTTCTTTTGAAAAACATAATGATCCAAAGAACATGTAACTTATCACTTAAGCAAGCATACATGTGACATGTGACTTTTATGTAAAGCATGTAATTCATGAGACAAATGAAACATGCATTTTCAAATCATATCTTGGTCATGTCACATCATGCAACCTTAACTATATTTCAAGAATATCGTATTCATTCAAATCAAAGAGGTAACAACCAAAGTAACCTTATCCCACAAGGGTAAAGTTGAGACATATGTGAGGTCCCAAATCCTCATTTATGCATCTCTTAATATGTAGACATAGGTATTTCCCATAAAATCATATTTATTTAATAATCAATAAAATAGCTTAAGACAACTTTGACTTAAAAGGGGTAGAGCCCGTGGCACTTAAGGAAATAAAAACCTAATTCCATCTTCTCTTTTTCCTCCGTCATCTCATACATTCCTTTAGAGAATAAATAGATCAATTATCAAACCATAAGAACTTAACCTCATTTCATATCATAACACTTAGCTCTTAAATCACTTCCAAAAGCTATATCCATATCATAACCTTATTCAAGAGATTACCTAAACTTTTCTTTTAAAACTCTTTATGACCAAAAAGTATATATCCTTGAGAAAAAAAGTGTTTCATCATCTAAAACATGCATGACTTAATTTAACCAAAAAAAAAAAAAACAACCAAAACATTTCTATTTTACCATAATATAGTCGAAACACGTGTGAGGGTCTTAAACTCTAATTTGTACATCTCTTAACTTGATCATTTTCTGGAAAACCATATTTATTCAATAACCCAAAAGAATAACTTAAAAAAAATAATAAAGAAAATAATAATAAATATAACCTAAAATGTTAAGTCCAAAACACTTCATGGTTCTCAAAACTTAACTTTTCGTCTTGTCTTTTCCTTTATCAATTCATCTATCTCTTATAAAATAATTAAATCTACCATCCAACCAACACTCATGATTTGTTGATGTAAAATATATTTAAATCTCAAAATTTATTTGGAAAATACTTACAACGCATTCGGTAAAATATTTTGGAAGATCGATAAAAGCTGAAATACCACCCGCGCAACAACTAGCAAACGCGTTGCTAAAACGTAACCATTACATCAATGTAAATAAACATCACAAAAACCATATAGCATTAAAAAATTAATTAAAACAATAATGTAAATAAAACGATATTTATTTATATATAACCAACTCAAATAATACATCCAATTTTATAGACAAAATAAATTAATCTTAAGGTAGATAAATAAAATGCATTTATTATTTAATTAAATTAAGCACTTGATCATAAATAAAATAATACCACGTAATTAAATTAATATAAATCTATAAATAAATTAATCACTAAAATGAGAGAAAATGTTTACTGAAAATATTGTAAGCGATGTAAAACGGCGATCTTACGACGATAAAATATCCAATAAACATTACTATAACTTTCGAATTACAAGGGAGTTTTGAAAAGGGATAATTCAAGTTTGAGTTGAGAAGAAGAAACCAACAAAAAAGAGTGGTTAAATACGCAGTTTTATAGAGGAAGCGAAGAGCCTCGGTTGCGTTCTAGCAAAGGGAGTCGACGCCTTATATGGGTATGAAACCAACGTTGATATATGGGTTTTTTGGGCGGGAAAAGTCATGAAAAAAGATAACCACCACAAGCCAAGACATCCAAGCTGAAAAAGGAGAAGAAATCTCAACTTTTCAGGTGAAAATGGAGACACAAACAAAGCTGGACAGTCATGATTTCGCAATGAAAACTGGCACGTGAAGCATCGATCGACATCAAAATTTTAGGGAAAATATTCATCCAAGTACGGGAAAAATAATGGAGTAATGCGTGTGTGATTCAAGCTGATTAAAAACTGTAAAATCGAAACTTTAGATCACTGGTTGCATCGCAGAAGAAAGGAAGAACGAAGAAGAAAAGAAGAAGAAGCAACATCGGCTACATGTGAAGAAGGAGACTGTGTGCTTTTATTAATCCCATGAGCCAACGTCGACGTTTTAAGAAGCAAAAAGGGGCTGAATTTCACTTAATAGTTTAACCAAACGGCAATGTATGGGATGTAAAGGGGCTGGGCTTAAGGCATGCGGCTGGGCCCAATTTAAAAACATCAACACCTAAAACAAATATATATATGCCCAAACTGAAAGTTACCTAAACCAATTTAATTAAACCCAAACACTATATAATATATATATATATATATATATAAAGGCCCATCGTATATAATGGCCCATCATCTAAAGTAAAAATAAATAAATAAATATAACCCATCATATTAAAATAAAATACAACCATTTAATTTGATTACCAACATAATTAAATAATGATATTAAATTCAAGCATTAAATTAAATGCATCACATTAACTTAATAAGAGAAAATAAATTAATTTACAATTACACATGAAAATAACACTTTAATAAAATGAAATATTCAAATATTTAAGCACAAGTACAATAAAATAATAACCAATTCATCACATCCAATATTTATACTAACAAACAGTACATATTTAATATTAAAATAATAAATTACAAAGGAGTAAAAATTACGGATCCTCACACCCAGCCTTTTCCTAACCCCTTTGGTTACTTTTTAAGCCTCCCAAGACTCCATTTGACATGTTCTAGAAGGCCACTTCTTGGTTTAGTTAGAATCAAATCAAATTTTGATTCACTTAGTTCCCTATTAGCAGATTTGAGTTCCCCTGTCTCTATCACCAAATAAGCTAAGTTGACTTCTAAATCAACTCCTCATAACTTGCCAACTATTCTTACACATGTCAAAATACCTGAAAGCTTCAAAATCAAATACATATTTCCTCACATGCACCAAATTGGTCTATTTCATCTTACTCGAGTTCCACTTGAGCTAAATCTAGAATAGTTTACTTATTCCCCAAATAAGTCATCAATCCTGTCCAAATATTCAAAAACTCAATACATGAAAGTTTTATATCTATCTCTTAGGATTCTATACGAATTGTAATCACTTTATTTGGACCTCATATGGGTAACTTATACTCATTACACTAAAACTCGATAGACTAATTTGAGAATGCATATTTCGGACACCAAGTGTTTGATCTTTGGTTCTATCACTTCTTCTTGCATTTACACCCTAATTTTTGAGAATTCAACTCCTTCTAAGTTCAAATTGAATTTCTCTAGTTGATACCTTGTTCCAAATCTCAAAGATTTTTGCATAATATTTTCTATAATACATGATTTCACTTATTCTTAACTCAAAATTCTCATTTAAGTCTCCAACTCTATTTTTCTAGAAAATATATATCCAATAATATCTTTTAAAAAGAAATTCAAGTAAAACTTCATCTTAAGAAATTTCGGACTATTACATCCTCTCCCCCTTAAAAAGGATTTCATCCTCGAAATCGTTAAAACATAAATTAAAAGTTTAGTGAATTAATACCTCGGTTGCTAGTAGCAGTAGACTCTTCTAAAGAGGTAAGGATTCTTTCCTCATTGGACATCGAATCTTGAGAGTAGTAAAATATCATGTCTACATCCTGATCGTAATACATATTCACCCTAATCTCATGCAATTTACTCAGTATTTCAGATTCTGTTTCTTCTATGGCTGGTCCCTTCTCATATCGACATTTTCGATCTACAGACCTATCAGATGACTCCAATATGATGGATTTTCCCTTATTTTCTCTTTTCAAAAATTCCCTCTCTGCTTGTAACCATTTTTGAGCGGGTTGTTTCTCCTCACCTGGTAACGCTTGTCTATATACAGGGTTACCCTTTTTATCTATGTACATGATATGTGTTCTATGTCTTTCACTTTTATTCAACCAACTTAATCTATTTCGCTTTCCATTGTTTCAGTTTTTTCCTACGAAATCTCTCTCTAATCGTTTCATATCTTTTCTTTAACTGATCCACAGGAGTGACTGACATTCATGCATTTCTTTTTGGAGCTATAATCCTGAGTAAGGCCAATCATCAAAATCTATAGACATAAAAGTGAAAACAAATATCATACGAAAAACATTATGTACATACATCAGTGTTCAAACGTAGTACAGATTAATACAACTAAGTTTCAAACAAATGAGGATAATTAGATTGCATCACATCCTCACGTTCCCCGGTAGCTTTCTGAAAAATAGGGTTGTTTCAGAGTACTTTCACTAATAAAATTGTGCGCTTTTAAAGGATCTATTCTTTTTGATCTTCAATCCGTACTGGCCACTCCTCATAAGTTAAGTTGGGACATAAATTAACAGGACTTGGATCCATCACGGGCACTGGTTCATTACTTAAACTCTTCTTTAGGGAAGATACATGAAAAACGTTATGGACTCCTTGCAGATTATTAGGTAATGCTAGGTGATAAGCTACTGGACCAATTTTTTCCAAAATTTCATAAGGTCCAATATAACGAGGACTTAACTTTCCTTTCTTACCGAATCGCATAACTCCCTTCATAGGCAAAATCTTTAAATACACCCAGTCTCTCACCATAAAATCTAAGGCTCTTTTGCGATTATCTGCATAACTCTTTTACCTATTTTGCGCAGTTTTCATCTGATTTCTAATCTTTATAATCTGCTCCTTAATTTCTTGTAAATACACAGGTCCTAAAATGCTGCTTTCACTAACTTCATCCCAATATATGGGAGACCTGCATTTCCTTCCATAAAGTGCTTCATAATGCGTCATTTGTATGGTAGCTTGAAAACTGTTATTGTGAGCAAATTCGATTAATGGTAACAGACTCTCCCAATCTTTACCAAAATCCAGTACACAGGCTCTCAACATATCTTCTAAAGTCTGAATGATTCTTTCTGTCTATCCATCTGTTTGAGGATGATATGCACTGCTAAAATTTAAAGTGGTACCCATCATCTTCTGTAAACTTTGCCAAAATCGAGATGTAAATCTAGAATCTCTATCTGATACTATGGTCTTGGGCACTCCATGTAGATGAACTACTTCTTTTACATAGATTTTTGCCAATCTTTCCATAGAATCCGTGTTTGAAATAGGCAAAAAGTGGGCACTCTTTGTCAACCGATCAACTATTACCTAAATTGAATTTTTCGCCACCAATGTTCTTGGTGATTCTACCACACAATCCATAGATATATCGTCCCATTTCCATTCAGGAATTGATAGGAGTTGTAATTTTCCGGCTGGTCTTTGGTGTTCAGCCTTTACTAATTGACACACTGGGCATTTGGCTACAAAGGTTGCAATATCTTTCTTCATTTCTTCCCACCAAAAATTTTCTTTTAAATCTTGATACATCTTAGTACTTCCAGGATGAGCAGTATATGGTGTATCATGAGTTTCTTTCATCAATCTTTCTTTCAAGTTTGGGTTATCAGGAACTATTTTTCTCTTTCCAAAATATAGCATCCCATCACCTGAAATCATAAAGTGTAAAGATCCTTTTCCTTCTAGTATTTGCTATTTCATCTCTTCCGCTTAGCATCCTTTGTTGTTCTTCCTTGATCTCCTCATCTGTTAAATGAACAATTTCTTGAATCACCATTAACTTGAGTTCTTGTGATAACTTGTCTACAAGAATCTCTCGCATTACTGCTAGCACCGATAATTCTTTAATTTGAGTTTTCCTGCTTAAGGCATCAGCTACCACATTATCCTTTCTAGGGTGATATTTAATTTCATATTGAAAATCACTTATAGTCTCTATCCATCTTCTTTGCCTCATATTTAGAGTTTTCTGACTAAAAAGATACTTGAGACTTTTATGGTCCGTAAATATTTCACATTTCTTTCTATATAAGTAGTGCCTCCAGATCTTCAGTGCAAATACCACAGTTGCTAACTCCAAATCGTGAGTGGGATAATTCTGTTCATGATCCTTAAGCTGTCAGGATGCGTACGCAACTACTCTTCCTTCTTGCATCAATACACACCCCAATCCCATTTTTAAGGCATCACTATATATCACATAAAGTTTGTGAGGTTCCGGTAAAGCCAAAATTGGTGCCGTAGTCAATCTTCTTTTTAGCTCTTGGAAACTCTTCTCGCATTGTTCACTCCAAACATACTTAGTATTTTTCCTGGTCAATGCTGTCAGAGGCGCAAAAAGTTTGAAAAATCTTTCCACAAATCTTCTATAATAATCGGCTAACCCCAAAAAACTTCGTACTTCATGTGCATTGGTTGGTTGTTGCCAATCCATCACTGCTTCTATTTTTGCTGGATCTACAGAAACTCCTTCACTTGAGATCACGCGGCCCAAAAATTTTACTTCTCTTAGCCAAAACTCACACTTACTAAGTTTGGCATACAATTGATGTGTTTGTAAGATCTCCATTACAATTCTCAGATGCTTGTTATGATCCTCATCAGTCCGGTAGTAAACCGGAATATCATTAATAAAAACTACCACAAAATTATCCAAATAGGGTCTAAATATCCGGTTCATCAAATCCATGACTACTGCTAGTGCATTTGTCAGTTCGAATGACATAACCAAAAATTCGAAATGCCCATATTGCGTTCAGAAGGCCGTCTTAGGTACATCTTGCTCCCTGATCTTCAACTGATGATAACTAGACCGAAGGTCTATTTTTGAAAATACGATTACTCCTCTTAATTGATCCAACAGATCATCTATCCGTGGCAACAGATACTTATTCTTGATTGTTACCTTATTCAAATCTCAGTATTCTATACATATCCGCATTGTTCCATCTTTCTTTTTTACGAATAACACTGGTGCTCCCCATGGGGACGAACTGGGCCTGATAAATCCCTTCTTCAAAAGTTCCTCAATCTGGGCTTGTAACTTTTCTAATTCCACCGGTGCCATTCTATACGGTGCTTTATGAACTGGAGCCGTAGCTGGTTCAAATTCAATAGTGAACTTCGTTTTCCGGTCAGAAGGTAATCCCGGCAGATCATCAGAAAAGACTTGGGGAAAGTCTTCCACAACTGGAATTCCTTTGATACTCTTAACGACTTTTGAGGAATTTAACATTATTATCAAGTACATCTTTGCCTCTTCCTCAATATTTTTCTTCATTCGCTTGGCAGTTACTATGGAGGAAACTGAATTATTTATTTCCCCCTTGTAACAGAACTTCTCCTTCATTGGTAAATCGAAAACTATCTCCTTTTTACGACATTCAGGTTTAGCATAATACTTGGTTAGCCAGTCCATACCTAAAATTAGGTCAAATTCCATTAAAGGGAATACTATCAAATTAGCAACTAGTTGTAGACCTCCCACTTCCAAAGAACAATTTTTTAAAATTCGGTGACATCCTGCTATCTTCCCATCAGGCATGACTACTATAACTTTTTGGGCCAAAGATTTCACTTCTAATTCACACCTTTGGACATAATCATATGAAATAAAAGTTCTTGTTGCTCCCGAATCAAACAAAGCATAGACCATGCATTGTTTCAACTTAACTTTTCCTAGAAAAATTATCCTACTATCATTATTATTTCTATTCCAAAGAATCCATTCATTAACTAAAAGAGGGAAATTAGAAAGTTACCAGTAATAACATTAGTATCTATTGCCTCATCAGCCTCCATGTCCACTTCTCCTGGTATGATCGCATAAACTTTAGCTTTCGTGGGAGCTTTTGTTTTTCCTTTTTGAGCAACATTCTAAGGGCAATCCTTGATAAAATGTCTTGGTCGGCCGCACCTGAAGCAAACCCTGGTATCCACTCTACATTCTCCCTTGTGTCGACGCCCACATTTAGCACATAGTGGAAACATAACCGGTACATTTGAATTACCTGCTATTCCTTTTCCTCCATCCATGGGTCTAAAATTTTGTTTCCTTCCAACATCTTTTCCCCTAGTATAAGGAAATCTCCTTTTTCCAGATACTTGAGTTTGCGCCATTATGCTCCTCTGTTCAGCTTCTGCTATGGTGGTTATATTCACCAGTTCTTGAAAATTCTCCATTCGTAGACACACCACTTGCATACAAATTTGTGGCTGCAATCCTTCTTGAAATTTTTGTGCTCTCATCTTCTCGGTGGCTACTAAGTGTGGGGCAAAGCTTGCTAATTCCATTAACCGAGTTGCATACTGCTCTACAATCAAACTGCCTTGTACCAACGTACCAAATTCTAAAGCTTTCTACCGTTTCACAGATTCTGGAAAGAATCGATCATCAAATTCTTTCTTGAACCGTTCCCACGAGGGCACTACATTCTCTCCTAATTCTAGCTTCAACAGCCTCCATTTTGTGTCCCACCATAATCCTGCTTCTCCTTACAGCAAATGTCCCGCATACTGCACCTTCTGAATCTCTGTGCAACCATTAACTTAGAAAGTACGTTCCAAGTCGATAATCCATTTATCAGCCTTTAATGCTCCTTCCGTCCCTATAAAATGCGGGTATCGGTAAACTATAAATTTTTCATACGGACATCCTTGGGTTTCTCCTCTATTTTCATCCTGCTGGCGATAACGACTTTATTCTATTTGATTTCTCACCACTTCCGTCATTTGCCGAATAATTTCGGCTATCGCCTAGCCTTCTTCTAATTGAGGGTTTTGCGCCTCATGTCCTTCTTCCAAAGGTGGAGTCTGTGCCATCTGTTCTCCTTCCAAAGGTGGGTTTTGTGTCACCTGCTCCTCCGTACGTGGAGGGTAACCAAAGGAGGATCTTGAGTTGCCATATCTACTCGTTTCGAAGCAGGACGACCTTTTCTCATATCATCTTCGTGAAACATACCAAACTCCATCATGAGCTATATTTGCTTTAGAAACCTCCACATTTCTAAAGTCCAAATTATTCATCCATATCACTCCAACTCCAATCTTATAAAGATTCAAACCTATTCTTGTGCCATGCAATCCCTTTTTTCTAGGACAATGGGGATTTTACCTAGAGATATAATAGCTCTGATACCACTCTATGACGACTCCAATTTATGTCTGGGATTTAACGTAAATAAAGGTGTCAGGATAAGTAACACTAGGCTACTCACCCTAGTACGTATCAAAAACTTAGTGAATATATTACATAAAATATAATATTCGCAACGGATGAGGTCTTCAAATATAAAAGTTTCTAGAGATCACATAGAGAAAGATATACTTACAACATCCACTCCATTCATTCATAAACTTAATATTATACTATCATATATATACAAAGCCCAAATAGTTATCAGGGTTAACAAAATATTTATAACATTCAGAAGACCATCCTTATAGCCACTTGGGTTCCTTCTAAACTTCAGGAAATTCCCTTTCATAGCGAAATATATCTAAGCTAAGACAACAGTCTCGCTGGAGATATTGTTCCTGTGGTGTCGTGTAGACCCCACATATGGACAGGGAACCATCTAATCCTAAAGTCAAGCAGCATCCTATACGTTGCTCCTCTTCAGAAAAAGCAAATGCACTGTGATACCAAAACTCCATCGACTGGTCATAGATAGAAAGTCCCAAAGATGTAAAAGTGACTATAACTAGAAGGGGTCCCTCAGGATTCCTCTGAGTCTCTTGCAGTTTTGGGGCTTTCTCCTTGTTGGCCATCACACCTTGCGTATAGTTTATATGTACAAGAAAGAAATATAAAATCACAAAAGAGTGAGATTTCTTTAGAAATCTCAGTAAGTACATAATTAGCTTAAAAGAGCATAGACAAGGCAACCATTAACATTTTTAGAAAATCTAAAAGAAGACATAATTTAAAAATATATATTTCATGTGACATATGCATAACTTATCATTAACTTAAACAGATATACATTCTTATGATAACGTATCACATTTTTCTTAAAAACACAAAACTTCACTTCTTAAAACTTATTTATTTCTTATCCTTGATGAGCATTACGTATCGCCGTCTCCATCACATATAACTCATCAGTCCTTCGGGCGTTACATATCGTCGTTCTCGTTGTGATGAGTCTCGTGTCAGTCTTCCGGGCGTTACGTCTCGCCGTCCCCATCTTGACATGGAGTGTCCTTAACATTGCGGATGTTACGTATCGCCATCCCCGCTAGTCATATCATTCGCACGGGCGTTATGTATTGCCGTCTCTATGATGACAATAAACACTCTTATTATACGACAGGCGTTACGTATCGCCATCTCTTTCGGTACGTCAGTCATCTGGGAGTTACGTATTGCTGTCACTGTCATGACATGACTGACTTATTAATCTTTCCACTTGTAACGTTTTCTTAAGGTATTTTCTTAAAATAGACTTCATGACTTGTGAGGACATATATATGTGATATAATGAACATACGCATAAACTTAGACGTATGACATGCATATTGTATGTCCATATGAGCCTTATAAACTGTGAGAACATTACACATCACATACACATACACATGCATTTACGTCATATCAATTCATAAAATCAATGCATACTATGATAAACTTGGTTCTAATTTCAATGTCAATTTTATCCTTAATTAAGTCCTTATCTAAAGTTAAAACATAAAAGTTGTATATATTTCTCTTAGCTTTCTATAGTCTTTTGAATTACTCAAATATGATATCAAATGAAAAAGTTATGACCATTTTACCAAAAGATGTCAAATCTCTCATTCTTTCTTGCTCGAGTCAGGCGTCAAGCGAGGGTCGAGCCAAGTCTCGGCCTGAATCTCGCTCGAGCTAAACGTCAAGCGAGAGTCAAGCGAAATCTCGGGTTCGATGGTTTTTCAACCTAAAACAAACAGTCTTTTCACATAAACCTTATTTTTACTTAATGAAATATAAATTTAAGTTTTTCTAACTTTATTTAACACATTTCCATGACAAAACCAATTCAAACAATACTTAGATTACATTTTATCACTTAAACAAGAATTTAAGGGTTCAATACTAGCATGCATAGTTCAACCACTTAAATAAGCCATTTTCATTTGAAAGTTAAGCTATAATGTGGACTTACAAGTTCTTTAAAACTTGTTGGAATTGATCAAACCACTCCTTGCAAGCTTTCTCCTCAAAATTACTCACTTAGCTCACTTAGGGTATGTGTGGAGGTTTAGTGACTTGAGAAGGGTTTTTCTTAGTCTTCTTTCAAAGGGAACGTGTGCTATGCTTCCAAAGAGAGTTAGAAGACTCTCCAATGCCTATTTATAGGAAAGTAGTCGACCCTTATGAAGGAAAGAAGAGGTGAAATCTGCTAAGGGGTAACCAGCTACTGGTTTGCATAGGAGATGATGTGTCCATCCTAAACAAATCTCATGATTAAACTTAAGCCTCCAAGATCTTAGGCTTTGCAGCTATAATGATCATCCAATGGCTAACATTTGTGATATTTTTGCAGTCAATTTGATCAACGGTTGAGAAGGGAGCTACTTAGATAAGGGATGAGGTTGCACTTCACCTAACCATGCATGCACCTATCCTTTCTAGCCTTCTTCTAGTGTGCAATGCCTCCAGCCTTCTCCTAACCCCTTTGGTTACTTTTTAAGCCTCCCAAACTCCATTTGACATGTTCTAGATGGCCACTTCTTGGTTTAGTTAGAATCAAATCAAATTTTGACTCACTTAGTTCCCTGTTAGCATATTTGAGTTGCCCTATGTCTCTATCACCAAATAAGCTAAGTAGACTTCTAAATCAACTCCTCATCACTTGCCAACTATTCTTACACATGTCAAGATACCTGAAAGAGTTAATAAATTAAAATACATAACAGACAAACTCCCACTAGAAAATATGTTACTAGGATCAACCACTCTTATACATACTACATGTTCCTTAAACACTTTAAATCGTAAGCCCATAGTGGGCAGATTTGCAACCATGAGATCTCTACTAATTTACTCAATTGACACCCAAAACTTTTTAAAATCCCAGTTTAATATATAGATCCAATCTTTAGATTTTTCTTGTCCAGCCCCCATCCCGCCCCCCCCCCCCCCCCCCCCCCCCCCCCAAGTGGTTACCCGTAGATTAGTTTCATAACCATAAGTCCAAAAGGCTCAAAAGTTTTTGAGAGCAGCCTATTACTTGTAGATTATAAGTTCATACCAATATTTCATGCGAGGAACCAGTCACAGCCATCACATGAGACATAGACATCAAACAGGCTACACTGTAACTCTCTACAGTAGCAAAACCAATAAGGCAGTACTCGATCGCTTTTGTACCTTTGCAACTTGCGTATTTGTTGGCCTTTGGTTGTTGCCGTATACTTATAAGTTATTCTTTGTCATCTGATATAGGGTTTCAACTTTCATCTTTCCAAGCTTTCATCTCAGACTTCTAAGAGCATTGGCCTTGGATTAGCCAAATGTCAGTGCTCTTCAAAATTTGAAAAAAACTCTTTAAAATATTCTTGCATTGAATTAGCCACCTACTTTTCAAATTATGAAAATGCTATAGTCCATTTATTTTTCTTTTCATATATGAAAAGAACTATTCACATCTTCATCTATTATTTTAATCTTTCTTATTTGTGACACCTATCTCTTCCCTTTCCCGTGAATGGATTCTCCCCTCAACCAAGAACTCATGCATAAATGTTTCATCCCCGTCGTCAAGTCATCTTCGTTGGCAGTTCCTCTCCATCGCTGGCTCCTCTCCGTCGCCAGTGAGGTCTCCATCTTCGTCTCCCGGCGTCTTCTCTTCAGGTAACACACAATCACGCCATTTCCTCCCAATCTCTTCTCCAGAGTTCATGCTTTGATTTTTTTTTTCACCTTCACTCGACTTTAGTTCCTTCACCGATTGGTTTCTATTCTTCGCATGGGATAAATGATTCAAATCCCTACAAGGTACGAAATCTGAAAGCTTCGTATGGGGTAAATGATTTGAATCCCAAGCTTCGTTTGTGGTAAATGATTCAGACCATTGGATTTGGAAAAAAGTCTAGAACTTTAAAAGGTTTTATTTTATTTGGTTTTTCGTTTAGTATTTCTCAATCATCGATAGGACATGAACTTTGCAAGAGAAAGATGAGTAAATGATTTGATTTAATTACGAGGGTCCTCGACCTGCTGTACTAAAGGATATAATTATATTATGCAGCACTTATGATCAGCTGAATATAACAGGCAATGGATCTTAAACGGCATATATACACTACAAATTAAAGGACACGGCCAAAGCAAGTTTGGTTGAGTAAATGATCAGCCGTTAGTTGAAAATAATTATAGAAGTAATTATTTGGTTGAAAAAAAAAATTTAACAAGGAATTGAAAATTATTTTTTCAATATTTGGTTGAAAGATGATTATTTAAATATCTAATTAAATTATTAAAATACATATAATTAGTGTAATTACAAAATATGAAGAAACATTTAAATATATTCTTATTAAAAAAATGAATATAAATATGAATATGATGGTTGGAGGTGATTGAGGATTATGAAAATAAAATAAAAAATAATTAAATAAATAGAAATAATAAAAAATAATAATATTTTATTATTATAAAGAATTTGATAGCTAATCCAATGTGGAGTTTATGCTTTGAGTGATTACTTAAATTTTGAAAAATGGTATATTCTTTAAATTTTGAAGATAAAGATGGCCAATCAATGCTAATCCTCTAAGTTTCTAAAATTCCAAGCTTCTGATTACTGTTGTCGTAATGTCGTTCTCGTTCATCATTTCATGCCTTGCGATTGTCCCTTGTGTGACTTGCCGACTTGCCTCGCGATTTTCCCCAGCGATTGTCCCTGGTGAACTTGGATCATGCGAGTTGCGTGTTGGACCTGGGTAGTGGGTCCTGTACTTGCCGTGCGGTGCCGACTTGCCGTCCATAATCTTTGGATTGGAGCTTGCTCACTTGGAGGCTCAATAATCAGTTGGGACTTGGCATGCTCGCCGCTTGCGTGACTGGCAACTACGTTGTCGGCTTTCATCTCTTTTAGGTTCTACCGTTGTGCGTTGAAAATTAATAGTCTATATAGATTTGTGACATTGTGTTGCTGAGTGCTGTGCATATATTATTATTTAGATATATAGATAATAGATTTAGCCTAGCAAATTAATATATATAGAAAAATATATATAATATATATTTGTTTTGTTATGCATATATTATAATTTATATATAGATATATATAGATTTGTGCATATTATATATATATATATATATATCTTTATACTTAAAAAGAGCCTATCTTAAATTGAACAGTAAATAAATAGTGTCAATTGTTTAACATTCATAATTCCAAAATTACCCTTAGTTTATACATTATAGCCCAACATTTATCCCTTGAATGCCCTTTGAACTACCTACGCACACGGCTAGGCCTCACTACTCCCGAATTCCCTCTAAAATCTCAATCCACAAATCCTAACTTCTCTTCTCTTCCTCTCCCTCTGTGACAACCCGAGATTTTTTTTTCTCCTATTATTTTAACTAAGAGATTTATTTAATTTGAATAATGAAAATGTTGAGTAGTGAGGGTGAAGGCTTGGGCTTAAAATTTAAGCCTTGAAAGTTTTAAAGTAAGATATTGGGCTAAGAAAGGGATAACAAGCCCACAAGTCCATGAGATTGGCCCATGAACCATCAAGCCCACACACGAGACACTTATCACCTCTAGAGAAATCTTAGAAAGTCACCTAAGACTAATAGGTGAAAGTGAAAAATTTCTAGTAGTTGGGAGTTGACTAGTGGATGGTTGGTGGGATAGATTGTGAAATTTCATAATGAGATTTTCCCATAATTGGGATATCTTGGGAAAATACTAAGATATTGTCTATTTTAGTCTATCTAGTATATGCCATATTTAGATAGGTGACACTTATAGATGAAATAGGAAGTAGAAGAGAAGAGAACGAAGGAATTGGTGGAGGTTGTAGCCGAAACCCTTAGGGGTTTTTCCTATGCAATCTTTCACAACCTAAGCCAATGATCAAAGGTAGATCATGTAAGAGTGAGTTGACAAGATGATTGACAAATGAGAAGTGGAATCATAAGAAAGAGGAAAAAAAAAAAAAGCTAAGAGGGTTCGGGTGAAGCATGCTGTGAGCCACATTTGGAGATTTCTAGAGCATTTTCAAATCTAGTTGAGGGGACACTTTAGACATGTGTAAGATGTGTAAGAAGAAGAAGCACAAGATGTAAGATGTTTAAGGAGGTATGGTGATGTAAGGAATGATTGATGGTTGCTTGCAAAAGGAGGAAACTAGGGGAGGAGGAGATGAGGTTTCGGATGAAACCAAGGGAATAGCATGGCCAGACCATGCATGCTCTTTTTCCCAAAAGTATGGCCTTAGGATCTTGAGGAATGACATGAGAGTTGTTAGATGAGTGTGTAAGAGGATTGAAATGACAAGAGAAGGAAACAAAAGGGATGGAGTTTCGGTTGAGACTAGTAGGAGAGCATGGAGCCGAATGCCTTAGGTCTTGTTCTTTAGAGATTTCATTCCAAAATGAGAATATCTTCTAAAGGAATGGCCTTGATGTGATGCTAGATCCTAGAAATATCTCTGGGATGGGATGGGACCTTGCCATTTTAGTCCATCTCCCATGAGGAATTCGGCAACCCTATAGGAAAGCACCAAACCGGTTGCTCACTTCTACACACTTCCACAATTTGTTTTCTTTTCCCATGTAATCACCCCTGTCCAATCATGTGTCTTTCAACCATAGGCATGGTGGAGTGTCCTAGAGCCTTAGGAAAAAGGGGCATAGCCGAATGGCCTTGAGTATGCTCATACACTCACTTGGTTGCTTCACATTCTCACAAACTCTCACCTTCTCTACCTCTCGACCAACTCCCTTTCTCTCTCAATCTTATTTTGTTTCACTTTCTTCTATCATTTAAACATCAAATTATCCTAAGTTTAGAGGAGTTAGAACAAATATTTTGAAGAGGAGTTGCTCTTGAAGAGGTAAGCTTCTTTTAAACCAAAATTAAGCCTAAAAACCTAGAGAAGAGCACACACCACATCTATGTCTTTGTGTAGAGTTTTTCTTTTAAGTATGTTATGCTCTTAGATTAATCTAATGAAGTGCTTAATATGATTTCAGATTTTATCTAAGCTAGCTAGGAGTATAGTAAGTATATTCTTATCTTGCCCTTAATAATTTTAGTATACTCTTGAATGAATTTGGTTGTATTGTTTGAATCTTTGTGTGTGCATGCTAAAATGAAACTCCTTAGTGAAAATAAAAATGTCATACTTAGTTAAATAGAAATCCATGCTTAAGTTTATGATTTCTATAAGTTGAGAATCTAAAATAAGGTGTGGATTTAGTTAACCTATTCATCATGAGGGGGAATGAAGAAAATACATGCATGACTTTAGGTTAACTAGTAGGATATTGGGTGATGATACTAGTGTTGTTTATTTGGTGGCAAAATCTATATTTAAGTCTAAGTATCTTGCTAGAGTAAAGATTATATCATATTGTAGATTTGAATATTTGTTATAAAGGAAGAATGTGGTATGATCAACATGATGAGTGATGGTGTTATATATATATGCTTGTTAAAAATCTGATTTGGAGTTGAAAAAAGTTGGATTGTGCATGTAGGTATTTCGGACTTAAGGGTTTTCGGGTTGAGTTATTAGTTCAATTATTGTTTTTATGTCTTGGTTAAATATTTAAACATTTAGAGAAATTAGAAGTATAAGAACTAAAGGATTATACTAGCACGATTTGTGGTTTTCATCAAAGTAATTGAGTGAGCTATCTTGATGAAAAGATAAGTGATGAAAATAATAATTTAAAGGACAAAGGGATTCGGCCAAGACATGTTTTTGGGGTTAGAAAAATATACTTAAATTATTGAAGTTAAATTGGAGAGTTTGGAGAAGAATAGGAGAAGAAAAGGCTAGGAATCACTAAGGGAGGGTTTCAGCCCAACCCTAGTGGGAAGGGAGCGAGTACCCCTAGGTGTGTGTGAGGCCCAATGAGTGTTTTTGGGTAGGAAAGAAGTGAATTTATGTGGTGCATAAATTGTGAAAGAGCTTGATGTAAAATACGCGTTATGTTTGTCTCACATTTCACATGTTCAGTGATATGAGTCTCATGTCTTATGCATGCAGCATGAAAATCTTGTTTTAAACATGTTTTTAAAGAAAAGAAAATAATTAAAGTTTTATAAGAACCCCAAAGGCTGGGATGGGAAAGTGCCCTAGTGGAACTCCCTGTTCACTTAGGAGTGTCTAAAGTCGAGTGAAAACCCTTGGGTCGACAAAGAACCGTCGGCAGACAATGTATGGCTCTAGAAGGTGTTCGGAGCGTGGTCGCACCTAAAGCTAGTGGGCGCATACAGGACGGTGTTGGCTTTTGCCTTCCCACTACAGAAAAGTTTGTAGTCGCTCGGTGAGTAATCAATCGCCGAGTGATGAAGAGTGCGAAAGGGCGCGAAACGTAACTACTTAGGTTTGATACGGTCGCTGGATGCTACGGTAACTAGCAGGAATACACGGTGCATAGGGGAACCGTGAGGTGTCCAACAGAGGTCATGACGAAAAGATGGGCTTTCGGGCCATATATGATATGATAAGTGGCGCCTAAGATAAGAGAAAACGAAAAACATTTGCGAAAAGATGAATTTTGAAAAGAAGCTTAAACGTTTTGTTTTATGAGGTTACGAGCAAACACATGAAAGAAATAAAGAAAAGAAATTGAAAGAGAAATGGCATGAGCATGAGCATGTGCATAGAGTAAACTCATGAGTCTCATAATGCATAAAGTATAGATGATTGGTTTCTATTCATTTAATTGTATGCCTGAAATGCTTTTGTTGAGATATAAATGTACTTACTGAGATTTCTCCAGAAATCTCATCCATTTTTATCTCTCCGCTATCGCCCTCTTTTGGGACGATAGAAGTAGTTGCAGGTGATGATGACCCCGAAGAATATAGTCCCAGGGACGACGTCTCGGACCCCCAAGGGCCCGACTGAGTCCATTACTTCTGAGCTGGTTACTCTCGGCTATTTGGGCTGATGGGCGGCGAAGTCACTACCCTTGGCTGCTTGTGTTTTGGGGAACCTACGCCCTACGGGGTGTTGTTTGGTTCTTGGCATAGACGATTCCTTCCACATGGGTCGCCCGTATGAGTCATCCTTCGGGATGAGTTGTGAGGTGGGGCTGACCTTGGACTTGGATTGTCTTCATTATGGCCCAAATTTCAAGGGGATTGAGAAGGAGCCCGTGGATTAGGAAAAGATGGCAGGGGATCTTCTATGCAGTTTTTGTATTTACTGCTTATATTTTGGTCTTCCGTTGTTTTGGAAGAATGAACCATTATGGATGATCTTTATGTTTATATTAATAGTAATGTAATGCTTTGGGATATTATTTTGTTAAGCCATATGATGTACGCTTAGAAAAGCTTGACCTTTTCCATTGCGAAAACCTTTATTATCTGTTTAAAAAAAAAAAAAATGTAGTACACGATAAGACGAGGTGAACTTCCCTGTGATGCTCATCCCCGACGTCTTGGTTTGCGTTCGATCCCAAGCGCAAGTTGGGGCGCCGATACCCTCTCCCTCTCCTTCGAATCCCCATCGCGTAGTCCCCTTCTCATCCTTCTCGATTCCTCTGTCCCGAGCTCCCTCTTCTCAACTCAGACTGCCTTTCTCCGAGCTCCTCTTCTCATTCTCGATCACCCAAGCCCCTCTCTCTCATTCTTGATCCTCTCTGTCCTGAGCTCTCTCTTCTCAACTTAGACCACTGTACACCTCTCAAGCCCTAGCCCATATGATTTCAATCTTCCATCATCTCCATTTCTTCTCCTCCGTCTTCAAGCCATGTGAGAACAATAAGGTAAGTTATTCTTGATCCTTTTCTTGGTAGATTTTTGTATTATTGCATGATTTTATTCAAGTGGGTTGAGAAAATATTATGTTTGGACATTTTAACCGAGAATCCCATTTGTGCTCCTCAGTGTGTGATTTTTCAGATATTTCCACCATCTTCATTTCTTCTTTTCCATCTTCAATTCGTGCGAGAACAACAAGGTAAGTTATTTGTGACGCTCCCAATTTACATCTGGGAAATAACGTAAATTGAAAGGTCAGGATAGGTAATACAAGGTTATCTACCCTTCATACTTATCTTACATAACTTGCATGCATCTAACTTACTAATCATGCATTATGAGTACTGCAGTGGAAAAATGTTAATTTCCCAAAATGCAAAGAAATCTAACTTTGTACATAGATCACATGACACGATATAACTAAAACCTTTAGATGTATATATATAATAATATCACATCACCATTGTTCATAGGTTAAAGACTCCAAATACATCAAAATGGTTTCTCATATTTTTCCTAGGCCTCTTCATGAAACGGGCTCCTTCTTATCTTCTTTCCGTATCATTGTCTGAGGCCCTTCATCACATGCTCAAAATAAGAAGCATAACTTGCAAAAACGGATATGCAAAGTGAGAGAGAATTCGGTAGGCCCTTCAAAGCTCACCAGAATCTCTCGGGATGTCTTGTCCTGTAGGTGAGTCGTAATTACCTACAACAAAATTTATCATTCCGAAAGGAATGATAGGAAGACATACAAAGAATGAGATTTCAATGAAATCTTAGTAAGTGCACAAATAACATAATAAAGCGACAACAATGTTCACAAATAACCTGCATATGCATATCATATGCTCATAAGACCTTTTAATCATGACTCATGCATGCCTTACATATATAATTTATCTTTGAAATGTGCACTTTTCTATGAAAGGACGTAGTGAACATTGGTACCAATTTTTTGTGTCGTAGCGTATCTTTTCGTAAATACTTCTATTTCATGTTTTATCCCTGATCTTATAAGTCCTTAGTCTTACCCACAACGGCAGATCGTATCACCTTCACCATCGAGTGCTTTAATATGATGGTAGTTACGTATCGCCTTCTCCGTCTTGACATATCTTATCATATTATGGCGGCAGTTATGTATCGCCTTCACCGCCTGGCATATCATTACGTATCATCGTCCCCATTATGACATAAACAAACTTATTATAACGGGCGTTACGTACCGTTATCCCCGCTATGGCGTAACATTGTATTATATGACAGGCGTTACGTACCACCGTTCCTGTCGACGTAACTTTCTTATTCTTAGTTGTTCCTTCTTTATTCTTATAAATATTTCTCATCTTTCCTAAACTGCATGCCATGTCCCTTCCCTTCGATGTAAAACTAGTGACATATTGGGACATGCATGTACTCTTAGACTCTTTTCATATATGCTACATATCTCATGGGATTCATAACATATAAATCATACATTTGCATTCAGCATATAATTCTTATATTAAATCTCATGCATTGGACACAAGAAAATCTTGGATTCAGGTAACAGGGGAATTTCGCTCGAGCCAGACATCGAGCAAGGGTCGAGCTAGATTTCTACCTAAATCTCAGTCTGTCAATTCAATCTCAATTTCATCCTTTATTGAGTCCTTATCTCCTAAAACTTTAAACATAAAAGTTATAGATATTCTTCTTAGCTTTCCATAGCCTCTTGAATCATTCTAATCTGACATCAAATGAACAAGTTATATCTGAGTTACCAAAAGGTGCCGAATCTTCGCCTATATCTTACTCGAGCCAGAAGTCAAGCGAGAGTTAAGCGAGATCTCGGGTTAGGCACTTTTTCAATATAAAACTATTCACCTTTGTACCCAACCCTATTCCTAACCTTCTAGTATACATTTATAATTTCTTTTCTCTCCTTAGTTATACTAATTCCTTACTTGATAAATTTTCAAGATCATACATCAATTTCCAATCCTCCAGATCAATACATAAGCATACCTATTTCCTTTCCAAGATTTCAATTTGTTTTCTATATTCAAGTCTTATTCCTCATAATCTTATTCATGACTAAGCCATTATCTCTACTAGGGTTCATATCAATATTTAATCTTTCATAACACTAACAAAACCATAGTTCAAGTAAACACTTTCAATCGTCTATACCATATCAAGGCCTAACCCTTTAGCTTCAACTTCCCATATCTTTTTGCCATTCAAGCTCTACATGTTTTTGTCTACTCTTTCCATCATAGATAACCAAGATAAGGTCTTAATTCTTAATAAAATTACTCTCTTATCTTACAACAATTCCTGGCTCAAGCTTACTTAAACTACCATCACTTGTCACTTTGTAGAGGAATATAACATCTATGATTACAAAGCTATCATCCAAGCAATTTAACATCAAACTTAAAATATTTGTACACATACCAAATTCTCCAAAGCTTCTTGCTAGAGAATGAGCTTAGCTTTTGATAAACTTCCCTTCAATGTCTCCAAAATGTTCTTGGTGTGGGCTTTTTGAGGAGTATATGATTTAAGCAAGGTTTGGGGGTCTCTTATCCTTAGGGTGCCATGAGTTATGGGAGAGGAAAGGGTGAGGAACCCTTCCCCTTAAGGTGCCATTCATATATATAATGGGAGGGGGGAAAATCATCTTCAAATGGTCCATGTGTCTCCCTTAATCCTTTGCCACATATAGGGTCTTAAGAAGTAGGTGATCATTGGCCTTTGGATATAGGCTTGGTGGGCAAAAAACTAATCCAAGGGCTTAGCTTAATCCACCTAAGAGATGATCAAATATCAGATTTAACAAGATCTCATCACCTACAAACATTCCATACTCAAGTGACACATGTACTATGTTTCTTGCACCTTAGGGACATCTAAAAATCTTCTAGAGGTAAGTCTCCCTTTGACCACTTGTTTTCCTTCATAGAGTGACACCTAAGAAGCTTAGGAATAGTTCTAAGACATGGAAAAGTCGGTGGCCACGTTTCTCAATTGGTCTCCTCATGGTCAAAGTCAGTGCTAGTATTTTTCCCGCACTCCAGTTGTTCTGTCGACTTCCAACCTGATTTTGTCCTTGATCCCATCATTATCTCCAAAAACTCAAAAAATAAAAGTTTTAGATATATCTCTTAGGGTTCTATAGGAACTAGAATAACCTTATTTAGAGATCATATAAAGTAGTTATGACTGATCTACTAAGAAATGTTGGAACTGCCTAAAACAGATCAATCCGATTTCACCAAGTGGTGCTATTTGATTTCTTCCTCCATCTTCCATTTCGAATTTTTCCTTGATTTTTTTCGAAGGCCAAATCATCTAAATATCTTATTTTATTTAATAAAATAAATTAATAATAATACCATAAAAGAACTTCTTATAGCTTTTGCCTTTCTTTTCTAACACTTAAGAAAACCAACTATGTATGGCAAATACATTTTCAAGAAATTCTCACCATTAATAAAAAATTCTCCAAATTAAATTAACCATTCTATAATAAAACAATTAAAAGAAATTAGGTTATCACATTATTCTTGGTAGATTTTTGTATTATTGCATGATTTTATTCAAGTGGGTTGAGAAAATATTCTGTTTGGACATTCTAACCGAGAATCCTCTTTGTGCTCCTTAGTCTATGATTTTTCAGATATTCATTTCTCTTTATGTGATTTGAGTTTTTGCTATTTGAGTTTAAGTTCTCATATGTTGTCTCTCTTTTTTTTTTTTTTTATCATTTTTGTTGGCATATTGGATGCTCAGAGTATGAAAGGTTCACAATCGGTTTGTGTCAAGATTGAACTGAAAGGTACGATTTTGGTGTTAATATTTATTCGCATCGATGATTTATTCCCACTTTCAAGTATTTTTGTATTATCTCGACCCAAAATTTGAACTATTATTATTATTATTATTAGTATTATTATTATTATTATTATTATTATTTTACTAACTCATCAAGATATGTTTAAGATAAGTTTTAAGATAACGATATTATTTGTTCCTATCCTAGTTGTTTTCTCATGGTTACAATCAAATTCTTTTAAATGAATTATTATCCTCTTAGTATTTGAATTCTAAAATGAATCCAAAAAAAAAAAAAGCATATTCAAACTGAAGTCTTAATCGAAGCCTCCCTCTCCTGTTTTTCCTTTTTTAAAACAAAATACAAATGGAGGCAACTCTCGACTCAAATTCAAATAATTACCCGAAATCCCAGCTCAATCATTTCGGAAACCATATTTAGCACTGCCATTATCTTAGTTTCAAACCGAATTCAACTCAACGAAGACCCTTTGTTTTGCGCAATATAGAACACACCAAACTTTTAGAAAATATCTCGATTTCGTTTCCTAAATGAAAAACCAACACCAATCATACTTTCAACTCAAAACACTTATCTCAAATCATTATTAGAAACTTGTTCAAAATTTAAATTCTTCAGAAAAATCATCTCTGTGTTGACCCCTATATCGAAATCAGCTTCAAACCCCTGGTTAAATTCAACATCTAGCCAATGCAGACTCTTCAAACACTCCAGATCAATCATGTTTCCTCTTCCCTTCATCTATATAAACCAGACCAAACCCTTCAAAAATCTAACTTAGAAAATCATTATTAATACAAGGAAAATACCCACTCTTACGGCAACCCGTAGTCATCTCACGCCAAAACATTACTCGACAGCCAACCCACCACTTACCTCTTCAGAATCCATCCCAGAAACTACCGGCTAGTTGATCCCTACCATTCCGACGAAACCCATCTGTCGCCTTTGAGTGCCGAGACCCTCACCGTAGCGAACCCAACAACCCGAGACCTCTACTGTGCCAGCCAACCAAGCTACCCTTTAGCCATTGGAGTACTACTCACTGCCACAGAATCGCCGATCACTCTTTGCCCTGAGCCGTTGCTCTCTGTCAGACCCCCATTGATCGCGTTATCTTGGTGAGCCCTTTGTTTTCGCACGAATGCTATGGTCTTCATCCTTGTTTGTTCTTCCTATAATTGTGAGCAAAGACCCCTTTAATGCTTTGTTTCAGCCTTTTGAACCTGTAAGCCATCTTCAAGATCCTTTGACTTAAAACGGGCCTTGGGCCTTAAAGCCCAATTCGAGCTAGTGCTTTATTTTCAAGTATATTGGGCTTAGCTTTCTTAAATAAAAGTGTTGGGCCTTTCTATATTAAAGGAATTTAAAATATTTTTTAAAGTAGATTTTTAATTAATTATTATATTATCTTTATTTATGATTTTAAACCATTAGAATTTTCCATGATGTTTATCTAGTAAAATAGTACCGATTAGTGTCTCGTACATGTTACGAGCTACGAAGAAGAAATTAGGAAGTAGTGTTAGGAGGTAAGTAGCATGATCATACATTTCACGCATGTACGGTAAATAGGTTTTATAAAAATTATTATGTATGTATGACCATCATTGGAAGCCCATTTTTATGTACCCAAGTCATGAAAAATTATGAAAAGTCATACATGATTTATGAAGAGTTTATGCATTAAGATATTTATGAAACATCATGATTTTATGCATTAAAATTATTTATGAAAAGTCATGATTTTATGTGAAAGTGCATAAAATTATTTATGAAAGATCATGAATTCATGTGAGGAACACGCATCACGACATGTTATGAAAGTATGTGATTTCTTTTGAAATCTATGTTATGATAAGAATGCAAGTATGATAAGATATGTAAGTAGCCTATGTATGATATGAAATCGGTACCTATGTATGAGCATATTGCATTGCCAGGGTGTACATGTTGGTAGTGCACTCAGTATGTCTTCCTTATGTATGGATTCCATAACCCGCGACCACGGGCGAAATCATAATCTTTTTAGATTCACTAACCCTAACTCACAGGGGTCAATAGTGGGTAACGGCTTATGATGAGATGATGAGTTACGATATGATATGATATGATAAGCAAGTTCACGTTTTTATGAAAAACTCATGATTTATGAAAGCTCAGGTGTCAACATTATGTAAAACTCATGTTTTTAGCAGTTATGAAAAAGTCATGGTTCAACATTTATGAAAAATCCATATTCACGTTATTACGTATGTCTCAATGAGTATGCATGTTTTGAGAGAACCGATAAGTTTTACTTTTACCGTATGATGTGTTACTTATTGAGTATTCGACTCATTTTATTTTTATTTCTATGCTTCTATGTTTCCTTTTAAAAAAATCATCACAGGTGATGAGGATGTACATTTGGCAGAATTTGACTCAAGGAGGCGATGCAGAGGTCTAGACAGTGTATTAGTTTTATTTTATGGTTTTCAAGAAATAAGATTTTTTTTTTTTGTAAATATGAGTGATTTCAATATATTTTTAAGAAAATGCTTCCGCTGACTCTTTAAATTTTTTTATAAAGATTGTTTCATTTATTCAAAAACGTTTGTACCTAGTGTGTTTTTATAAAGAAAGGTATTAGAAGCACACTGGCTCTCTAAATGTTTTTAAAAATGCTTTATTTGGGAGTGAGATGTTACAATTTTATTTTATAAAAAATATATAGAAATATAATTATGCTCATGAATTTGATCCTCTATAACATTAACACACTAATTAATGTGATATATTTTTAAATAGCTTTTATAAAAAAAAATTAAAATGCATAATATAAATCGCTATAAGTAGAGAAGTATCATATTGTTAATTTCTTAGCTCTAAACATACTCTAAAGTTGTCCAAACATTTTGGCAAATTTTTATCCCCTATCCTATTTTTTCCCTCAAACATTGAAAGGAAACAAGTGTGCAAAATAATAGAAATTGAATAGAAATGCTAAATCACTTGACTAAATCTCTTGATATTTTTAATTTTTGTTACTTAGTGATTAAATATGTATTTTTTAATGATGTTATGATTTTTTTTTCATTTTTTAAAAATATTTAATTATATAAAAAATGAACAAAAAATAAAAAAAATAAAAACTTTTTGTTCTTTGTTGGGACAAACTCGTGCTAGCATTGATCTTATAGAAATGTTGTGGTCAAGTCAAATTAGGGGTTTATTGTTTTGGGTTTAATTTGTAAATATATATATATATATATATTTCAATTTGTGCTGTGCAGGTTCTTCTATCAGGGTGCCCTGTGATGGTTTCCTGTCTTTAGGTTTGTTATTGTCTATTTTACTTCTTTAAACTCTATTTTATCTGGGCTTTAAAGGTAGCAACATCTTATGTTTACGTTTGACGTTTGATGATTGTGTTACTTTGGGTTATATGAATTTAACTTGGAGAAGAACCAGGTACTTGTTATCTTGGATGTAAATTGTGTTGTGCATGATTTACAAGATGTAAATCTTATGTTTATGTTTATGTTTGTTAACTTCGTCATTTAAAAAATAAAGGAAATGAAAACTAGGATGTAGATTGTTATCTAGCAGGTTTTGAACAGAATATGATTCGATAAGCATGATTTTTTTTTTTCATAAAATAGATAAGGAAGCATTTAAAACTGGTTTTGTTCAGGTTAGGTTGGACATTTATTGTGACGCCCTCAATTTACGCTAAGGGTTTTAACGTAAGTTGAAAAATCTGAGTATGTAACATTGAGCTACTTACCCCATACGTATCGATCTTAAGATGCGTACACCTAATCTTACTATTGTATGTAATGAGACTCACAGCAGAAACTAGTCTAAATAAAAACTTTTACAAATAAACTAGTGATTATTTGGTAAAATATAACCATAATATTCACATTATCACATTTATAACATCAGATTGTACTATAATACATAACCTATTTCGTTTTGTTAGTCTTCTGATAATAATACATATTTATTCAACTACCACACTAGAACCACGTCGGTTCCTTCTTGACTTATAGAAACTCTCTCCCATAACGAAACCTATCCAGACTAATACAAAAGTCCCGATGAAGATATTGCCCATATGGAGTTGTGTAAACCCCGCACACGGAAAATAGTCCATCTAAGCCTAATGTCAGACAGCATTCGGTACGTTTCTGCTCCTCGGAGAAAGCGGATGCATCGTGTCTCCATATTCCCATCGGTCGATCATAGATATCCATAATAGGGGAGTCAAAAAAGTCAAAAAAAGAAAAATCAGAGGGCCCATCAGGGTGCCTCCGAGCTCCCTGAGACATAGGGGCTTTTACCCTATCTGTCATATGGTCCTGTACAATAATTAAATTTTCCAGAAAGATGCAAACAAATAAAAGTGAGATTTTTTTAGAAATCTAAGTAAGTACACTTATAACATAATAAGGTATAGATAAAGTACAACATAAAACACATGACAAGATCATGATAAATGTATAACATATGAATTAACTTATGTGTCTCATGCGTATGAGTGACAAGCAAATGATTGGCTGTTATTTCCTATGGACCCACTCTTATTATATTTAAATTCTTATTACTTGTAATATCTTTCGTAATATTGTGGGTCATACGTATTTCATCACCTTGACGGATTTTCTCAGCATGACGCGCCAGCTTAGCCATACATAAGCTCATCAATCTTTCGGGCGTTACGTATCGCCGTCCCTGTCTTGAAGAGCCTCGTGTCAATCTTTCAGGCGTTATGTATCGCCGTCTCTGTCTTGACACAGAATTTCTTAGTATAGCGGGCGTTACATATCACCGTCTCCGCTAGTCATGTCAGTCCTCCGGGCGTTACGTATCGCCGTCCCCGTCGTGACACGACACTTAACTTATCACTTTTCCTTGATACTTTTCTTATAGTATTCTCTTAAAATACATGTTGTGAATTGTAACGATACATATGTGACGAATTGTAATATACATGCAACCTTAGACTTGTGACATGCATGCTTTCTATTTTCGTAAAGTATATGACATAGAAAAAGTACATCACAAAAGCTTACATGCACATACGTCACTTGAATGCGTAACATCAAAGTTTAGCAAATAATACGTATGCAATTAAATTATTAAATTTTATTAAATCAAGGGGTTGACCGAAATCTTATAGGTATTATCCTTAGATATTATTCCTTTTATTATATTCAACTCAAGCCCACAAATTTGCATAATTCCCTAATTTAATTATTTTTAAGTGTTTCTTGAATTATCTTTATCTATATAAAACTTTATTATTATTATTTTATATTTTTAAGATAATAATTATTAAAAATCCTCCTAATATATTGTGTTTCCAAAAATTATCATATTTGTTAAAAATCTCATTCAAAATATTCACTAGAAGTTTTAAAAGTGAAGAAAATCTTCTTTTTTCAAGGGTTTCCTATTCTGTTTTGTTACTTATTCTCAATTTCGTTTTTCATAGAGTTCTTATTTCTTAAAACTTAAAACACAAATATTGTAGATATCTGTCTTAGATTTCCATAACCTTTTTAATCACTCAATTTTGACTTCCCACTAAAAAGTTATGACTGTTTTACTATAAGAGGGTAAATCTGTTAACTCAATCTCCTTGAGGCCCGAAAGTTACTAAGGTTGTTCTATCAATTTTTTCTAAGTCATGGGCTTATATTTTCACATATTACTATTATTATATGATCATAAAACATATTCATAAGTTACTAAAATTTTTCCTAGTATTTTTCCACAACAAAAATTACTTCATAAATCAAAAACATTTAAGCTACCTCATACATGATGCATAGGCTTAAACAAGCATTAAATAGGCATCAAAATAAATCTAAAAATTAAGCCACTTATACCACACCAAGAGTATGTTAATAAATGCACTTAAAAAAATTTTCAAGGCTAAAAGAGTAGTTTTGAGTTAATTTTGCACCACACTTCTTTCCAAGACTCTCACTTAGCTTCTTTTTGATATGTGTGTGTTGTGAGTACAATTTCTTCTATTTTTCTTAGTTTTCTCTCAAGGAACTCGTGTGAATTCTCTAAAAGGAAGCAAAGGGAAGCTTAAAGGTCTATTTATAGGAGGGAAAAAGTTGCTTGAGGGCTGGAGAAAGCAGGGGTGTCTCAGCAACCCCTTTGGCTGAATGGGGTGACTTGTACCCCTAGACATTAGGCCTTATAATCACAACTAAATCTCATGATTTCCTAAGGTTTTCATCTTATGGCTAAGTTTCTTCCATACCTAAAATTATCTCAAATCAATGGTTAAAAAAATTACAACACAAAGATTAAAAAAAATAAAAAAAAATCTAACAAAATCTGGATATATCTTGGATGAAATCAGTCCAGCCACTTGGCCTTTGGCTGGCTCCCACGATTTCTACCTCTTTTCTTCACCTTTTGCCACATATTCCAGACCTCCTTGACACCCTTAGGACCTCTTGGAAGAATCCCTTTAAGGCTTGGTTGACAATTGGTTAAGAATGGAGGGGATAGTTGGCTGGTTTGGTTGGTTCTCTTCCAATCAGATTTTTGTTCCCACTTCTTCCATGATTATATAAAAATTTTCTTCTAGAAACTCTTCCACCACCATATATAAACCTTTTCACACATATCTAGAAGATAAAAATGTAGAGAACCAATCAAATTGAGGCTCCTAAAATAGGTCGGTGGTTTGATTTATTTTCGGGCTTCAGTTTACGCTCAAATCTGATCAGTCCACTTTCAGCCCAGTTATCACATTGATACACTTCGCTTCTTCAAAATATCAAAACATAAAAGTTTTAGATAATCCTCTTAGTGATCCATAGGCTTTTAAATCACCTAAATAAGAGGTCATATGAGAGAGATATCATCAATTTACCGAAATATGTTCTTCTAATCCGAGAACCCACTTTTAGGCTATCTAAGTGTTTTTCCACTCCACTTCCTATTTCTCAAATTTTCCTTTTAATCTCCTTGATAGAATTATTCTATAGATGAAAGCTAAAATATTCTAATTTATTCTCTAAAAAAATAAAATATTTGATCATAATTCTCCTTATTTCAATGACTACTTAAGGTGTTTCTAGTTTAAATCTTCTTCCTAATTACCATAGCTTTCCTAAAATTCCCTTAAGAATAAATACATTTCTAAATGAATCTCTATTCCTAGGAATGTATATATATAAAAAGAAAAAAAAAAAGAAGGGTTATTACATTTATTGTATATGCTATACATGTATAGTGGGTGGCATCATAACTTATGGTCAAGTGTGATGCCCCTAATTTACGTCTGAGATTTAATGTAATTAAGGTGTCTGGATGAGTAACACTTGGCTACTTACCATCGTACTTAACAAAATAAAATGCATATATCACTTAATTCGCAGCGGATCAGGTTTTAGATATAAAACTTTCTAAAGATCACATGGGAAATATATTTATAACATTCACAACATTCATTAAAACTTAACATTGTACTTATTATACACAAAACCCAAATTGTAGCAAGTTAGCAGCAAAACATATTACATTTATTCAAAAGACTTTCCTTCACCTCACTCTTTTTCCTTCTTAACCTCGGGAAATTCTTTCCCATAGCGAAACCTATCCATACTAACACTAAAGTCTCGCTGGAGTAGTTGTCCCTGCGGAGTCACACAAACTCCACACATGGACAACGAGCCATCAAGTCCTAAAGTTAAATAGCATCCTATACGTCGCCTCTCCTCAGCAAAAGTGGATGCGTCAAGGCTCCCAACTCCGGTAGGTTGATTACTGATAGGAGGTCCGAAGGAAACAAAAGAAATGTCCATATAAGGACTATAGTTGGAGAGTCCCTCAGGACTCCCCAAAGTCTCCTGCCTCGTCGGGGCTGTCCCCTTGCTGGTCATCGAATCCTGTATAAAATGGATATGCACAAAAATATATAGAGCCACAAAAGAGTGAGATTTCATTTGAAATCTCAGTAAGTACATAAACAGCTTAAAGGAAACAGGGAAAAAAACAACTATAATATTATCACCACTGATAACGAGGAAAATTTACCTTAAGATACACCTCATAAGACCACTGTCTAACTGGTACTTTTCTTACTCAATCGAAAACATAATCTTATACTGAATTACACCGTTTTCTTAAAAGTTCTTATTCTTTCTTATCACTGATGGGCGTTACGTCTTGCCGTCCCCATCACATACACTCATCAATCATCCGGGCGTTACGTCTTGCCATCCCCATTGTGATGAGTCTCGTGTCAATTTTCCGGGCGTTACGTCTCGCCGTCCCCGTCTTGACACAGATCATATACCGATATCATTGTGGGCGTTACGTATCGCCGTCCCCGCTATTCAGATTAGTTTCACAGGCGTTACGTCTCGCCATCCCCGCTATTTTGATCAATCTCATGGGCGTTACATCTCACCGTCTCCGTGAAGACCATACATTCTTATAACACGACAGGCGTTACGTATCGCGGTCCCTGTCGGCACGTCCGTCATCTGGGCGTTACGTCTCGCCGTCCCCGTCATGACGTGACTAACTTATTCTTGTACTTCGTTTTCTTTTTAGTTGTTCCTTTCTTATTCATATGAGTTTCTCACTCATAACCCTTTCCATTTGGAACACCAATTTTATTCCGAGAAAAACCCTAAATCTAAACAAAACAGAGCATCTCGCCTGAGCGGGATGTCGAGCGAGTATCGAGTGAGTCTCGGGTTGGAACTCGCTCGAACAGAGTATCGAGCGAAACTCTAGCGAGGGGTCATATTTTGCTTTCGCTTGACTCACATGTCGAGCGAGGGTCAAGCGAGATCACGGCTCTAGGAGTTTTTCTACTCAAAACATGCCAATCTTTTTACTACACTCTATTTGACTTCTTAAAAACTTAAATCTATGTTCTTACAATTATAATGAATATTTTTACAAGACAAGTAAAACCAACCTTACTCATATGTCACTTTGTCACTTAATCATGTTCTTAAGAGTTCAATGCTAGTAAACATAGTTCAATCACTTCAATAAACCATTTCCATGCTTAAGTTAAGCTAGACTATGGACTTACAAATTCTTTAAAATTCAAGAGAATGGATCCAACCAACTTCTTGCAAGCTTTCTTCCAAACTCACTCACTTAGCTCACAAATGAACTCTTTAAGGGTTTTGGGAGGGTTCTGGTATATCTTCCAAAGGGGAAAGTGTTCTCTCCTTCTAAAGGAGCTTAGAAAGCTCTCAAGGCTCTATTTATAGGGTGGTGATCGACCAACATGAGGGAGAGAAAAGGAGAAACACCCTAAGGTGCACTAGTTGCCAGATTTGCATGGATGATGAGGTGTCTATCTAAGCAAATCTCATGATGAGGATTAAGCCTCCCAAATCCTAGACTTTGCAGCTGGATTAGTCATCCAAGGGCTCACATTTGAGATATTTTGGCTGCCCATTTTGATCCATGGCTAAGAAGTGAGCTAAAGGGATAAGAGGTGAGGTGGCATTTCACCTAACCATGCATGCACCTTTCATCTCCAGCCCTCTCCTTGTGTCACACGCCCCTCTCCAGATTTTTCCACCCATTTGGTTACTTCCTAACTCCCTTAAGTCTCCATTTAACAAGTTCTAGAAGGCCACTTCTTATTTTAGTTAAGGTAGAGCCAAATTTGATCCACTTAGTGACCTATCAACTAGATTTTGTTTCCCCTTGTGTTTCCATCACACTAACTAATCACTTGGCTTCCAAATCAACTTTCCATCCATTTCCAACTATCCCTACACATCTCCTAATCCCAGAGAATCTCAAAACCAATTGCCTAATTCGTTACATGCCCCAAATTAGTTCAATTCATCCAACTCGGGTTCCATTTAAGCCCATTCCAGTGCTGCCTACTTGGTTCCCAAATAATTTATTGATCCCTTCCGAATCTCAGAAAACTTAAAACATAAAAGTTTTAGATATATCTCTCAAGGTGCTATGACAATTTGAATCACCTCATTTGGACCTCATATGAATAACTTATGCCCATTTCACTAAAACTCGACAGATAAATCCGAGAATGCATAATTCCCAATACCAAGTGTTATCTCACATTCCTCAATTAAATCTCCCACTCTAATTTCTTAGTAAATAAATACATCAAATAAATTTCCTTATAATAATATCCATAAAATAATTTACCTTATAAAAATTTGGGTTATTACATCAAGAGACAATTGAGTTTTGTGTCCTTGGTGCTTTTATTGATGTTGTTGTTGATGATGATACTGTTGTTGTTGTGGTCATTATTATTGTTAACAGTTAAAATGATGAGGTAGTTTTCATTCATGTGTATTTGTTTAGGTAAGTTAAGTATTGTTCATTGCATAACCAAGGAAGGAAAAAAGTATTCATGGAGTATCTCGGCTGGATTTGCTCTTAGTTTTTTTCTCTTGTTGCCTATCCAAGTTGAAGTCACTTAGATTTCTATAAGTACAAGTATATTTTTCTGTTGACTAGCTGGAAGATTTGGAATTTCACAATTTTTAATTTTTATATTTGCATGATTATTATGTTTGATATGGTTTGAATTAATGATATAGACAGTTAAGCAACAACAAGCTGAGAGGGTCAATTCCATGGCAGCTCATCAACCTTTCTAACCTCAAAGTTTTGTAAATTTGATTTTTACATTCTCTTATGTCAGTTGAGTTTTTTTTTCTTAGTTGAGTTTTTGGTTTTTGTTTGATCTGCGCACAATGTGTGTCGCTATAAAATTCCTTTTATTTATCTCATTGGTTGCTGTGAAAGAAAACTACTAAAAGCTTGAATAATGAATGGGCATCATCATTGCATTTCCATTTGTATGCATATATTCAAATCCGTTTATTCATAGCATTTATTATAAAATATATTTCCCGTTTATTACAAAATTTGTATTGGGAATGCATGTAGTGTAATATTCATTGTACTTATTTGCGCATAATAACATTAATGCCATTTATCTTGGGAGTACGTCTGATGAGAACATCAATGCAGCATTTGTATTGGGAATGAACGCCTTGAAGATATCATTATACTCCTATGTGAAAATAAACTTAAATATAGTCAATGTCTCATTGGTAGCTGTGAAATAATAAATATGAGAAACAAAAAGACCAATAAATCCGATTAAAACCTATCATGAATCTATAACTATCATCACATATTCTCAATTAAAACTTCTACAGCTTGCGCCTCTTCCATTCTCAACGTAAAACTCAATTAAAAAAATTTAAGAAAGACATGCAAGATATTATCATATATATATATATATATATATATTGTGAATGATGGTGGGCAGGCCATCTCATTCCTCATTATTTACCATCAATAAAATTTTTAAAGTCATGTAAAGAGAATATTTTTTTCCTTCTTCTTTTTCTCATTCTGTACATTAAAAAAACTCATATCTAATTTGATTTGATTTGTTTTGCAGGCAAGTGCACTCTTAAATATTTTTGTTCCATTTTCTTAATATATGAATCTTAAATTCAGGTCTCTTACTTTTTACTGTGCTTATATTTTGTATTCAAAATCCCAAAATAAAAATATTTCTCTATTTTTGCTTCAAATTGTGATGATCTTGGTGCTGTTGGAAACTACTCAAATTTACTTGGGTTGAAGGTACTAATTAATCTTCAAATCTGATTTTTTGTCTTCTATTTTGTTAATTTTTTTGTTAATTTCATCTTCTGTTTTGTTATGTCTTCCTTAGAAAATCCTCTATTTTAGTTTCGGATTTTATTCATCTTGGTGTCGTTGGAAGGTACTCAGATTTACTTGGGTTTAAGGTATTGATCTGTATTAATCTGTTTTGTTATTCCTTCAAATCTAGTTATTTATTTTCATTTTTCATATTTTCTTGTAAACTTCATCCTCTGTTTTGTTATTTTTTCCTTAGAAAAATAGATTTTGTATGTTCTTCAGTTTTCTAGTTTCTTCAAATTAGTACAAATTTTGTATTACTCTGTTTTATTGTTTAAGAGTGAGGAGATTAAATAAAGTGTGTGATTTTTTTATTTTTATTTGTCTATCCATCATCCAAACCTAAGGTTTTTGCTCTTTCTTTCATCTCTAAATTGAATGCTTCCCTTACACAATCTGAAACTCTAATCCTTGGTCCTTTACATGTCAAAATCCTAGCCCTAACTTACCCTAAAACTTAATACAAGCTACTTTCTAGAAATTCTATATCCACATTGGTATCACAACTTTTTTCATATTTCATTTTCAGTGTGAAAGCATTCATCCTGCATTATTTGGACTCTTAAATTGTAATGGAGTTTTGATTGTCTTCGTATGACATAATGTGGGTTAGTTATAGTAGGAACTCTATTTGTGGCTCATCAATTCTTTCTAGATAAATGTAATGGTTGTCACATTGATTCTGAGAGTAAAATCAATTAGTCATCAATTTAAATTAACAAAGAGAGAAAACAAACTCTATTTGTTTATTATATGGTTTTGTTTTTTTCTTTTGGGTGTTTTTTGTTCTTACTTCTATTTTAGTCTTTCTTCCATCAAATCTGATAGCATACTTTTAGATCTAAAGAATGTTTTTGTGTATTCTACTTTTTTTTTTTTTTATAGAATTGTTAGTTCTTTTGGGTGTGATGATGTACAAGTTTGGTTTTTATTTATTTATTTATTTATGTTCACTTCGAAATGCATTCTTCTATTTAGACCTGAACTCTAAACATATGATTAAAAAAATCTAAAATTAACAAAGAGACAACAAAACAAGACAAGAGGAAGGGGAAAATACCCAAACAGAAACAAGCAAAGCTAAGAACCATAAAAGAATACCCATAACAAAAAATAATTGTGAACATGATCTTAATCTTAATCTGCTTATAATTTCAAAGCCAACTCAAGGGATGTTTTGGATATGGGTTTGGGGAGAAAGCTCCGCTTGAGGAGACCCAAAAAAAAAAAAAAAAAAAACGGACGAACAGGAAGCCGAAAAATAGATTAGTAAAATATAATAAAAGTATAAATATTTCTTTTTACACATGGTAGAACATTATTTCACAATGTTAAAATAAATTGTGAAAATAGTTCTAAAAAGAATCAGATATGATGATTCTTCTATGTTTACCATGTATACCTTAGGTTGAGTTTAGGAGTGAGTTTAGGAGTAGTTCTAAAAAGTCTTTTATTTTTCAAATTGGTTTATTTTACTGAATAAATATGTAATAGCCCAAATTTTTAGGATATAATATTTTCTTGAGAATTTATTTTAAGAAATTTGTTGGAAATAATATTTTTATAGAAAAAGAATCGGAGACTTAGATGCATTCTAAGGTAAATGTTGGATGGACTTTTGGGAATTTTAGCAATGTATCAACTAGAGAAATTCAATTTAGACCTAGAAAGTGATAAATTTTCGAAATTTGAGGAAGAAATTCAAAGGGAAGTGAAAGAACAAAACATCAAACACTTGGTGTGCCAAAACAGATTCTCGGACTGGACCGTCGAATTTTGATATAATAATCATAACTTTTTCATATGAGGTCAAAATAAGGTAATTCTAATTTGTATAGAACCATTAGGGAGAGATCTAAAACTTATATGTTTTGGGTTTTTGAAGATAAGGAATTTATCAAGGACTAAATCTAGTGTGAAGTGGACGGACAGAGATAGGAGTCAACTGGTAACCGACTTAGATGAGTTGTCTTAGGTTCAACCATGTGACGAAAATTAAGATTAGCTACCATATTTTCTGAAGTCTTGACATGTGTGGGAACATGTGGCGAGTTGATAAGAATTCATCTAGAAGCCTTGGTGGGTAAGAAAACAAAGGAAAACAAATGGAGAATTCGGATTGGATATTCTCGGGTAAGTTTTGACGTGTTTCAGTAAACTAATCATATCTCTCTCATATGATATCGGAATAAGATGATTCAAAATCCTGTAGAACCCTAAGAGGATTATCTTAAACTTTAATGTTTTGAGTTTTGGAAGAATCTAATTTTATCATTGACGTATTAGGGCTGGAACGTGGCTAATCCCTTGAAGAGGCCAAGTGGCCATATGCACCCCTTAGAAGATTTCCTATGATGGTGTTTTGTCTTCACCCCCATGTGTTGGAACTCTTTGAGCCCTTGATCAAGATCATTTTATAGGTGTATAAATCTCAACCATGGGATTAAAATATCAACAAATCCCCATAGGATTAGGGGTGATCACGAAACCACAAGTAGGGGACACCTCACCTATGCAGCCAAATGGAGTTGCTGAAATGCCCAAGCCCTCTTCCCTTGCCCCCCACGCCTATTATGCCTATAAATAGATGCATGGGCTCCTCTCCCTTCCCCATGAGAGATATCAGTCGGCCATAGTGAGAAATACCCAAGAGAAATACACAAAAACCCACTTACATCACTTTAGTGTCAAAAGAGAGCTAAGTAAGGGCCTTGGAGAGAAGTGTGGTGCAAAACCAACTCAAGACTAATCATTTAGCTTTGGAAAAATTTGTAAGTGCATATATTAACTTAGTCTTGGCATAGAATAAGTGGTTTGTTGATTGGATTATGTTTGATATTTATTTGAGCTTAATCTTTGTTTATGTGTTAAATTGAAGCCTATTGAGTTTTGAAGTGGTTTTTGCTATGATAAAATGCTAGGAAAATTATGAGATCTTAGAAAAATATTCTATGATGATACATTAAGAGGATTATATGAAAATATGAGGTCTTGATTTGGAAAAAAATTGATAGATCAACCCTAGCAACTTTCGGACTTAAAAGGGGTTAAGTTGACAGATTTAACATCTTATGGTAAAATGGTCATAACTTGTTAGTGTGATATTGGAATTGAATGATTCAAGATGCTATGGAAAGCTAAGACAGAGATCTACAACTTTCATGTTTTAAGTTTTACGATATAAGAAATCAATAAAGGACAAAATCTAGATTTAGTTGACAGAATGGGATTTAGGCAGAAATTTGGCTCGACCCTTGATCAACGTTTGGCTCGAGCGAAATACCCTATTATGTTTGATTTTGAGATTTTTATTAATTGAAGAGTTTATGACTCAAGTAAAGGAAAATAAGATGTTGAATTTATAAAGTGATTGGTTATCCATGATTTTATGATAATTTGTTAGTCAAGTATTATTTGTTATATTATGATACTATGAGATGATGATAAAGTTAAGGATATGAGAAATGAAACAAGAAAAGATAAGGCATGGCCCTTCCATGGGTAATAATAATGGTATGGCCCAACCATGGGTAATAATAATGACATGGCCCTTACTCGGGTAATAATAGTGGCATGGCCCTTCCACGGGTAATAATTGTGGCATGGCCCTTACTCGGGTAATAATAGTGGCATGGCCCTTCCACGGGTAATAATTATGGCATGGCCCTTCCACGGGTAATAAGAGTAGCAAGGCCCGACCACGGGTAATAACAGTGGCATGGCCCAACCACGGGTAATAATAGTAGATTATGATAAAAAGATATGAAAATGATATGGCTAAGAATGAAAAGTCCATGTATGATACAAATTTATGTAAGTCCACATAAGAGATAAGTTTAATTCATACATAAGTCACATTAATCATGTCATAAACATATACTTTGATTCTTATATGTGACTATTTCATGATGTCTGTGCTTTTATTAAGTTAAATGTGTACTTACTGAGATTTCCCTAGAAATCTCATTCTTGTATGGTTCCTTTTCTTTTGGAATATAATTTTTTCTGCAGGGTTGGATGACGGTCATGGACTAGACCCTAGTTACTCGAGAGACCTGGAGAAACCCTGAGGGTTTTCCGGAGTACTCTCTCTCCATAAAAGTTTATGACCAGTTGGTAGTAATAAGGACCAGTGCGGGCATGAAGAAAGAGTTTCCCGAAGTGAAGAAGAAGAAGCCTAGGCTGCTTTAAGACAAAAGTTTTGATAAATTTGTATTTCGACTAAGAAAACTAACTGGGTTATGCATGTAATGATACAATGATATTTTAAAAATGGATGATATGAATACTAAGGTTTTGTGTAACCATGTGATCTCTAGAATTTTTATTTTTACTTTTTCGCTGCGATTTGCCTCACATTTCAATAAGTACGGGGGTGAGTAACCAAGTGTTACTGACTCTGGCACTTCAATTTGCGTTGAATTACGAACGTAAATTTGGGGCGTCACAAAATAGGCCTCAATTTGTAAAAGAATATAGTTTATTTACAAATAACTGGATTATAAATAATTTTTTAATAATAAAAAGAGGAAAGGTGGACTTGAGACATTGATATACTTTCATCTTCTGAATTTCATTAATTTTTTGACTATATTGTTTCTCTAAATTACATCTTCTGTTTCAATAATAAAGAGAGAAAAAGATGTAATTGGCTTAAGCCTTCTTATTTGATTAATTAAACTTGTACTTATAAAAAAATAATAAAGAGAGAAAAAGTTGTATGAGAAATCATGTTATTTGGGCAATTACATCTCTCCCATTAATTATTATGCAACTATTTAGATTTGGTACAAAAATTACCAATATTGATTATTCACAATATTGATTGTTTTTTGCGAATAATCTTTCTTATAAACTGTTTATTAAGGAAGGAAAGATGAATCTAAGCCACCTGCTCCTTAGGAAATCGTGCTCAAAATCTACATGCATTCGAAGGTTGTGCACGCAAGGTTCGATGCTATCTCAAAGGTTTCAAAGGTTAGGGGTTTGTTTATTTCCTTAATCCACTTTAAGAAATAACATTCTTTATTTGCCATTCTCATTTTGGCTGAATATTGGAATGTGTCTTCGAAGGTGGTGATGAAGGGTGATCAAGCCGATCCATTGAATGTGGTCAATAGCTTATAGAAGCGTTTTATTTGTGGCTTTAAATAGGAGCTCAATAGCTTATAGGAGCTATTTATATGTGGCTTTAAAGTTAAATATAAAGAAGCTTTGTTTAGATTGATCATTATCAATGAGAATGGTAATTCATGAGATTTTGTTTCTTATGTTACAAACTAATGATTATTTTTTTATTAATCCTTTTTTTATACAGGAATCTAAAATGAGAATGGCAATTCATGAGCTTTTGTTTCTTATGTTACTAACTAATGATTATTTTTTTATTGATCCTTTTTTGATGCAGGAATCTGAATCCATAGATTAGGAGTATTATAGAAAAGGAATTGGGTCTCACTTGGTGGGTATGTACAAAAAGCCGTATGACAGTATGTTTTCTAACTCGCAATTGAATGCACTCAACATGTATGTCGGCTTTATGAGGCTACTTTCTTTTATTAGAGCTACATAATCCTTAGAGTTACGGTTCAATAAATGTGCACCATATATTGATTTCTGCTTGTAGTATAACTATTCTACTTTTTTTTCACTTATAAATATTTTTTAACTATTTGCATGTCTCTTCAAAAGAAAAAAGTGCACGTCTCTTTTCATTCACAAAGCAAGTCTGTTATGATGCTAATTATTGCTGCCAGATTATCAGAGAAACCTTATTGAACTCAATTAAAATTTAGATTAGTGAGATTAATTAGTAGTGATGATTGTTGCACTTACTGTGCTGAGTAAACGATTAGTGACATCAAATTTCAAAGGGACTTATAGGTTTACCATGAGTCAATATGGTTTCCTTAACAGGGATTTCTAACTATTGAAAGCCAAAGATTGTATATTGGTCTCATATAGGAAATCATGTGATATTTTTGGTACTGATGCCCCCCAAAAAATTGGATTACTTGGGACAATCTATATATATGCATTTAGTGATTTAGTGTTTGGATCATTTATATGGAGTAGAAAGATTGAAATTTTCTTTTATAAGAGAAGATATTGGCATGCCAATATATATATATATATAAGCATTTTCACCACTTATATATTTTATTTCTCTATGCAGTTCCTAAGCCACCTTGCATTGTGTGACTTTTTGAACGAGGAAGATCAGAAGGTTTGATTCGTTATTTGAAATTCTTTATATTGAAATGTTCAGTCTGTCATCAACTAATTATTTAGACCTAAAAAATTGTTAGTCTTCCTTCTTTACTTAAGAGTTTAGAGTTTTTTATATTGAATATGTTGGACTGAGATTATAAGGTTTAGCACTCTTGGAATGATTGCTCCTACAATTCAACAATTTTCCTTTGTTCTATACTTGATATAGATATTCAAGTACATAAAATCTCTTGATGTAGATGATTTTAGCGAGGTGGCATCGGGGTACTCCATTACGTTTGTAAGACTCCTTATTTACTCATGCTTGCTTGACCTTATACTTGAGATATTTTCCATCTTTTAGGTGCCAGCTTATTGTGTCTGTTATTTTACGTTTGTACTGATTTAATTTATTACAAAATTTTCTTATGCATTTTGATTTGGTTTATTACACCATAATTTGAACTTTATACATACATATATACATTTGTGGTCTTCATGTTTTCCACCAACTCTTTTCTCTTTATTTATTGCAATTTACATAAGACAAAAAGAAGAGAGGTGGCATGTTTATAAATATTTATTGATTGGTTGGAAAATGGTTCATAGATCGAACTCCAGTTAAATTGGGATGAAACCTGTTCAGATCATTTAACTTTAGGTTTACATGGTTTTGATTTAAACCATGTCAGCATCTTGGATTCAAGATGACATCTATGGACCAGAAAAAATATGTTACCTAATCATGTTGTTAGAGGTAATCAATGCACGTAAACTCTACTCAGATTTGAAGATAAAATCCTGAAGTCATCTAGTAAATGTTTTAACGCAGCTTCATGCACGTGATCATGCCTTAGCTCAATTGATTTACTATATTAACTAAAAAAATCTCTGTTTGAACTTGGATTTGTGAGTGTATGAGAGACTTGGCTTAACTAGAACCTGCTTGTAGATCTTATGAAATTATTTCTTCTCATGTTGGTTTCAACTAAAATAGATTAGGTTTCAACTAATAGACTATATAAGACCAGCAAGCCTATTGATGTAATATTATAGAAAGAGTAATAACATTGTTAGATCAGGTACTATAACTTTAATCACGTAGCCTTATAAACTCAAAATTAAGTCAAACCATGCATATATAATAAAATATTGCTGATGTGTTACCATTGAACATATAAAAGTTGTAAGATTTTTATAGTAAATTTGACATATTCCTAATTAAATATTATAACTTCATCAAGTTTCTAGATTCTAAACGAGTAGTACCAATATTATAATACAAAATTAATTTGATTAGTGAGAGATGCCAATTTCCTCATATTATTAATTTAAGGGGGCAGTGGAACCATATTCTTATATATAAGTGTATATATATATATATATAGATCTGAACTTAATATATGATTAAGGTCTTGAAAATGATGCCAAGTTTCTTAAAGTTATTAGGTCGTAGGGAAATTAGCATGTAGACTGTATGCATGTAATTCATATTTTGTATACATGTATATATATATAGGCTACTTAATTCCAGTCATATATTTGGTTAGCCAACTGCACCTGCAATATTTCGATGATCGTATATGCCAGAACCCCAGCTATTTGCATGGAATTAATCTTGATTATGAAATTTGTCCACTTAATAATTTGGACCACAATGCAGATTCTAAACTTTTTCTTTAGCTCATTTATCTCAGTAATAAGGTATCCATGTAGGGACAAAAAATCCTCAACAACTTTAACTTCATTTAAAAATCATGTTTTGGGATGCATTTCCAGCTAGGAAGCATAACACATTCTCCAATTGAATGTTTTGAAGACTTCCAAAAGTCACAAGCAATCAAGCATAAAATATGTTTATTTATTTTTTTGGTTTTTTGTAATATGTAAATGGTCGACAACTAGGAGCTCCTTGTATTTTTATTTGTTCTATAGATTGATTGCTTGCTGTACTCTTGTTGGAGTTATGTTACCAAATGCTTGATCATGACTCACTGGGAATGACTATTTGAAAAAAAGTACCCCCCCCCACCCTCTCTCTTTTCTATTTGTATGACATTGTTTTATTCGTTTTGTTATTTTTTAATTTAATTGATCTGACTTGGTATTTCTTTTTTTCCAGGGACTTTGGACTGATTTATTTTTGTGCATATTTTTATAGTTTAATTGCTCAAATTTGGTTGTTTATTTTCTGAAAGGTCCATGGCTTCTACTTAACTTTGATTTGAAGTTGTATGTCACAACTAGGAGAATGTTTGGTTTTAATTTGCTTTTATTGGATAAACAAGTTGCTATGTTATTTTGTTTTTTTGTAATGTATATTTGGCTGCATTTGTGTATTTTGAGAAGTTGTTATGTTATTTTTCTTTTATATATTTTGTTGGAATTGTATATTTTGTTAAAGATGCTTCCATCTAAAAGTGTTTTTTTCAACTTTAAATATCTGAGTATTTCTAGCTTGGGAGGATTGTATAGTGTATGCCAGTAGAAGCTTTCTATTAATTTACTCAGCATAAGCTCCGAGCTTGTAAACCAGTATTAAGTTAATAACACCAGGTTGGGTAACTTCTCAAATACTACTATTTGCTTAGTTTAATTGATCTTATTTAGGTGGTTTCTTTTTTGTGCAACAACTTTGGATTATAGTTTGGTATCTGTTCATATTTTTATGTGATTGTTACTTCTCCACAATTTTTTTGAAAAAAAACTGGTTGTTCTATTTTTTAAGTTTGAAATATTTAGGTTTATGCTTTTATTTTTTTTCTAAGTTTGTCACTTCGACTTATTTGTCTTCTTGTGATAACAGGATGGAAGTTTGAAGCGTAATCTATTTTGCTTGAAAGCAAGGTATAGTTTAGAAATGTAATCTATTTTAGTTGAAAGCAAGGTATAATGAATGAATGCTTAATTTTTTATCTAGAGGTGGGGTTCAGTTGGGAAAATTTGTGTTTATGACTTTGTGTGCCAGGAGACAAAGTTTGGCATGTGAGGTTACAAGTAACTTTGAGAATGGGGTAGTTATTTGAAATTGTTCATGTATTACAGTTTCCGAATGATATGCTGAAATGGTCAATGAGTTTTACTTTTGGACGGTAGATTTGGTCTCTTATGAGTTTTGTAGTCTTGTGGATAATGGATTTGTTCTTCTTCTTTTTTTTTTTCAATGGCAAAGAAAACAGAAACATCATATTTTGTCTTAAGAAACAAACTGTAATATGGATTTTAAACATGATGTTTTATTTTCCAAATTTGCTTGGATCTATAGTTTTGTTTAAATTTATTATTGTTTGAATTACTAGCTTGCAACTTGAATGAAATTTATTATTCTCATTCACTTTAAGTTTTTTTTACACTATATGTTTATATTTTTTTATTTTATTTTATAGTGATACAGGACAACGTACCTCGCACGTTGCATTACTCCTAGTATAATATATACATATATATATATATATATATTTGTAGCTCGAAGAAAATTAAAATTTGTATGTCTTGGATGTTGGGTTGGGTATTGTAGGTTTGCATATATTATTAGGCACTTCTAAAATTTATTATTGATCTATAAGTTTGTCTTAGAGTTAAGAAAAAACATTAACAAGCCAAGAACAATTGATTCTTTTAAAAAAAATAAAGATATGAACAAGTGAAGACTGAGAGTAATATAGATATACATTTAGAGGACTCGATAACAACAAAAGAAAAAGCGTCTTTCTATAGAATCGCCATCCCCAGTCTCACCTCTGGCAACCCTTCTCCAACCAATTGAAGTGGAGTTCTTCTATGGGGCAGCCATTGTAGCAGGGCACATAGTGCACTCATGATATGGCTGCCCCATTTTTTCCCCTCCGTGAAAGCCATTTGGACGACCCCATTTCATATCATGAGTGCATTATGTGCCCTCCCTTTCATAGTTGCCCCATTTAAACCCATTCCACTCCCCCCCCTCCCCCCACCCTCCCTCTCGTCGCCCAACACCCTCGAGTTTCGCCGTCTCTATCGTCGCCTAACACCGGCAACTCTTGCCTCTACCTAGTGCCAACCATCCCACTCCTTTGCCCCCCCTCCCTTCCTCTTGTACCTCTCGTCGCCCAGCACCCTTATTTCATGGGAATAACTCCTCGCTCAGCACTAGCATCGCCCTCCCTCCACTAGCACTATCGCACGACGCTGGCATTACTTCCGTAGGGGTTTCATCTTTGTTCCGTTTCTCTATTTATTTTGTGGGGTTTCTTGAAAAATGTACTCATACTTACTTTTGTAATTTTGGATGAAGCTTGCTAGAGTTCTCATATTCTCGGTAATTCCTTTCATAGTTGTAGAAGACATAGCTAACAGTCCACTTGGAGAGTAGCTTCGAAGGCGAATGGAGAAGACGAAGCAAAGCTGCTAACCGCACATCCGCTCGCGCTGCTAACTTACCGTATGATTTCTCCTCTCGTTCCTTTTTTCTTATTCTCTTTTTTGTGTTCTTTTCCCGAGAAAATCGATGAAAGTAACAATGAAAGAGAGAGAAAGAGTAGAAATACTTGTTTTGGCTTTGCCAATACGTCTGAGAGCTTAGAGTTTTTACTTTCCTTCCCTGTTTTATTACCACTAAGATTTTCATGTTTTCTTTTTGTACTAAATTATTTGTTGGTGGAGTTTTTGGGGGCAGGGGTTATTGTTGCGACATTCATCTGTCCTTAGATGTTATAAAGACTAGGTTTCAGGTCCATGGTTTGCCTCAATTCGGCAATGGAACTGCTAAAGGTGTGCCCTTCACATCGAGATGTACTTGTTTCTCGTAACTGATAAAACCATAGCCTTTAAGGCTTCACTTGATTGACTATTTTGGTGTATTAATCTAATTGAGCAACTTGGCAGTTGTTTAAAATGGAGTTTAATCTGTGAGGTTCTTTTGTTTTCTTTCATTTTGTGATTTAGGTAGTCTTATAGTTGGTAGTTTGGAACAAATATTTCACAAGAAAGGGTTTCAAGGCATGTACCTTGGGCTTTCACCCACTATGCTGGCTTACTTCCTAACTGGGTGGTGAGTGCTCTTTAGCTTTGTTAAGTACTTGTTTATATACTATGTAGGTGTTATTATTGGTTTTTCATAAAAGAATTTATTTATGGAATACGAAATTTTGTGATCTAGTTCAATTTTCTGCATGAAAACCTTGAACTTGGGAAGCATTGTACTCTGGTGCTTTTCACCAGTACCACATGGTACTACTATTACTTGTTAGTTATGTTTGCCAATTGATTCAAAACTGAACATATGGCCTTAGCATTTCTGTAGCCTATGCAAATGATTGCATATAACTCTATTCTCACAATTTGGTTAGAGTTGCATTTCTTTCCTTTTTTTTTTTATAAGCAAGTTAAAACTATATTCATGACCAAAAGACATTGCTCAAGTAATTTAGGGGAATTCTTGATGCAATTGATCTCTTCAATGGTCATGCAATTGATCTCTTTTATTTGGTTTTTATTATTTTGTTGGGTCATATACTTCATTCTCATTAGTGATATTGTTGGGTCATATACTTCATTCTTCTATATCTCCATTCTCTTTGATTCATCAAATACATAAAATCATTGGAATAGGCAATGAATGATTGTTGCTTTGTATTGCTTTTACTGACTGGATCCAGTGTAATTTTTTCTAGTTTTTTTTTTGTTGAAGATTTTCGTGTTAATTGCATCTGCAGTTATGCATGACATGCGTTTGTTGGAATCAAGATAAAAACAAAATAATAGAAGAAGAGGAAAAAAGGACTTTGGACGTTACTTTGTTTTTTTTTTCATTACACCGAAATATTGCTTCATTACATCAATATATAAAACCAAAAGGAAAATTCTAGAAATCAAATTAATGGCATTTATGGCCATTTCACATATCTCGTAAATGATCAACTTAATAAACTGTAGCCACCCTTTCAGTTTCTGCAATAAAATAAAGTTTAATCTTCAATACTCCCCCTTAAACTTGACATCTTTCCAACACCAATCATCATTCTCAACTTCTGAAATGTATCATATTTGAGAGGCTTTGTGAATATATCAGCAGCTTGGTCAAGTGACTTCACATAATCTGCCTCCACGTACTTGTTCTCAATGCATTGTCGAATAAAATGATACTTTGTCTCAATATGCTTTTTTCGATCATCAAACACCGGGTTCTTTGCTAGAGCAATAGCTGACTTGTTGTCCATCATGATCTTGGTAGCTTCATTTTGCTCAAAATGAAGTTCCTTCAACAATATCTTTAACCAAATCGCATGACAAGCACAAGTAATAGCAGCAATGTACTCAGCTTCACAGGTTGAAAGAGTGACTATGCGTTGTTTCTTAGAACACCAGAAATTACATTTTTTCCCAAGACAAAAAAAAAATAAACCCAGTAGTACTCTTCCTATCATCAATATCTCTAGCATAATCACTATCACAATAGCCCATTAACTTGAACTCATTTGAAGTAGAGTAAAAAATTTCAGAATCAAAAGTACCTTTAAGATAACGAAGGATCCTCTTGACTGCCTTCATGTGTGTTTCAGATGGATTTTCCATAAAGCGACTCACAAGTCCAACTGAAAAAAAATTTCAAGTCTAGTACAAGTCAAATATCCCAAGCTTCCCACAAGACTTCTGAACAATGTTGGATCAACTTTTTGTAGCCCTTCTTCCTGTTTTGAAAGTTTAACTCCACACTCTATAGGCGTGTTAACAGGATCACAATCCAACATCTTGAACTTCTTTAGCACTTCCTTGGCATAAGCTTCTTGTGAAATGAAAATCCCATCCTACATTTGCTTAACTTCAACTCCCAAATAATAGGACATGAGTCCCATATCACTCATCTCAAACTCTTGAGCCATAGCCTTCTTAAAACCTTCAAACATCATTTGATTGTTTCTTGTGAATATAAGATCATCCACATAAACACAAACAAATAATAAATCTCCATGTTCCTTTTTCACATAGAATATATATTCATGAATGCATCTAGTGAAACCATTCTCTTTAAAATACTTATCAAGATGGCTATTCCAAGCTCTTGGAGCTTGCTTTAATCCATATAAGGCCTTTTTAAGCCTAAGCACTTTGTCTTCATAACCTTCAATAACAAAACCGAAAGGCTATTCAATATAAACATCTTCCTCAAGATAGCCATTCAAAAATGTGGACTTAACATCCATTTGATGGATCTTCTATTGATTTTGGGCTGCAAGTGATAGTAGTAGTCGGATTGTCTCTAAACGAGCAACGGGAGCGAAAACCTCTTCATAATCAATACCATGTTTTTGCTTGTAGCCCTTCACGACAAGTCTTGCTTTGTATCTTTCCACTTCACCCTTGGAATTCTTCTTGACTTTGTACACCCATTTGACTCCAATCACTTGGTTACCACTTGGAAGTGAGGCTAACTCCCAAGTGTCATTCTTCTTAATGGCTTGAATTTCCTCCACCATGGCTTGTATCCATTTTTTATCTTTCATAGCTTCTTCAAAATTCAAAGGCTCATCACTAGAGTATAAGCATAACAAATTCTCATCTTCTAACCTTTTCGTTTCTTCATAGAGATCCTCAAGGCTTCAATATTTTTTAGGGCCTTCACTTAAGCTAGATAAAGGAGAAGATGATGATGATGTTATTGAAGATGATGATGATGCTATTGAAGATGATGTTTGCGTCGTTGGAGATACAATTTCTTCTTGGGCTCCTTGTGTTGGAGTTTCTTCATCAAAATAAGGGAGGAAATCATACGTAACTTCACTCTTTGTACTCCAATCCCATGTTGCATCTTCTTCAAATTCAACATATCTACTAATAATGACTTTCTTGTTGCTTGGGTTGAAGAACTTGTACCCTTTTGAGTTCTCATCGTAGCCGATAAACACAAGCTTCTTACTCCAATCATCAAGTTTTGATCTCTCTTGCTTCGGAACTTGAACATAAGCAATAGACCCGAAAACTCATAAGTGTGACACATTTGGCTTCCATCCATTCCATACTTCTTGTGGCATCACATCCTTCAAACTTTTGGTAACTGAGCGATTAGAGATGTAAACTACACATGCAACCACTTCAACCCAAAATTATTTGGGCATCGACTTGCTTTTCAACATGGTCCTTGCCATATTGAGAACTGTTCGATTTTTTCTTTCAACAACTCCAGTTTGTTGTGACAATCTAAGAATGGTCAAGGGACAACAAATTCTATGTGTCTCACAAAAAACCTTGAATTCATTGGAAGTGAATTCACCACCTCTATTGGTTCTTAGAGATTTGATTTCATAATCACTTTCTTTTTCGATGCGAGCTTTGAACCTTTTGAATGCCTCAAAAGCCTCACTTTTTTGTTTCAAAAAATAAAGCCATGTTTTTCGAGAATAGTCATCGATGAATAGCAAAAAATAAGAACTTTTACTAAGAGATGGAGGCTTGATTGGACCACAAACATTTGCATGTATGAGTTGAAGCGGCTCAGTGGCTTTTGAATTGGAATGCTTGGGAAGTTCTTTCTTGAATGCTTGCCTAGTCAACAAGCTTCACTTAAATGATCAGGATGATCAATTAATGGAATACCTTTCACCATCCTCTTTGTTCCCAAATCTCTAAGCCCTTCAAAATTAAAATGCCCATATCTCATATGCCAAATCCATGATGGATCTTTAATATACGTCTTTAAACACATGGCTTTGTTACACTTCATATTCAACAAGAACATGCGATTTCCTGTCATAGAAGACTTAGCAATAAGGTTCCCTTCTTTATCTCTAAGCCAAATCTGTTTATTTTGCAACCATTCTCCATAAGTTGCCCAATACTTAAAATATTATTTTTCATCTTAGGAATGTAATAAATATTAGGAAGAATCTTATGGCTCCCATTCTTTGCCTTAAACAAAATTGTACCTTTGCCTTTAACCTCCACCTTTGATTCATCACCGAAGCGCACATGGCCTGTCACTTTGGTGTCAAGTTCCACAAATTTGCTTCTATTGCCCGTCATGTGGTTACTAGCTCCATTATCTAGATACCACATATTCTTCTCACCATTGTGCAATTCATTAAGCGCAATGAATAATGCGGGCTCGTCAACATCTTCCTTGTGCAAAATGAGCTTCATCCCCTCTTATACTTTCTTCGTTTGACACTCCCAAGAGCAATGCCCATATTTTCCACAAGAATAACATTCAATTTGACTTTTGTCATTCTTTACCTCATGATTGCCTCTTCCTCTTCCACAACCTCTTGAAAAATTTTAATTTCTTCCCTCTTGGGAAAAATTTTGCCCAGCTTTTCCTCTTCCACGTCCTTGGTCTCTTCTACCATTTTCATAAGATTCTCCTTTATCTTTTAAGGAAAGCTTTGCTTGCAAGGCTTGCTCCACTTGCTCTTGCTTGCCTTAGTTCATCTTTTCTTCATGAGCTCATAAGGATCCATTTAATTCATCAATGGACATGATCTCCAAATCTTTAGATTCTTCAATGGCTACCACTATGTGGTCAAATTTGAAGTTGAGAGAGCGGAGGATCTTCTCAACAACATGAACATCTTCTAATTTTTCTCCAAGCCTCTTCAATTGATTCACCATCATCAAGACTCTTGTGAAGTAATCTGCGATGGATTCACTCTCTTTCATCAAGAGAGATTCAAACACTACCCTTAGAGTTTGACGACGCACTTTTTTCACTCTTTCAACTCCCATGACGGAATTTCGAAGAGTATTCCATGCTTGCTTGGAGTTTGTTTCATTGGCCACTTTCTCCAGCATGTCATCATCTAAACCTTGATAAATGACTGTGAGAGTACTTTGATCTTTCTTCCTTTCTTTCTCCAAGACTTCCTTTTGGGTTTGATTTAAAGACTCCTCATCTTTAGGTTGAACAAAACCTTTCTCAACAATCTCCCATAATCCTTGGGAGCCAAGGATAGCCTTCATTCGATTGCCCAATTCTCATAATTGAGCTTGGTGAGTTGTGGATATTGGAAAGAAAGAGAGGTTCCTTTAGAAGACATTTTCTTGAACCAACGCTCTGATGCCACTTTGTTGGAATCAAGATAAAAACAAAACAATAGAAGAAGAGGAAAAGAGGACTCTGGACATTACTCTATTTTTGGACTATGGACGTTGTCCTCTGTTTTTCATTACATTCAAATATTGCTTCATTACATCAATATATAGAACCAAAAGGAAAATTCTGGAAATCAAATTAATGGCATTTATGGCCATTCAAATGTACTAGATGATACACACCTAGGTACAATAAGAAGAAACGTTTTTCGGCTTTCACATATCTCGTAAATGATCAACTTAATAAATTGTAACCTCCCTTTCAGTTTCTGCAATAAATCAAGTTTAATCTTCAACAGCGTCTGATACATACTGACTTGCTACTCGATGTAGGCTCTTGATTTAAAGGTGCATATGGGGAAATTGTGCAGCAATAGAATTGTGTTCCAAGATATTAATAATAAAATCTGGTTTTATTTTCTCATACTATCTGTATTTGACAGCAGCATACACAGTATGCAGTGTTTTGTAGTTGAATTGTGCCTTTTGCATTTTTTGATGAAATTCTTATTACGTATAAAAAAAGAAAAACAGTATGCAATGTTCTTATTTTCTATTGCTATGGCTGCCCACATCCTCTACGCGTCATATCCCTCTAATGTTAGGTCTGGTTGCAATCTTGCTTTAGATTCATTGGAGTGAATCAATTTGATTGCTTCCTTTGGGTATTGATTTCTTTGGGTGTTTATCAATGCTCCATGGTGGTATCTTGCATTCTATACAATGTACAGTCCGTTCTTGACCCAGAGGTTTAAGAGCAAGATTGTTTTTGCAGGGCCATCGAAGACTGCTGAAAACCTTTTCAAGTTAGTGGACAGTTTGAAGAGTTGGGCTTCTATGTGTCCTGTTCAAAAATGGACCGAGGAGACTTTGCAAAGTCATGGAGATGGTGAAGACGTGCAGATGCACTTCGTGTTGCTTGTGTAGATTCTAGGCTAAGGGGATTTAGGTGCAAACACTTGTTTCGTTGTGGGGAATTTTTGTACATTTTGTTAGCTGCTATAAGGTGGCCCATTTTATTGTGTTGATGCTTGCACATTCTTGACACCAGCAAATTTTGGGTTGTTATACTTGTACTGTTATGTGGATGGCTCGTGCAGCTAGTTATATATATGGTTATATTTTGCTGGTTATGCATTTCCAAATTGATTACACAAATCTAGAAATTATTGTTTTTATTTTTCTTTCCTACCAAATATACAATTTTCATCTACAATAACTAGTTGGTTCTATTGAAAGTGGACGTTAGTATCAAATTTCTAGCTGGAAACCTTAACAATCAAGCATGATTAAAGCATGAACCATGAGGGAACCGTAGAAGTCAAGCCAAGATATTTTTATTTTAATAATATCCCAATGTTTCTATTTTTTTTTTTTTATCAAACTCAAACTAGAAGTACATAAATAAATCAACACCAGCTTTATTACTAAGGGCTGGCTGGCTAGCACTACTATTTATTGGTACATATCATTACATATTGGGCTGTACTATTACAATTGATACAATCTAGTACAAACATAATAATTCTCGATTTTGCTTCTAAATATTTGCTTCTCTCTTTCTTAATTTGTTTTCCCTTTTCCAAATTTCATAGTCGTGTCGCACACATCATCCCACCTCTTCCAAACTACATTATCTCTTGTACACTTTTGAAGGATATACCCTTTTCATTGCACCTTTTAGTCTGCTGCTCAACAGTGTACAAAAATTTGAAAAGAAGCCTTAAGAGAATAAACTTACTAGAAAACAGAAATTATAACATGATAAAAGAGATAAGTGCATATTCAGAGAAGCCAAGCAATTAACCCAATAAAAAGGTGTAAAATATCAAGCAACTTGAGAACGATTTGGTGGTCTTCAAGAACTTCAAAGAACTCTAGCCAACAGCCCCATAATCAAATTGTGTTCTACCAATACTAGTAACTAAAAGCAAACTGAATGTGAGTTACCTCATTTAAACTCCCATGTAAGATGAGCCTTTCACACAAATCATAGTATAGATATCCAACAAGGAACATAGAGCAAATGGTCACAGGAACTTGCAATAAGAATGAAATAAAACTATAATGTATGCAGATTAAAACCAGTAGAAGCTACTTAAGAGATTCTTACACTTGAAATGAGTTCAAATGCAGCCTCTTTCACATCATCAATTGCAATATCTGATATAAAAGAGCTCTCAAGATTATAAGAGAAAGCAACGCTATATTTGTCAAGGTGAAATCCCGTGCAACCCTAAGATCATAGACAAAGAAAAAACAACACTATAATTGAATGGACATTATATCTCAAGAAACTGTATAGAAACATGTCATACTTCAGAACCTAAAGTACCTGATACAATAAATATACAAACCTTCATCGATAACAAATCTATAATTTCAATTGCATTTTATAACCAAATGCTGAGTACAGAGCACTCATTTCCTCGAATGCAAGCAACTTCTAAACAAATTCATGAAAGAGATAGATAGAAAATAGCTGAGCCACACTTCATAGTTACCTTTTTTTTTTTTGAAGTAGGAAAGTCGTAAATCTCGACAAAGGCCCTACTTGCTCAAAGATTATGCCAATGCCCTCTTGTACACTTTTGTAGAAGATGACAACAAAAAGTACAAGATTGGAGCACCATCCCCCTCATTCACATCCTTACAACGTCTATATTCTATCTGATATCAAACAATAATATGGCTGAGGAAGTAAGAAAAATTCAAATGACAACATTTGAAGCTCGCAAAACATACCTCTATCCACTGTCTCACCGAAGGTACTGGCACTGGCAAGCTTTCAATTACCTTTGCAGCAGCAGACTAATCTGGACACAGTACCCCTTGAAGGAAGGGGGAAATCACAGAGAGGGTGAGGGGACTGAGTGAACCAAAGAGAAGAAGAAGAACTGCATCTCGAAATCGATAAGAATCTCATCTATTGAAATTGAGGGTTTTTGAATTCGCGACTCTCATTGGGGAAGAAGAAGGAGTCAGTTTTGTGAGGGGACTGAGGGATTCACAGTGAAGATGAAGAAAGGTCACGACGGGAGGGAATTGAGGGTTTAACTGTGAAGAAGAAGAAGAATATTCATAGAAGGGGGCTTTCGTCGAAGATTAGTTCTATACAGCTACCTCTTTCCGTATACACCACGTGAAGAAGATGATCTGGCTTTTTTTTTTTTTTTTTTTTAATTATTATTATTTTTTTATTTATGCTAAACGAGACGTTTTAGCTTAAAACATCGTTTGGATAAAAAACTTGACATAAATGTTGTCTATGGCATTTCATGCAGAAACTATTCAAGAAATTGGGATCCCACCCCCAATTCAACGTAGGATTGAAGATTGACATTCAAACAGCTCTATACGATTCACATACTTGCGTAGAATTTTAAGACGTGGGGAGAATTAATTCAGAAGTCACAATGGTGTGAAAGTATGAATGTTTTTTTTAACAGATTTGTAAATTCTGGTATGACGTTGAAAGAATTTGTTGACCTATTTGACAATGCTTTGAGGAAGAAGGTGGAAGTAGAGATGATAGTTGATTTCAATTCATGCAATCAAACCATCTCATGTGTATCCCCATTTCACATTAGGAAGCAGTTTCAAATAGTATATACAAATGCAAAATCTAAAGAAGTCCAAAGAGAGTTGTGGGAGATGATGTGTTGTAATTGCATACTTGGTAGCAAACATAGTTGTATTTCTACTATGACGCCCACGAATCCCCCCTGGGATTTAGAAGAATTCGCAACATCAAGACGATCATCACATGGATCAATCATCCCATCAAATAGTGTTTGAAGAGTGTGTGAAGCATGGACCAAGTGTACAATAAATATCGCAGCAGAAAAATAAATAAAAGTCAGTCGTTCTAGTACTAGAGATTCTTAAAAATTACCAATCAATTTAATACAATTGATCCAACAGGAGATTATACAGTCTTTCAAAAGAATAAGATAAGCAACACTGCTTTCAAAATCATAATCTCGATCTTCATCCTCTCAACAATTTTCCTTTCCTGTGGAGTTTGTATCTTGGGCCAAATTTCATTTTTGCAATCACAAACTACGATCCCGTAAAATAGGGACCGTAGGGTGGGCGCGATCTACCGAAGTGAGATGTGAATCCCAGTAAGCAACAGACAACAAATAACATATAACCAATTCACACAATTAAACATCATCAGCATATACAAGTAAACTCAATGGGTGCATGTACTATGAATATGAGACTTGCAACATGACTTATGCACATGCACTTTCGTATAAAAACATCCATAATCCTTAATAGTTTTCAATACTTTGTTTCATGTACGTGCTTTTCATAAAAATGCTTTCATATAACTTTGACTTCTTTCATATGTACTGTTTGAACTTCTTTTCAAAAGTCATCTTTTCAAAAATGCTTTTCGTCTTTTCTTATCTTAGGCGCCACTTATCATATCATATCATATATGGCTCGAAAGCCCTTTTCTTTTTGTCATGACATCTGTTGGACACCTCACGGTTTTCCTACGCACCGTATGTTCCTGCTAGTTACCGTAGCACCCGGTGACCGTATCAAACTAAAGTAGCTACGTTTCGCGCCCTTTCGCGCTCTTCATCACTCGGCGATTGATCACTCTCCGAGCGACTACAAACTTTTCTGTCGGTAAGGCAGAAGCCAACACCGTCCTGTAGGCACCCACTAGCTTTAGGTGCGACCACGCTCCGAACACATTTTGGAGCCATACATGGTCTGCCGACGATTCTTTGTCGACCCCAAGGGCTTTCACTCGACTTTAATCACTCCTGAGTGAACAGAGAGTTCCACTGGGACACTACCCCATCCCAGCCTTTGGGGTTCTTATAAAACTTTAATGATTTTCTTTTCTTTTAAAAACATGCTTGACTCAAAACATGCTTTTCGTGCTCATGCATAGGACATGCATGCGACATGTGACTTCTTATGCAAAACATGTAGATCATGAAACATATGAATCATATATTCACAAATCATATCTCATCCATAATAACATATGAACAGACATCCCTTTTTAGTTTATCTTCTATCTCACACGTCGTGCATATTCCAATGAAGAGATAGTCAAAACCTTAAGTCACATCACATCAAACCAACATTCTCTTATAGGGGTTAAGGACGCAACTTATAATGGAGTCAAACCTAACTTTTCTTCTCTTTTCTTTTTACCAAAACACGCATATTTCCTTAAGATCTTCTCAAAATTTAATAGTTATATCATAACCAATCAATAATCACCACATTTCCATTACCTGTACAGTTATCCTCTTCAACAAATTATCATCATATAATATTTTCTCTAAATCCAAACATTTCTCAATCTATACATTAAGGGAATCTAAGAATACACATCGATATTTCATCCAAAGATTCAAGTCATATCCATACATCATATCATGAGTTAAAACCTAATGTTTTTCCAAAGAAGTACACCAGGATTGAAACTTATGAACTCCCAAAAATAAACTTTTCATCGTCCAACATATTATGCCATTGTTTCAACCTTTAATTGAATTTTATCTAACTGTACTTATTAAGTTCCCTCCTCAATTTTCACCATGTTCTTCCAAATAGCTCTTCGATTAAAATCCTAGTGTATCACCTTATTAAAACATAGTGAAAAAGTAATGAAGTCATCCAACCAAATCATTATATCACCAATAATTACTAGAATAACCGAGTCGTCCAACCAAATCCTTTTATCACTAATAATCACCAAAATAACCGAGTTATCCAACCAAATCATTTTAACACTAATAAATAATCAAGTCATCCAACGAGATCATTTTATCACTGATAATTACTAAAATAACAGTCATCCAACCAAAACATTATATCATCAACAATTACCATCCACACAATATTCGACCACAGTAAGATTAACTCGGGATAGTCTCAATTTCCATTAAATGGCCTCAGGCCCAACCAAACTACTCTCGAATTATTCATCATCACTAGATAACACTTCAAGCAACAAAACAGAGATTAGCACATAATCAAACAGTCAATCAAACAATCAAACAAATATCTGTTACTTACAGGGCACAAACGAACGTCAAGCAAGCATCGCGCCGATCCACGTTCACTAGAGGGCAAGTCGTGCACTATTCATCTTCAGGTACGGCAAAGTGACGGGTTGGGCTCGGGTACTCCGTTTGACACGAAAATTTAAGAGAATACTCCTTAGAGGATGAGGAATCTCATAGTGGTGGTAGTGAGGCGGTGCAACCATCGGAAGGCGGTAGATCTGGTTCGAAAGGGTGGAAACCCATTTTCAGATTTTCTCTTGTACACGGGAGGTGCGGCCATGGATGGGAAAACTATTTTAAGGGTGGGATAAACTGAGGTAGGGGAAGCTTTTGGCAGTGGAGGTGAGAGCCACGGTGGCCGGATGGTGGCGCGGCAACGGAAAGTTCATTTGGAGACCTATTTCGGTTTCATGGGAGGAGAGAGAAGGTGGGTGCTCCGTTGGGGCTGTAATTTCTGGGGTGAGTCACCTATGGGTGGCGGATCAAATGGCGGGGGTGGTGTCATGGTATGGTGGCTCACGGCGGAGATATGGGCGGCGAAAGGTGCGGCATAGAGGATTAAACACCTCTTGGGTTTGGGGCCGCCGCAAGGACGTGGGGCTGCGGTGGTCGACACTACTAGTGGGGTTGGACTCGCCGGAGGGTGGCGGTTCAGGTGGGGCCGGAGGTGAGGCTTGGCGGCTAGGGGTGGCGCCGTCATAAGCCAGAAACCGAACTGCTCTCCCACGGTTACTGTAGCACGTGAGAGAGAAAATGGAGAGGAGAGAGAGAAGAGGAAAAGGGAGAGGGGCAAAAAATGAGGGACTTGACCTTTTTTGCATTATTTATAGGCCTGATGCTTTCGGGTCTTTAAACGGTCAACAGATGAATATAAAATACTGATTTGAAAGCGTATAATATCAATTTAACTTAAAATTCTCAAATTAATTAAATAAAATATTATTTCAACTTATTTTATTTCTCAACATAATATTTTTCATCAATACTTAAAATAATGAAATTTATTTAATTATTTAAAAGGAATAGATCCATATATTTAAATCAGATATTTAAAGCATGTTTAAAATATCGCAATATTTCAAATAATTAAAGTCAAGGTAATAAAATAATCCTGCATGATATAATATTTTTTTTTGGAGCTATTCAAAAGCTACCAAACCAAAATAGAATAAATATAACAAGACTTAATAATTTAATAAGTTTAAAATTAATAAATCAGATACTGTCAAATAAAATATAATCAATGCTCATTAATAAAAATACGACAAATCAAACCATATATTATAATAATTAAAATCAAAAACACTGAAAATATCATTTCAGATGGAAGACCAGTGGCAACAATTAATTAAAATAATTTAAAGCACTATTATTCAAGAATCTCACAAAAGCTTATAACAACAATAAAATCAAAACCACGAAATCAAAATAATATTGATAACAATTCAAATGATAAAACCAATAATAATTATTAAACAACTAAGAGTATTAAAATCGTAGATCTCACAAATAACTAACTCTAATCATAAATAAAACGTACTCGAAATAAAATTTGTGAGATAACAATTTAATTTATTAAAATAAATTAAAATATCCAATGATAAAAATATGAGCAAATACAGATATGTAAAAATTCGGGGTCTCACATCTACCTTCAATGTCTTGGATAAAATTTCTATGGATAACCATGTCAAAACAGTCCAATACGTAGTTTACTATAATGAGGAGGAATGTGATGTCGAATGCACTTGTGCACTATTTAATATGAGGGGCATTATATGTGGACATGCATTTCAAGTTTGTAAAATGAACAATATTCATGTGTTGCCAGAAAGGGATCGGTGAAGGAAAGATTTAAAGAGGAGATACACACTTATCAAAAGTAGCTATGATGACCTGAGGGATAATACAAATGCACGAAGGTACGACCTTGTGGTTAAAAGATATATGAAATGAGCAACACGTGTCTCTCCAAGTGATGACCATGACAATGCATTCGTACGGGTTTTGAATGAGTTTGAGCATAATTTTAAAGGATTACCACTTGAGTCTGATTCAATCAAAGTCAAGGAGAGCAACGTCATGGATATGGGTAAAAAAATATTAACTCCCAAAATTGCTCGAGGGAAAGGGAGACCTTCGACGAAGAGAAAGGTTCCGCTTGTAGAGAAGGCTGCGACCAAGAAAAAGAAGAAACAGATACTAAGTTTTTTTCTATTAATTGTATATATGTGACGTCTACTGTTTGTTTCCTTTATAATAAATGTGTAATTTTATTTTAAAAATTAGACTTGCAGGAAAATATTTGATGACGAACAAGTTGGTGAGGTCTCATTCAATCAAGTTGGTGAGGTCCCACACAATCAAGTTGGGAGGTCCCGTTTAGTCAAGTTGGTGCGATCATTGAAACTATTATTGTTGGAACCCAATGTAGTGTTGTCACACAACAAACGCCATTGGGCAACGATGAGATGTGAGGTTGTGATTGAAAATCATTATTCTATTTTTGATGTGTTTCTTTTAAAGTATGTTGTGAAAATTTGGAGGCTTTTCTTTGGATGTTGTGATTGTAAAGAATGTACAGATTTATGAATGTTCTACTTGTATGAAATCCATTATTCTATTTTTTGATGGGTTTCTTAAAATATATTGTGAGACTTTTGAGTCTTTCTTTTGTAGGTTGTGGTTGTAAAATTGTACAGATTTTAAAGGTACACAGTTTTTTTTCCTGTTAATTGTATATATTATGTCTATGGTCTGTTTTCTTTCTAACAGGTACAAATAATCGCCCACTTGATTTTATGAACATGAAAGACTAATATTTCTTCCATGTTTGCGCACGCATTTCTTTACGCTTTGCTTCTTATTCCGTTTCTTGTTACTCTTTACATTCACCTCTACGTCTAGGAAGCAATTAGGTTGCCAGATAGGACAAAAAATTATGTTCCTCGTCTCTTTAATTTGCTGCTCTTGATCGATGTAAGCCATCGGGAAATTAGATTTTCATGCTTAGATTTTCAATCATTCACGCCCCCTCAAACTTTCAGCTTAGATTTTCAAGTAAATCCTTTTTTTTTTTCTTTTTTTTTTGGTAGAGAAATTTATTTTGACATGCTTATACTCACGTTCTGTTCCACATGCACACAAACAAAACATGTTTTGCCTATTCTTTGAATGTAATGTGGATAGAAAGTACTGACCAACATGTTGAAAGTTGACAAATAAGCCTCAAATCCAAAGGTCAAAAACATTAAATCAAGAGAATTACTTGCTTTGATTATTATTGCCTATCATCTTGTGTATTCTCAGTAGTAGAATTTTGATCTGAGTGTAAATCAAGAATCATGCAAACAAATTTACACAATTTATTATCACAAGTATTGCAAAACTGTTACAAAACCTTTTAAGTGTAAAATACAAAACATTCCAACGTGTTCAAAATATACAGTAACATCAATCTCGCCAACATTTCCAAGCTTATTTAGAACTACTCCAAAGCATATCACATCCCGAATTCTAAACCACATCCATAATTACCACATCCATAATTGTGTTCAAGACTTCTTCTTTAGGAAAAATTTATATTCCACCTTCAGATCTTTCATTTCTACATCTTTTTCCTTTTTCCACAGTAATCTGCAAAAAAAAAAAAAAATGTAAACTAACTCTAAATAATTAGATCTCATGTAAATTAAGAACAACCCATTATTTGATACCCAACAAAATTCACAAATCAGAGCACCTTAATAACAAAAAGTAATACATATTGAAGATTCAAGAGGCAAAAAATTAGAATTGCAACACTTCAAAGTTAGCAAACACATCAGAGAGCAAGCCTTTGCCACCGAAGCTCCATTTTTTTTTCTTTTTAAAACCACCTGCATAGGAAGAATAAAATTAAACAAACAATATACCAACAAAATGATCCAGAAATCTTCCCAGAATTTCAAACACCTGAATGATCAGCAAAGAAAAAGCAGTTTTACTATTTTCTGTAGTATGCAACTAGCATCAGGCAGCAAGCGCCATGCATAAATCAGTAACATTGAGTAATTTTGCATGACAAAATAAAATCTGTGTACTTGTGCTTGACAATCAAGACCTCTACACTCCTCCTTGGGTCACTTAATAATGGCCAACAGAAAGGATAGCAATGCTTTAGGAACTAAGTGGGAAAAGGAAATAACTATCTTTCCAAAACACATTATCTAGCTTTACGGTTTACCTTCCATATCCAATAATATTTGTCATTTAATCGCCCCAAAGTAGTTTAACATTTAAACTTATTTGGATATTAATTAAAGTTAACAGAACAATTCTTTGTCAATTTCCTGATGCATCGTGCCTTATTTTTATTGAATCTTTCATAAACACAAGGAAAAATAGATATTATGTAATCGGCTTGAGAAAATATCCAGTCTCAAGTGGAAGACCTATAAAGTAGATCTTATAATATTTATTGTTAACAATATAAATATTTAAACAAATTTAAATGAGTTATAAATGTTGAACTTGAAGAACTTTCCCATCGTGTTGTGGCTAATCAATGAGCACCATGTCATTTCGTTTATGAACAAACCCACCATTTTGGTTTCACAAATGGCAAGCAAGCAAACGACAAGTTAGATTTTCTCCTTTCACCTCACCTCAAAGCTCTCCCATGGACCCTCCTTAGAAAAGCCAGACAAAATCGTGCAAATCTTGATGATATAAGCTTGTGCCTTTCGCCTCAAATCGTGCAAATTGTGCAAAAGAACCAGAAGAAATCGTGCAAAGAACTAGACAAAATCTTCCTTTCGCCTCATTTTTCATGCTTCACAGCGGTGGATTAATTTAGGGATTTTTGCACAAGTGAAATGAGGGTACATCAAGAGTATGAGAGAGAGAGAGAGAGAGAGAGAGTTGAGAGAGTCAAGGCGAGAAGCAGAGAAGCGAAACTCACCTAAGATGATGTTGCCAGCACTGAACAGCGGTGGTCAGAGATCATAAAGATGAGATGAGTGAGGCGAGCCTCTTTCTGTAATATCCCGAAATTTCTAAGATGAAGTTTTATTTGAAATTATTTTTAGAAGGATTATATATTGGATATATTTTCTAGGAAAATAGAGATGGAGACTTGAATAAGAATATTAAGTTTAGAATAAGTGAAATAATGTATTATAGAAAAAAAAATATTATAGAGGAAGCTTTGAGATTTGGAACAAGGTATCAACTAGAGAAATTCATTTTAAGCTTATAAGGAGTTGAATTCTCAAAAATTAGGGTGTAAATGCAATAGGAAGTGATTGAACCAAAGATCAAACACTTGGTACTCATTCTCGGATTAAACTATCGAGTTTTAGTGTAATAAGCATAAGTTACTCATATGAGGTCAAAATGAGATAATTCTAATTTTTATAGAATCCTAAGAGATCGATCTAAAACTTTCATGTTATGAGTTTTTGAATATTTTGACATTATCAATGACTTATTTTGGAAGAAAGTGGATAACTCTGGACTGAGCTTAAACAGAACTCGAGTTAGAGAATATGGATCCAAATTGGATTCTATCCTAACTAAACCAAGAAGGGGCCTTCTAGAACTTGTTAAGTAGAGTCTAAGGGGGTTAGCATGTAACTAAATGGGTTAGAAGAAGGCTAAGGGGCATGGCTAACCAGATAAAGGCTGGAAAGGGTGATGCATTCATGGTTAGGTGAGATTTCACCTCATCCCTTATCCCATAAGCTTCCACCTCAACCATTGATCAAATGGGCGACAAAAATATCTCAAATACTAACCATTGGATGATCATTTCAGCTCCAGAGCCTAAGATTTTTTGGAGATTTAGTTTAATCATGAAATAGGGTTAGGAGGGACACCTCATCCCATGCAAACCAGAAACCTATTGTCTTTACCAAGTTGCCCCTCTTCTTTCCTTCATATGGGTCGATCATCAACCCTATAAATAGACATTTGAGAATCTTCTAACTCTCTTTGGAAGCATAGTACACATTCCCTTTGAATAACACCAAAGAAAAACCCTTCACAAGTCCCTAAACCTCCACACATCCCCTAAGTGAGCTAAGTGAGTGTTTTTGGGGAGAAAGCTTGCAAGGGTTATTTTGATCATCTCCAACAAGTTTTTGATAACTAATAAGTCCACATTCTAGCTTAAATTTAGTATGAAAAAGGTTTATTTGAGTGGTTGAACTTTGCATGTTAGTATTGAACTCTTAAAGCCATGATTAAGTGATGAAATGGAATCTAAGAATATTTGGATTGGTTTTGTTGAGGAAATGTGTTATATATAGTTAGAAAAACCTAATTCTATGTTTTAATAAGCAAAAATAAGGTTTATGTGAAAAGATTGCATGTTTTAGGTTGAAAAACCATTGAACCTGAGATTTCGCTCGATTCTCACTTGACGTTTGGCTCGAGCGAGATTCAGGTTGAGATTTCACTCGATTCTCGTTTGACGTCTGGTTCAAGCGAGATACAGAGAGAGATTTGACGTCTTTTAGTAAAATAGTCATAACTTGCTCATTTGATATCGGATTTGAGAGATTCAAAATGCTATGGAAAGCTAAGAAAAAGATCTACAACCTTTATATCAAGATTTTGAGAGATAAGGACTCAATAATGGATGAAATTGAGATTTAAATGGCAGACCAGAGTTTTAGGCAAAAATCTAGCTCGACTCTCACTCGATGTTTGGCTCAAGCGAGATTTAGGCAGAGACTTCGCTCGACTCTAGCTCGACATCTGGCTCGAACGAGATTCTCCTGTTTCCTAAATCCAAGATTTTCTTGTATCCAATGCATATGTTTTATTCTATAAAGATTATGTGGTAGGTTTTTAAGAAAAAAGGGCAGAGCATGTTTCTAAGAGAACAAGAAACATTCATAAGAATAAGAACTATGAATAAGTTAGTCACGTCGTGACAGGGACGGCGAGACGTAACATCTGAATGACTAACGTGCCGACAAGGACAGCGATACGTAACGCCCATCTTATGATAAGAGTGTTATGTGTTATCATAGGGACGGCTATACGTAACGCCCGTCGTATGATAAGAGTGTTAAGTGTTATCACGCCCGTGGAAGTGATATGATTAGCGAGGACGACAATACGTAACGCCCACTATGCTACGTATGTTCTGTGTCAAGACAGGGACAACAAGATGTAATGCCCGGAAGATAGACACGAGACTCATCATAACGAGGACGGCGATATGTAACGTTCGGGTGATTGATGAGTTATATGCGATGGGGACAGCGATACGTAACGCCAATCGGAGATAAGATAAAAATAAGTTTTAAAAGTGTATATGCGATGGGGACAGCGATATATAACGCCCATAGGGAATAAGGAATAAATAAGTATTGAAAGGTGCAGATTTGTGAAGAGAAAGAATATAAGTTTTTATAAGAGTGTATACCTGTGTAGGTTAATGATAAGTCACATGAAGCATGTTTCTGATCATGTTTAGTATCTTTTTCTAAAAAGATTAGTGATGGCCTTGTCTATGCTTTATTAAGCTAATTGTGTACTTACTGAGATTTTTAAGAAAATCTCACTTTTTTGTGGTTCTGTATTTCTTTCTTATATGTATAATTATACACAGGTTATGATGGCCGACAAGGGGAAAGCCCTAATGCTGCAGGAGACTCAAGAGAGTCCTGAGGGACTCTCTAATTATAGTCCCTATGTAGATTTCACTTTTGCGTCTCTGGGACTTTCTATGTACGATCAGCCAGTGGAGTTTTGGTACCACAGTGCACCCGCTTTTGCGGAAGGGGAGGAGCATACAGGATACAGCTTAATTTTAGGATTGAATGGTTCCCTGTCCATATATGGGGTCTATACGACACCACCGGGACAATATCTTCAATGAGACCGTTGTCTTAGCTTGGATATGTTCCGTTATGGGAGGGAATTTCTCGAAATTAAGAAGGAACCCAACTGACCATAAGGATGGTCTTTTGATATGTAATAGTATTTTGTTAACTTTGATAACTCTTTTGGGCATGTATATATAACAGTATAATGTTATGTGAATGAATGAAAGATGTGGGAGTTGAAAGATAAAGTTTGCCGTATGTGATCTTTAGAAATTTTTATACTTGAGACCTTATCCACTGTGTATATTATAATTCTTATAATTTATCCATTAAGATCTTGATACGTAAGAGGGTGAGTAGCCTAGTGTTACTTATCCTGACACCTTAACTTACATTAAATCCCAGACGTGAGTTGGGGGCGTCACACTTTCTCTCTGTGCTCTGCAGGTACAACCATTTCTTACAGACGAAGCCGAACGCGTCCTTGTTTGAATCGCTCCTACGCTTGGCCAGAAGCAATCGTATCCCTTTCTCAGCCATGGCTTGCATGATGGTCACGACCCAAACCCTAACTCTAATTTTGTTTGGGAGGGGAATGACTGAACGAGCCAAGTTTGAAGCTTGATATTTGTTCTGGACCAGATTTCAATTAGACCGGTTTGCCACATCAAAGTTTGTGTTGTGATAACCCGGACTTTTAAGTATTCTTTTAGTTTTCATATCTGTCATGATTATGTTTTTTTAAGATTATTTTAGGGAACTTTTGGATTTTTGGATATATGTATATAGTTTTTATGAACCTTTTATTGGTATTGGAGAAAAAATCATGGGAGACACTAAATATGATGAGAAGATATGATTTTTTAATATTCAAGGAAATAATGTATAGAAATTGAAGGAAATTTACAAAGGAAATCAAGTGGTATGAGTAAGGAATATACTCTATGATATTTTTGGATTAGGCAATTTTTGACAATTTCAACATCTTTTAGTAATATGGACATAACTTACTTATTTTATTTTAAATTGAGATGATTCAAGATGATTTGGAAATATAAGAGGAATATCTAAAATTCTTATGTTTTGATTTTTAAGATATATAGACTTAATCAAATGCTAAATTGGGATTGAAGTGGCAGAACGGAATTGGATATGTAGGTATTGACTAGGAGTTGACTAGTGACCTTGAGTAAGATTAAGTCTTTGGATTATTTTCTAATTATCCTAAGATCATGACAATTATGTAGACGTATGGCAAATGAGGAGATTTTATCTAGGAAGTTTCGTGTAAAACAAGAGGGATTATTTATCAAACACTTGGTGTGTCCAGATTGGTGCTCTCGGACTGATCTGTCGACTTTCAGTATAATAATCATAATTTGGTCATATGAGCTCATAATTAAGTGATTTAAGTTCCTATAGAACCTTACGAAGTATATATAGAACTTTTATGTTTCGGATTTTCGAATATAATGAATGGATCAAGGACTAAATATGGTGTGAAGTGGACAGATAGGAATAGGAGTCAACTGGTAACCGACTTAGATGCGTTGTCTTATGTTCGACCATGTGATGAAAATTGTGATTGGCTACCAAAATTTCTGAGATCTTGAAATATGTGGAAATATGTGGCAAGTTGATAAGAATTGATCTAGAAGTCTTGGTGGGCAAGAAAACAAAGGAAAACGAATGGAGAACTCGGATTGGGTGTTCTCTGGTGGTTTTGACGTGTTTCGGTGAATTAAGCATATCTCTATCATTTGATTTCGAAATAAGGTGATTCAAAATTCAATAGAATTTTAAAAGGATTATCTAAAACTTTTATTTTGTGAGTTTGCAAATACTCAAATCAGATTAAGGACTTATTTGGGATGTAAGTGGCCGGATACACCTCATTGGAAGATACCATCATACTACTTTGTCTCTACCCCTCGTGAGTTGGGTCTACTTAAGCCATTGATCAAGAAGATATTTTAGGCAGCTCAAAAATTGACCCTTGGATCTCAGCATGACTCACCAAACCCAAACTTGGATCAAATCATTTCACCTAAACAAGTAGGAAGCACACACACGGCTCTAAGGGGGAAACCTGTCACCTTTAAGGAAACTTTCACCTTCCTTTTCCTAAGGGTGTCACCCCCTCTCCTATAAATAGATGCTTGAGAGTCTCCTAGCTCTCTTTGGGAGAAATAACACACAGCTAGCTTGAGAGAAAACAAAGAAAAGCCTTCCTAAATCTTCAAATACTATCTATTGAGTAAGTTTGAAGAGAAATTTGTAAGAGCTTGGTTCAATCACCACTTCAAGCTTTGGAGAAACTAGTAAGTATACAATTTAACTTATTCTTGGCATAGAATAAGTGGTTTGGTGATTAGATCATATTTGATATTTATTTGAGCTTAATCTTTGTTTATGTGTTAAATTGTAATCTTTGTTTATGTGTTAAATTGAAACATATGAACATTTGGAGTGGTTCTTACTATGGAAAAATGATAGAAAAATTATGAAACCTTAGAAATATATCCTATGTTGTTATATAAAGAGAATTAAATGAAAATATGGGGTATTGATTTGAAAAAAAATTGAGAAAGGAAACCTAGAGCAATTCGGCTACAATGGGGTTTTAATGGAATTTTTATTTTAAATCTTATCCAATTTATTTTTAATTATTTGAATGATATTTTGATAATTATAATGAGTTTAGAAACTCTAATTTATTTAGAAAATTTTTAAGAATCATTTTGCTAAGAATTATAGAAGAAATACTAAGAAAAATAATTTAATTTACATAAATTGATTAAGGAAAGTTTGACATGTTAATTATGGGAATTTTAGCAAGATTTGAATTAAAATAAAATAAGGTTTATTGTTCTAGAAGTTTCGGCCAGCCTTGATTTAATAATATTTTAATATTTTATTTCATTAGTTAAATAGTTTTCGTTATATTTTGATGTTATAATTTGATATGACGTAAATACATGTACATGTGATGTATGCTATTGTGAAATGTTTTCATATGCTATAAGATTTATAAGGACATGAAATATGCATGTCATAAGTTTAAGGTTATGTTTACGTTACATTTTGTCACATATAAGTGTCGTCGTAAGTCATGACGTTTGTTATAAGAAAATACGTTAAAAAAACTTTACAAATGGAAAGATTAATAAGTCAGTCACGTCATAACAGAGAAGGCGATACATAACCCCATACGATGGATATGATAAGGATTATCACAACGGGGACGACGATATGTAACGCCCGGACGACTGACGAGAATATGGATATGGCCCAACCAGGAAAAACAATACTGGATATGACCCAAACCAGGGGTAACAATACTGGATATGGCCCAATCAAGGATAACAATATTGGATATGACCCAACCAAGGGAAACAATACTGGATATGGCCCAATCACGGGTAATAATAATGGGTATGGCCCAACCACGGGTAATAATAGTAGACATAATCCAACCATAGGTAATAATAGTAAATATAAGTAAAGACTTATAAGAATAAGAATTTTAAGATAAGAATGAAAGTCCATGCATGAGATAAGTTTGTTTAGAAAATAAAAGATATCAGTGTAAGTCCACATAAAAGATAAATCTAAGTTATATATGAGTCACATGAAGCATGCCATAAATGCATACACTGGTTGTCTGGCTTATATGTGATTATTTTATGATGTCTATGCTTTTATTAAGTTACATGTGTACTTACTGAGATTTTTTGGAAATCTCACTCTTTTAAGTTTTATCTATCATTCTCTATGGAATGATAGATGTTATGCAAGATTAGATAAATTGCAATGAAACTCAGGCAGTACAGGAGATTTTGAGATATCCTGAGGGTCCTATAAAATACTCATCTCTAACTCCGAATGAAATGATCTCTCGTGTACATGTTCAAGTGAAATAGCAAGATTATTGGACGACGGTAGGAAATGAAATTGGTTTTAAGAAAACTAACTGGGTTGTGTAAGTCTTGGATACAAGATGTTTATGTAAATATGAAGTTATGAAAGTTATAGTTTCACTATGCTATGTGATCTATTTATGCAAGAGTTAGATCTCTTACATATATTGGAAATTTACCTCTTTTTGTTGTATTCCGTATTGCATTTAATTAGTAAGCTTAGATGCATGCATGTTACTCCTTACGTTTATGTAGGATAAGTAGCATTGTGTTACTTGTTCGGACGGTTCAGTTTACGTTTTAATCGAAGCGAAAAAATTGGAGCGTTACATGTGTGGTGTGTGATAGCTAAACTGGATTGAGAATAGATTTTCTCTTTTGTCGGGATTTCGAATTCAAGAGGGGGCTGAGGCCAGAACCGATTCTTTCTTAGTGAACCCGGTCTGACACGTCATGCATGTAATGGATGTAGCGTAATAGTGGCTGCTCCCTAGATTTATTATTGTAGAAACAGACAGCAGTGAGAGAGGGAGGAGACTTGATGGTACAACGACATCACATCACACGGTTGTTTTTATCAGAGTTTGGTTTGCTGCATGCATGTGGTTGGATGGAATAAACTTAAATTTATATTTAAATATATCATATAAATTATGGATCGTATAAGAGCATTCTTATTAGATTTGTCAAAATTCCTTCGAAAAGTATAAATTTGCACACTTATCAAAATTTTTTTATCATATTTGATAAAAAATGAGGAAAAGAAAGTGGGAGACGAGAATAAAAGTAATTTTTGTCTTCAAAAGTGAATAGTAACCTTTTAAATTCAAACTTATACTTTTTGAAGGAAAATTTTGGCCAATCCAATGAAAATGCTCTAAATAACGGATAGAGATGCTAGTTTGACACTTTAATTTGACATTTTATATATTTTAATTTTTTTTAATTTAATGATTAAAGAAGTGATTATTTATATATTGATATTTTTTTCATATTTTTTAAAAATATTTTAAAATAATAAAACAATGAAAATAAAAAAATAGAAAGCGAAATTTAGCTTAGATGTAAATGGAAAGGTCAATTTTAGTTGGCATTGTAGCACCACCTATAATGGATACTATTAGAGCACTGGCATTGGTTCTATAAAAATTTTCTTTAAAATTTAATAGAAAGTATAAGTTTGATAGAAATGGAACACCTCAAAAAATCTCACATTGAATCCATCAAAAGAATTCGTCATATTTGATCAAAAATGAGAAAAAAAAAAGTAGGAAGATTAAAATAAAGTAGTTTTAGCTTTATTTTTGATCAAATATGACAAAAGCTTTTTGATGGATCCAATGTGAGACTTTTTTAAGTGTTCCCTCTCTATCAAACTTGTATTTTCCATCAAATTTTAAAGAAAAATTTTGATTGAATCAATGCTAATGCTTTTATGCATGCATGTAATTAAATTATATCGTATAAATTATATATGATATAAAGAATATTGGATATTATCTTAAAATATAATAATAGATACAATTATAAGAATTATAAATTTTCTACTTTTTAAAATATATATAAATATATTATTATTATTATTATTATTATTATTATTATTTTATAAAAAATGAGAATGACATTTCAAATAGGCATAAAAGCCGTAACAGTCATTACAAGATAGTGAATTGGTGTGCTGTCGCAGGCAACTAAAAATAAAACCTATACTCCTAAAAAAATTACATGTAGTAGTGTGAGTAAGAATCGTTCCCACAAAGAGTATCTAGTCTAGTTTTATGCTACTTGAATAAAGATGGAGGATTTGAATATAACAAAAATAATTTCAAGAAAAATAAAACAACTAATGAACAATTCAATTTAAAGTACTGAAATCTATCAAAAGAACAAATATTGGTCTAAGTCAACATCCACCATCGAAATTTTACAACTGATCATCGATACAAATATATATCAATTAATATTTTGAATATTCACTATTGGAACTAATTTCGTATCTCTCCTTAGTCGTAGTTAATTAGAAAACAAATGATCTAATTAACCCTAATTACTAAACAACCCAAGATAAGCCCTAAAAGTTTAATCTATTAGCAGCCTTAAGAATTAGAAAGATCAATGAAACTAAACAATACAAACACAAGCGGTCGCATTTAATTTAGTCGACCGTTCTTCTTAACATTTAATCATTTTTGACGCAGCAAATCATTAAATCTTAATTACTTCACAAATTATAGGGATCAAACAATTACGAATTTGATATCTAATCTAACAGTAGATTATAACGAATAATAAACTAGTAGGCCTCCTAGTAATTAAACGAGATAATTATGAAAATAGGTACAAAAGAACATCCGATACTCAAAACATAAATTGAACAATTAAATCAAATTAGATCTCACAGTTTTATTGATTCTGAGATTTATGTTTCCTTAGACCAAGTATAAAAGTTTAGCCGTGTAGGGCCATAATGAAAACTCAAAGGAGAAGATGGAAAGATGAAAAAGAGGGAAGCGATATGCCTCCCACGTTTGACAGGCTGTCCTCCTTTAAAAAAATAAAGTCTCCTCCCTTGCATGTAGTTCTCTAAATAAGATTTGGATGAGATAGACTTATTTTAAATTTTGAATTATCTTTCATGTATTTCCATACACCTATGTGCTAGAAGGTAGGAGTCTTACATCATTAAATCTCCTTCATTATCTTCTAATCATATCTGAAAAACTTCCTAAAATAACCCACGTAAGATCCGCATATTTGAATTGCAGACTAATGCATGTTCCGAAATGTCGGCAATGCAGGTGCAACAACTTCGGGCCCGATTTCGACCTTTATGCAGCCAGTATATCTCAAAATCAAAACATGAAAGTTGTATAGCTTTGTCTTAGTGTTCCATATTATTTTGAATTATCTCAGTCGAAAGTCAGATGAGAGAGTTTTGCCTAGATTACGAAGCAATATCGAAATTGTCCAAAATCGCCCAATTAGCTTTGTTTTGCATTTAACGCCTTCGTTTGCATCCCAAATCAAAATATAAGAATAATGAATACATTTAGGTATTAAATAAGAATAAAAGATTAAACATTAACGGATAAAAAATATGATATTTTGTATTCTCATCATGAATCAACATAGATTACATTATCAATAAAATAAGGAATCTCATGCCACCAAAGTGCCATGTTTGCAATAGACCAAGCATGTCTTGCAAGGCAGTGTGCAGCAGCATTAGCTAACCAAGGGACATGTTAGACAGAGCATTGAGTAAACATCTTTTCTTAGACTTTGAATCTCAATAATGACATTTCTCATTTCCAAAAAGCTCTCAATTTCCTTGTTAATTTCCTCCACTAGGTGAAGACAATCACTTTTAACCAAGAGATTCTAAATTCCAGTGTTCAGACCAAGTTGCATCCCACATAAAGTAGTCATGGCCTCAACATTCTTTGGCTCAAGAAATTTGGTTTCCACCCTGCTACATGACATAATCATAGCTCCGCTGGGATCATGGAGATAGCACCAACTCTTGTCTTGTTTCAATCAAAGAACAATGTCCCATCCACATTAAGTTTAAACCAGTTATGAGGGGTGGACACCAATGACACCATTGCTACTTGGACAAAACAGAATGTTGCAAACCATTCTTAATGAAAGACTTCAAGGACAAGGCATGGTCCAAAACCTATATAGGTGGCAGGTTGATGCTGTCATGTACCATTTTATTTCTACAAAACCAAAAAGTCCAAGCCATAAGTGTTATATCAGATAAGTCTTCTGAGGTGTCTTTTGAATGAAGTTCCATAGCAATATTGAGGAAGGACCTACATGAGTCTTGCAGTTGTAAGAAAGAGAACTTATTCAACCAGAACTAATATATTGATGGACAAAAATAGATGGAATAAGTAGCATCCTCAAGGTGGATATTATAGAAACAACAACCTCTTGCCACTAGAATTTTCTTCTTGAGAAGATTAGCTTTTGTTGGTAGGATATCTTTACAAACCCTTCACCCAAAGATACGAACCTTATAGGGAATTCTCAACTTCTAAAGTGCTTTCCAGAACTTACTATGTGAAGCCATAGTTGAAGGCTCACTATGAGTAGCAGTATTTAAACTTTAGAAAAATCGATAGGCACTTCTGATAGAATAATATCCATTTCTCTCTTGCTCCCATATCCATTTGTCAAGTTCATTTGTAGGGCTTGGATGAAGTTTCAATATCAACTCTGCTACTTTTGGATCGAAAAGAGCCCTAACTTTTGAAACATGCCACCAATGAGTAGTAAGATCCAGCAAAGAAATAACAGAAGCATCTAATATAGATGTGGAAATACTGATCTGAATTTGGATAGCATTAGGATCTCAATTCAATTCCCTGAGACCAGGAACCCATGGGTCCCTCAAAATATGTATGTGCCTACCATTCCCCACACTTCAACTTCCCGCTTGAATTAGCAAGTTTTTGGCCTCCCAAATTCCTTTCCAAGCATATAAGGGTGAGCCACCAAGAGAAGCCTCAAGAATCGAAGTTGTAGAAAAGTACCTTGAGTTGTATACTTTATAAAAACAAGTTGCTATGATTTTGCATAAGCCTCTAGCTTTGTTTGGCTAGCAAAGCCATGTTAAAAGTTTCTAAATCATTAAAATCAACAGGTTTAGGTCTACACATTTTAGACCAACTTAACCTGTGTATTTTCTTTTCATCTCTCTTTTGACTCCACCAAAAGTTTGCCATCAGGTCCTCAATATCAGAACATAACTTTAGGGGAGGTTTGAGACAACATGGCATAGGATGGTATTGCTGGAGCCACAACTTTAAGGAGTACCTCCTTCCCACCCTGTGAAAACAAGTTACCTTTCCAACTTAGGAGCTTTAGCCACACTTTGTGCTTAATCTCAGCAAAATCATCCATCTTTGAATTGCCTATCATGGGAGGTAAACCAAAATACTTCTCATATTGTTAAATTTGAATAGACCCCCATTGATTCATAATGGCTTGTTTCATAGAGTCCTTAGTATTTTTGCTAGAAATGACAGATGTTTTTTCCTGGTTTATCCATTGTCCCTATGTGTCTTCATATAACTTCAACACAGCAAGTAATCTGTAGTTTGTATCAACATTGGCAGCACAAAAGATCAAACTATCATTCGCAAATAATAGGTGATGTGATGACTCGAGATTTTCGTTTCTTACTATTTTATTTAAGTATTTATTTTAATAATAATATTGGTAATTTAGAGGGGTAAGGATGAAGGCTTGGGCTTAGGATTGAGTTTTGGGGAGATTGGATTAGAGTATTAGCCTAAAGTGCAGTGTGTAAGCCCAAAGGCCCATAGGATGAACCCATTAGTCAACCAAGCCCATGCAAGAGGACACATGTCACTCTAGGAGAGTTTTAGTAGGTATTCAAAGATTAGTAGATGAGAGGAAGAAAATACTAGTGGTTGCCTTGTAGGATGGAGTGTAAGAATCAAGGTGGGATTTTCTCATCATTGGCTACTAGGGGAGGCGTGCAAGAGGGAGATAAATCTTCCATTTTAGCTCCCTTAGGATCATACTTAATCTAGTTAAAAGACACATGTTGGATTGGTGACAAAAGATGAGGACATGGAAGTGAGGTGAGAGTGAGAGCATGTTTGGGTAATAGAAGAAAAAGGGGATGCCGAAACCCTTTGGGGTTTTTCCAAGAAACAAATCCAAGTGTGAGATTTTGAAGGGACTTGTGAGAGCATGGTGGATGATTGATGGAGTGAAGGAAGCATCATCGGAAAGAGGGAGAAAGTGAGAAGAAGAGAAGCATGGCTCAGGTGAGGGGTTGCCGCCCACTCCAATTGGGTAATCTTGAGTTGTTTACCAAATCTAGGTGATGAGACAATTGGATTGTGTAAGAAATGATGGGACAAGTGTGTAAGAATTCAAAGTTGATAGGTGGATGATGGAACACATGAGAAGAAAGAGAAACTAAAGAGGGAGAGAAGTGAGGTTCGGTTGGAAATGGGAGGGGGGCTTAGCTGAATGTGGCATGCTCTTTTCCCAAGAATTGATCTTAGTATCTTATGGAGTGATACATGGAATGATTAGGGAGTGTAAGTGGAGTGGTGTGAAAGGAATAGAAGGCTTGAAGCCCTTGGTGGGCGCCGGCTATAGAAAGGAGGATGGGAAGAGTTCTTCCACTCAAGTGCACCCTAGAATAGGAATGATTGTACCCTAGTGATGGAGGTCAATCCAAAGGCCATTCAACCCATCAAATGTTATACCTAAGACTAGTAAAATGAGTGTCTAGCATCCTATGGAGAGACTTGGCTGTGTGGCCTTAGGCATGTTCATTTTCCTTGCTTGCTTCATTTGGTCTCAAAGCACACACACACATACTCCCTACCTCTCGGCCTTAAGCTTTTCTCTCTACTCCCACCATTGTCTTACCTTCTTTTACCTTCTAAATCTCAAATAACCTAAGTGTAGTGGAGTTAGAGCAAGCTTTCTTGAGTGGGAAGTGCTTTTAAAGAGGTAAGTGAAATCTCTAGTTAGTTCGAGCATAGAAACCGAGAGATGAACACGCACACTACACCTATGTTCTCATTTCAAGAATCTTCTCTTCAAGCCTCCATGTTTATAGTTAATCTAATGGAATATTATATATATATTTTTTCAGATTTAAGCTAAGCTTGCTAGGAGTATTGTAAGTATATTCTAATTTTGCCTTTAGCATTCCTAGTATATTCTTAAAGGAATGTATTTGTATTGCTTGATTTCTTGATTGCATATGCTAGGATAAATTTCTTTATTAAAATGATATTAGTACGAATCCATGCTTTAACCCATGATTCTTTTAGGTTTAAGGTTATAATGTGATTGGTGGATTTAGTTAGCTTGTTGCAAATAAAATCAATGTGACATATGGATTAATGTAATGCATTCATGACTAGGTTGAACTTGTTGGTTTTTGGGTGATGTAAATTATATTTCTTGAAGAAAATGCCTTGTGTTTTAGTAGTAAAACCCATGTTCGCTTAATGTATCTTTTGGGGTTAAATTTTATGTTGTATTTGTGGATTTAAACACTTAATTGCAAAGATGGAATGTGGCATGACTATTATGATGAATAGTGAGAATATGCATGCATGATTAGGATAAAGCTTGAAGTTGAAATGTTTGGATTGGTGTCCATATGAATTTTGGATTTAAAAGGTTAGGGTTGAAGTTTCAAATAATCAACTATGATTTTAAATGAAGAATAGGCTTGAATACTTGGAAAGTTGGAAGTATGAAAAATAAAATAAATAAGACTAGAAGGATTCAATGGCATGAATTTTGGTTTCCATGTGTATGATTAAGTATGCTATTTTGGTGAAAAGAAAAGTGACTAAAATATTGAACCTAAGGCCTATAAGTTTCGACCAGCCTTATTTAGAAATTATAAAAAAAAATTGTTTTAGATAATCTCATTAAGGTTTAGAGAATGATTGAAAAGGAAAGGGAAGAATGAAATATTAAGATGCGACCAAGGAGGGTCTCGATCCAATCCTAGTGGGGAAAGGCCGAGCACCCCTTCTTTCTACCAAGCCCATTTGTGAGTTTTGAAATAAGAAAGAAGTAGAATCCTATGGTGTTTGACTTGTGAATAAGTATGGCACTTGGTGCACGTGCATTCGTCTTACGTTTCGCATGTTAAGTGTTAAGAGTTTGCATGTCTTATGCATGAAGCATGAAAACTATATTTTTAAGTCAAATATGTTTTTAAAAGAAAAAAAAATTAAAGTTTTATAAGAACCCCAAAGGCTGGGACGGGGTAGTGTCCTAGTGGAACTCTCTGTTCACTCAGGAGTGTTTAAAGTTGAGTAAAAACCCCTGGATCGACGAAGAACAGTCGGTAGACCATGTATGGCTCCAGAAGGTGTCCGTAGCGTGGTCGCACCTAAAACTAGTGGGTGCCCAATGGAGGTGTTGGCTTTTACCTTACCATATAAAAAGTTTGTAGTCATTTGGTGAGTGATCAATCACCAAGTGATGAAGAGCGAAAAGTCACGAAACGTTTTCACTTAGACTTGAGTAGTTGCCGGGTGATACGGTAATTAGAGGGAACACACAGTGCATAGGGGAACCATGAGGTGTGCAATAAGAAGAAGTTATGACGAAAAAGAACGGCTTTCGAGCCCAAAATATGATATGATATGATAATTAAGGGGTGCCTAAAATAAGAAAAGATGAAAAGTATTTGAAAATGAGGAATTTTTGAAAAGATGTTTCATGTGTTTTGTCTCATAAATTTATAAGCAAGTAGGCCTTATCAAGTTCCTTTTTGGCCCTGAGATGAATGAGGTCAAGGACGAGCCTTCTTCCAGATAAAAGGTTATGGGGTCATCACTTGTTTGTTTATGCTTATTTTGTGCAAATATTTTGGGCTTCTGCTGTTTTGGAAGAAAAACAATTACGAATTATTGTTGTATTTATATTTATAGAAAGGAAGTTCTTTGAGATATTAGATTTATTGAGCCATGTGATGTACGTTTAGAAAGGTTTAACTTTTTTCAGCTGTGAAAACCTTTATTTACTGCTATTATTTTAAAAAAATATATATACATAATACGATGAGGGGTGAATTTCCTGGTGATGCTCATCCCCGATGTCTCGATTTGCGTATGATCCTAAACGCAAACAGGGGCGTTGACAGGTGATTAATAGTTGGTGCGCCTCTGCAAACTTTTATTCCAAGAAGAGTTTTAGACAGCAGTTTTTTTAAACAATCCTATCAAACATTTTGTGCGTAATAGAAATAAATAAAAATATATGGGATCTCCTTTTCTCAAAGCTCATGTGGGAACAATGTGGCCAGTGGGGAAGCCATTAATGAGAACTAAAAAGGAGGCACTAGAAACATAAGTCATAATAAGATCAATCATTTTTTCATGAAATGCAAGCTTTCCCATAACAGCTTTAAGGAATGGTCATTTAACTCTATCATATATTTTGCTCACGTCAATTTTAAGAGACATGAACGCTTTCTTCCTTTTTTTTTCTCCTTCTAAAAAAGTGAACAAGTGTATAGGCCACAAGTATGTTATTTGTGAGCAATCTACCAAGGATAAAAGTTGACTGTGTTTCAGATATAATACCAGGTAGCACTCTTTTCATCTTATTAGCTATTACTTTAGATATTAGCTTATACATTACATTACATAAGCTAATAGGTCTAAAGTCATTTACTTCTTCTCGAAATCATAGTGATGTAAGTATGATTGAGAGATTGAGGGAATTGGCAGTGTTGAGGGTAGCAAGGACAATACCAGTCACAGTGCTTCCAATTTGCGGCCAAAACTTCTGAAGAAATAATGGGGGCATGCCATCAAGATCTGAGGGATGTATCTCCTTCAAAGCTTGGACCACTTCTTCTCTATAGGTACTAATGAGTTCAGCATTCAGATTCAAAGTTGCCTTAGGTTCAATCTGATCCAAAATAGGATCTTTCTTGTACGTACAGCTAAAAATAAAGAGAAGTGATTAATTATAAGGTCGGCACATTGATCACCTTCTGTCCAGCACCCTTCTGAATCTTTGAGCTTGACAATGTTGTTTTTCTTAAGCCTTTGAGAGGCATTTGAATGGAAAAACTTAGTATTTTGATCCCTTTTTGTTAATCAAGTTGCTCTAGATTTTTGTTTCCACATCATTTCTTCTCTCCCAAGCCATTTCTGAACCTCTTCATTTACTGCTAAAACTTCACCAGAGTTAAAATTTGTCGGGTCTTGTTGCTGAAGTCCCTACAACTTCAATCTTGCTTGCTGCATATTTGTATGTGCCCTCTCAAACTTCATTTTATTCCAAAGCTACAACTTCGAAGCACATGTAGAAATACTAGACATTATGCCCCTCAGAACTGGCTGGTTATTATTCATGGTCTAAGAACTATGAATAATCTAGGAGCACTCTGATTCTTCAAGCCACATGGCCTCCAACCTGAAAGGTTTAGGTCTCCTCAATCGAAGTGGGGGCCCCAAAATATTCAACGATAAAGGTAAATGATCTGAATATGAACATGAGCTACGGAACACTCTACCCATTTCAAACATAGCACACCAACAAGAATTACCTAGGAATCTATCTAGTCTTTCAAAAACTGTAGCTGAGGAGTCTCTTTTATTACACCAAGTGTATTTTGGGCCTTGAAAATCAAGGCCCTTCAATTCACAAGCAGCACTTGTATATCTAAAAGCCTGCATTTGATACTCTGGTCTAGCTCTCCCTCCCAAGTTCTTCTTTTGAATAAGTATTTCATTAAGATGTCCAAAGAAGAGCCAAGGTTCAGAATGCCCTTGATATAGAGTTTGGATTAATTGTTTGCAATTCTTTGTTAAAACCAGCGAGAGTGGTCGTTGTGGTCAAGCTCCCCGACTCATGCACAATATTCAAGTTATCCCAATAATTGTTCTATGACAGTTACATGTAGGCTCGTCGAAATCCTGAGTTGCAAAACTTTTTAATGGGTTGTTCATAGGATTATGATCATGGAAACGACTCTGATAGGGACTATCTACACCTAGAACACCTCCAGCACACAGCCATGGACCATATGGGGAGTCAAATACTTTAACAAAAGCCATGGAGTCAACCTATAGATTGTAGTCTCTATGGCTATGGCCTATGATACCACAGGTAACAAACGTTAGGGAGACGTTCATATGTAAATTTTACCCATACAAGATACCAAACAAAAATCTTCTTTCCCTGTAGTAGAGGCGTAGTAACATCTAAAGAAATATGGATACAGAGAAATTCTCCACTGGCCATTGCATTAGGTTCCAAGTCAATCTCAACCGCCTTTCCTAAGGCTTCACCAATCAGGCTACCCATCTTTTCATTACAAACCATAATGGAAGATCATGCACACGTATCCAAAACAAAGCCTTAGTTAAATGGATTTGATGTGTTTGTTTCAACCCTTCCACATCATGAGTTAAAACACGTTACTCGTCAAAACTCCATGGTCCATCATGTTTTACTCAATCATTGTCTTTCAAATGATTTAACTCTGCAAGGAACATATTAGAATGCAAATCATGTATCATGACATCATGGACAGGTTTCCATACCTTCTTTATAGTAGAGTTGAGAGCCTTTTTATTGAAATGCTTAGTTGTAAGCAACATAAAAATCAAACATTTCATGCCTCATGCCAACACATGATCCAGAGTAGTTTTTTCAACTATTAGTGTTGTATTTTCTTGTCCTGTTAAGGAAAATTGAGCACACAAAGTTTCGATGCTTGAATCCATGCTGGTAATAGCATGCACCAAAGAAGTTAGAACAACACCAAACACCAATGTACAATATTCCATAGATTTGTAAAAGTGGGTCAAAAGAATCGAAGAAATACAGCCTGCAGACAATAGGAGACAATCTCTACAATCAGCATCACCCTCGCTGATTGTAGAGTACATGAATCTTATTCTTAGTTGTTCATTTCTTATTTTCATGAAATTTTCTTATTTTTCTAAAAAATGCATGCCATGCCTTTTGACGTAATAGCTTGTGACGTAATGAAACATGCATGTACTCTTGGACATTCGCATGCATGCTTTACGCTTACATGGGTCACATAGCATATAAAACATATTTTAATCAATGCATGGCATGAACAAATTACATCATATATCTCATATCAAAAATATAACGTAATTACTTTACTAAAAGGAAATGTAAAACAAATCATTTCGTATAAGAATCTCATGAAGGCCGAAACTCCTAGGTTCTTAAGGAATTCTTCTATTTTCTTTTTATTCAAACTTATTTCTTATTTTATGCATATCAAAGATTCACAAAATAACCCTATATTCTCCAAACCAGAAATTCCACTTCTAGTGCATTTCTTTAATATTTTTCAAATAATCCTTTTTGTTCCACACTTTTTTTTCATAATTTTTATAGATGATTGAGTCTATATTCTACCATAGAATTTATACAATAATTTGATATCACTAAAAAGTAACCATGTTAAAGATTTAAGTGACAAAATCTAAAATATTTTTAAAATAATTCACCAAGGCGGAACCCTTAATCAACCAATTTCACTTTATTTTAACATCTAATCCTTAAACAATTTCCTCTATTTTTTCAGCCATAGTTATCTAAAAGTAAACTCTTGACTTATAATAAGTTTTCTTCTCAATTTCTTGCAAAATAACATAGCTCAAAATTTTACTTAAATCAACTAGCAATTCATATCACTTTGAGTTCAAAGGAAATAACCAATGCTATAGAACTACTAAACAAGTAATTCAAAGCCAATGTTAGGTTATTTTGTGTACTTACAAATTTCTTCAAGGCTCCAAATGACCAAACTTTGACAACTTTTCACCTCAATGTATTCAAAATGTTCTCTTTGAAGGGTTTGGAAGAAAGTGATGGATTTAACAAGAGTTGAAGTGCTTCTAGGATAGAATGGCCGTGTGTGTAAAAAGGGTAGATTGGAAAATTCTTTCCCTTTCTATATACACGCACTAGGTGACACACACAAAGCCAAGAAGAAAAAACACTTGAGGTGTTTGGTTCTCTCCCCCTTGCCATGTACATGTGTCCCCTCTCACTTAGGCTCATCATCATTTCTAAACCTAGGCTTAGTTGGTACAAATCTTCATCCAAGGGTCATGTTTGAGCCACCTAAAAATATATCTTGATCATTGGTTTAACTAATTTCATCACGTGAAAGAAAATAAAATAAAATTTTGGAATATCTCACATTACTTGGCTTCGGCCACTTCACTTCTTCTAGTGTCATCCGACACTTCTAGGGGCATCACCCCAATTTGCCACTTGCTCTACCTATTATTGGAACACTTGGATAGATTAGAGGATATTTCTAAGTCTTGGTTAAGGCAAAAGTTGATAACTAGTTGATAATTGGTTTACTAAGTTAGTTTCTAACTAATTTTCCATCTCTTTTGGTTCTTTCATTTTTGGCTAACCAAATTCTAGATATACTTTTCCCCACTTGCCATATGTCCTCTTACACATGTCATGATGTCAAAACACTTGAGAACACCAATCAAATTTTCATCCTATGCTTAAGGCGATGCAAGTAGCTTAAGTCGGTTTCCATTTTCGCCATTTTGAAGTCCGTTCGCTTCTCACTCAATTAAGTCCTTCATCTATCCCGTATTTGTGAGGACTCGTAATTTTACCTTCTTTAAAATTTAATATTTTAATATTAAATATGTATTATTGTTAATATAAATATTGTTTGTTATGAGTTGGTTGATATTAATAGTATTTTAGTGTGCTTGCGTTTTCGGATTAGGCTTAAACTTATAATTATATATGTATATATATTATATATATATATATATGAGTTGGGTTTTAAGTGTTTTAAATTGCCCCAAGCCCAGCCTTTGCAAGCCTAGCCGTTAACTCTTTTAATTCAGTCCCTTTGTGCCAATAAACAACACCGTTTTGATCACTAAATTAATTGAATTCCAGGCCTTCACCTGACGGGATCATCTTACCTCTTCTTCCTTATTTTCTTTTCTTTTCTGTTCTTTTCTTTTTCCGCTGGTGTCACCCCTGTTTACCAGTGAGATTCCAGCTTTACTTTGCAGCCTCCCTTCAGCTTACTTCACACACGTGTTACTCCTTTGTTTTCCTGTACATAGATGAAAATTTCCCCTATATTTTCAATGTCGATCCATGCTGTACGCGCTCGTAAATCAGCCCCAAATCGTGCATGCTTAGTCACGTATTTGCTCCTATTTTCCTTTGAAAAAATTAAAGGATTCTTTTCTTGGAAAATGGGGTTAACTTTGGCTTGGCTTTGTGGTGTTTCATGCCTATTTAAGGCGTCGGCATCCTTTGTATAAACCACGTCTGAAGCTCTCGGTGTCACTTTTAAATCCGACCCTTTAATATCTCTTTTGTTCATTTCTTCTCCTTCTCCTCAACTAGAATATCTCCTTTTCAAAACCCTCTTGTAATCCGAAAATAGCGGTTGTGTTTTATTGGGTATTTTCTCACCGTAAGATCATCGTTTTGCATCGCTTACACTACTTTCGGTAAGCCTTTTCTCTAGTTTAAGTGATTAATTTATTTATGTGTTGATCTTAATTTCTTTTCGTGGTATGATTTTATTTATGATTAAGTGTTCAGTTTAGTTAGATAATAATTGCATTTTATTTATCTACTACATTAAAATAATTACTTTCTTTTTTTTATAATAATTAGGTTTATTATCTGAGTTGGTAATATATAAATATATATCATTTTATTTACGTTAATTGTTTTAATTAATTTGTTAATGTTATTTATTATTTTTATTCATGTTGCTTTATTTATATTTATTTAATCGTGATGTTTATATACATTGGTGCATTTCGTGCGACTTTAGCGTTGAGTTCGTGGGTGGAAGCGCGGAGTCGTTTGGCATTTTCACTAACATCTGGAGTTTTTAGTGAGCGTATCATAAGTATTTTTCCAAATAAATTTTAAAATTTAAATAAATTTGCATTAACAAATATTGTGTATTAGTTGGTTGTACTAGACTGAGTCTGAGGAGTTTGGGAGTCGGTTGGATTTGAGAAGGGAGTTGTTGTGTGATTGTTTGATATTTGGACTTGTTGATTGTTTGGATATTTTGGGCATGGTCGTATGCTTTGTATAATTGCACGCATGTTCATGTGTATACTTAAAAATTGGGTTTTCATGTGAGAATTGATGTTTGGTACGTTAAAATGTTTGGATTCACAGTTTTGAAAGAAAAGTATTGTAGGGATGGTGGTAGAATCCCGCCTGCGATTCCCGCCTACAGTATTATTTGGACTTGTGGGCCAATGGTTTGAATGAGGGATACTGTAGGGATGGTGGTAGAGTCCCGTCTGTGATTCCCGCTTACGGTGCACGCGGTAGGGATGGTGGTAGAGTCCTGCCTGTGATTCCCACCTATAATGTCAATTCGTTTTGTAGGCCATTTTCTAGGAAAATGACGAGTTTTGATAGGTGGTTTAATGTGTACCATTTTCTGGAAAAATTGTGGTTATTTTCAATAGATTTGTTTTGGACCAAAATGAGATTTTGGTGTGTGTAGAAAACTAATTCTTTTTGGGAAAAAATTATTCTTTTTGAGTTTCATGGACACAGTAGCATGTTCATGTTTTTTTTGTTGTTGCATAAATGTATTTTGATCCTGTGGTTTATTTAGATTATTACTTACCTACGGTACCATTTTTGGTACCGTAGATTTTGATGCAAGAGACGAAAAGGCTGAGCTTGAGGAGGCGGCTCCGCCGTTAGAGTAACTTGGTTAAATTGTATCTTGGGAAATGTTTTTCCACTTTTGGATAATTATGAAATTTTATGTTTCGACTTTAGGATGACTGTATTAAATCTCTTGTTGGAGAATTTTTGTTAAATTGGTTTGTAAGATATTTTTAAAAAATTCTGGTACTTAGTGATTGACTTTAATTATCCGTTACTTAATTTATTTTACATGTTGCATGTACACATACTTAGCACTCGACATTGGGGTGTGTGACTCTTGCCGTCATTATCTTGATGCCTCGATTCTCGTATTTTCGTAAGTAGGAGTTGGGAGCGTCACAGTATCTTTGAAAACTCAAAACATGAAAGTTCTAGATCTTCCTCTTAGTATTCTATATAAGTTTTAATCATCTTATTCGGAGATCATATGAGAAAATTATGCTCAAATTATCAAAATACATCGTAACTGGCTGAGAGTAGCCAATTCAGACACATCATGTATTTCCTTTTTGATTTAGGTGCTTGGTTGACAAGAAAGCTATCTAATCGCTTATCTAGCGGCATAATGTCATATGTGGTGGAAAGGTATTTCACAAGAAAGCCCATACAAAGTCGGTTACTAATTCAGAGTCGATAGTTAGTACGCTTAAGTTGGTTCTGTCGATTTCAAGCTCAATTTCGTCCTTGATTAAATCCATATCTCTAAAAACTCAGAACATAAAAGTTATATATCTTTCTCTTGGCTTTCCAAATAATCTTGAATCGTCCCAATCCGAAATCAAATGAAAAACTTATGATCGAATTATCGAAAGATGTTAAATTAGCTGAAATTACCTAATTGTCTTGGTTTACACTAAATTCTTCTATTTGCATTCTTTCACTATTTTAAGCCTAACTTATCAATATTCCACATAAGAAATGGTCCAAAATAAATAATAAATATATTTCAAAAAGAATTTTGAAGAATAACTAAATAAAAAAAATATTTATTCTTATCATGGAGAAAGTCTAATAGGGGAAAATTTTGGATTATCACAATTATAATCTTTAATATTAATCAAAGCCCAAAAAGAACAAGGCCAACTTAAAAGGGTTAAATGCAAATGTATAGAAAATGAGCCCTCGATACATCGACTAAAGGTTTTAGCTTGAGTGGCATACTTGTACATAAACATAAGATTCCACCCCTTTAACATTACGGCTACTGCCATATAAAAACTTTTTTTTCCGTTTTCACTTCATAGCAGAATACTTAGTACATGAAAATAATGAGTTTGGCGGCAGACGCTTACTCAGCAAAACATAGTGCACCATGAATGAAAGCAAGGTGCGACATAGCTGGGTTGAGGTGCTATGGAAGATCGCTAGGCTGAGGGAGAAGCACGGCGTAGTTGTTGCTATGGCTGGCGGTGGCTCCCAAAGCAACAGAAACCAACATGGATGATGATTCATTGCCATTTACAGCAGTGCAAGGTTGTGGGTATATTGGGTACATGAATAGGCATGGTGTCAGGTGGGGGTTGTAATGGCACGACGAGGAGGAAAATTCCTTTGTTTCGGGTGGTGCAAAATAGGGGAGAATGGCAGCGGCTTGATGGCTTTCCAAGGGCAGTCGCGTTGGGTAACGTAGTGGTCTCAAGGAGGTTTTGGTGGTTGTTCTGAGTCGCTGGGCGCGACTACTACACAGTTCACTATGGAGGAAAGCAGGTGCTCTACTTTCGGTGGTGCAAGTCTGTCGGGTGGTCCGTGTGGCTATGCAGAAGATGACATCATTGGTTTGTTGAGTATGGTTTCCGAAATTTGAAGGGGCTGTTAAGTGTGAATTTAAAACCTTAAAGATATGTATGCACATATAAATGAAGAGAAACCCTTAAAATAAGAGACAGAGAGAAGTGGTTTGTATAACTGCGTGGGAGGCTAGGCAGCTTCTATAACATGATATGCTTATGAATTTGAAGTATTGTTGATAACCCTATGGGAACAACGTGCATGCAAAGGAAACGGTCATGCATACCGTGGACGTGGGGGAGGGCAACTCATAATGTGCGTACCCATGATTCATGAAGAGGAAGAACGTGAAGCGGTTTTGGAGAGGATTTGTAGGAGAGAAGAAGAGTTTGAAAAGAAATACAAAAGTACTTGGTGATTCCATCTATTATAGAACTCACTAACAATTTTATTTGAAGACAATAAAAAAGAGAATTAATATAATGGAAAGATACGTACAAAATAATAGAATTTCGACACTTAAAATACATTTATTCAATAATTATAATATTGAATGTTTGTGATGATAAAGACGTGAAAGCTTATGGAAGCTCTTAAAAGTATTTAAACGTAATTAGGAAAATTATTATTAAAATAATTTAAAATAATAAAAATTCATATTTAAATATATGAACTCATTAATGCCATAGCATCCGACAAAACGGATAATGCTAATAATATCAAAATTATATAATAATATAAAAATTTGAAAGATTAAATTATTCGCATTTAAACCCTAATAAAATCTAGGTCGAGATGTTACACTTTCTCTCCAGACTCATATACTAACAAAAGTAAAATACAAAAATATCCCTATTACAATTGGGTCCTCGTCCCATATAAATAGGCTTTATTTTAACTAAGTATATGTCTAAGGTTGCAGTAGGAAATATTGTTTTTAACTTAAGGCTTATAACTTAAGTATATGTTTGGAAATGCGGTAGAAAATATTGTTTTTAGCTTAAGTTTTATAACTTAAAGTTTAATGTAATAAGCTCTACTATCAAAAAGTCATTTAGTGTTTGGGATCTATATGTCTAAAGTATTTTTTAGAGTTAATTACGATAGTTTTTTAAAATATATAGTTATCTGCAGGAACTTTTTGATAAAAACTCTAATTTTGTACTTTTTTAAAAATGTGATTTTTAGCTTTTCCAATCGTTTAAAGCACTTTTGATAAAATTACCAAACATGTCATTTTTTCTTTAAAAGTATTTTTAACTACTTAAAAGCACATTTTAAACCTCGAAACGCAATCACAAACAGGCTCTAAACCTTAATGTAATAAACTCTGCTACTAAAAAGTTATTTACTGTTTGAGATCTATGTGTTTAAAGCACTTTTTAAAATTAGTTACAGTAGTTTTTTAAAATATATAGTTATCTGCAGGAGCTTTTTGATAAAAGCTCTAATTTTATGTTTTTTGAAAAAACTGATTTTTAGCTTTTCTATCTGCCTAAAGCACTTTTTATAAAATTATTAAACACGTCACGTTTTCTTTAAAAAAAAATTAACTACTTAAAAGCACTTTTTAAATCTCAAAACACAATCCCAAACAAAAAACAAATTAAAGGATAACATAAGAGATGGTCTTTCCCAAACCCACGTCCTAGCTTGCATTGACTACGAACAAACCACAACCAAACTTCCTCTTCAGCCCATCTACCCATCTACAAGGCCATTCATGTTTAAGCCCCTCAATTAACTAGGGTTCCCTTCTATAGAACACTACACTTCTGCCAACGTTTCACAACGCCCCTTTCAATTAAAAAACATTACCCACAAGGTGGGGAATATGCTTAAGAGATGGTGATACTGCTCCCAAGAGGCATCGTTGGTGGCCTGTCCTTGCCATTTGATAAATAATTCTACCAAAGGTTTTTCCTTTACCTCTCTCATCCTCCAATTTAATACCTCTTTTGGTTCAGGCTTCATAAGTCCATTAGCATCCACAGGGGGCAACGTTGCAAGGGGATTCATACCTTGGCCGAGTTTGCGTTTTAGTCGCTAGGAACCTCAAGCGGTAAGCTACCTTCCCATTGTTGCTCAATCTGATACGACCAATAAAATGGTTGATGGATGATTGTCTATATGGTTGAATCTGGAAATGTTGTTCCGTTCTCCTCCTGTCAGCATATTTTCTTAGCCTCTTCTGAGCCTTAACCAGATTCTGCCTTAACAAGTTCCATAATTGCTCACGATTCTTCAAGGTAAGTTCTTCCTCTTCTACCATGTTCTTCCTCTTCTAGGGCTTATAACTGTAAACTGCCTCAAAGAGGGTTAATTTAGTGGATGCATGTATGCTTGAATTATAACACCATTATGCTAATTCAATCAACTATGATCAATCCTTAGGCCTGTTTGCCACAAAACTTCATAGGCCCATTTGAGGATGTAAGGCAATATTAAAGGCTAGTTGTACTCCTTGCAAAGAGAATATATCTTTCCAAAACCTGGTGAAAGTTGGGTCTCAATCTTTATTAATGGAACTAGGCATTTCATGAAGTTTAAATACATATTTCATAAACAGCTGAGCAACCACTTTAGCAATATAAGGGTGACAAATAGGCACGAAATGGGCATTTTTGGTATATTTGTCAACTATAACCCATAATGCATTGATGAGTACACGAAACGGCACCATAAATACCTTATTATTGGATTAAAATGCTACATTGTGAATAGAAATAATAGATTATATTTTATTTTATTAAATTTAATTTCTATTTACATTGAGATATGTTTAAACACATTTTTATAATATTTTATATATCTCAAATAGCGCATATTTTTTATAAGTGAGAGATGGTTCGCAATTAGCATTTAGATTTGACATTTAATTTAATTTCACTTTATATTATTTGGTAGATGGCATATACGGATATATTAGTTTGGGAGAGCAGCATTTCATTGAGCCATTCACCTGGGCACAGCTCTGGGGATTTCAAAAAGGGACGACACATATATATGATAGAGAGTAGACGCTAGGTGTGCTTCACATATCCATATATATATAAACTCTCACATGGACCACACTTGCAATTTCATCCACCAACTCACATGAGAGCATCACACGGCAAAGCACAATTCATCAAGGCCCACGCACGTTCTGATGCAACAAATCGAACTGGGCTTCAATCACGCATGAGACTTCTACAGGGCAACTTGAATTCCACTGGGACTTGGAGACCTAGGCATCGCATAACATTTCACTAGTAGGCATACATATATATAGATGTTTGGGAGCGTCGTTATGCGGGTATGAATGGAGATACGAGAAGGAACGAAACCGCATGTCCGATTGTTCTTTAATTTTTCTTGAAGATTTTATGTTGTCCATCATATTTATAGGTAACTAAATTCTCGAGTAAGGTTAGGGATGAATTTATATACTGGATAATATTTTTGATTTATTTTTAATTTGTGTATTTGGTTTTTAATTTATTAAAACCCTTTGTTTTATTATTCTCAATATATTGTTGGTGTTTTCTTTTTCGAATAATCATAGAATTTATTCTATTTATAAATTCAATCATGCTTTTTCTATTGAATGGTTTAGATCTCTGATTATGTTTGGATTAATTGATTATCTATATTGATTCAATTTTCTGTTGTAATATCGCTCATTGAGTATATTGTCGTCATTGGATTTTCTCAATGTGGATAACAATTCGTGTGATTTTAAAGTGATGAATGATTTTTCAAAGTGTTACATTTGATTTAATTTTGGTTTATAATTCTATATCTTCCGATTGGAATTTTCGAAATTGAATTCTCATTTGAGTTATCAATGAATTAAGAATGTTTAAAATATCAGATAAGTGCAAGGGATTCCCAACGCTCTACTGTTCGTCAAATTTGAATACTTTTTTCATTAATCACTTTGTTTAATTTTAATTTGCATTCAAAATCAATTTTTATTCTCATAAATCATTTAATATTTTTTTAGTTTCTTTATTCTTTCTATTATTCTTTTAATTTGTTTTCTTATAAAATCGACACCCCAAAGTTACACTACAACTACCGCATTATTCTTTGGGCATAATCAAATTTTGGCGCCGTTGCCGAACAGACGGTAAAAAAATTATTAGATAGTTTTTCTTTTTAGCAATTTGTAAAAGCGGTAACTTCGTTCTCTCTTTTAGTTTTCTGTGTCTTTATTTTATTTTATTTTTAGTGTTGCATTTTTTTTTTTATTGTTATTGTTATTTTGCATGCATAATAAGTATAGGGATGCATTAAGTTGATTTGTTTGTAGGTCTGTGTTAGAGTCAAATTTAGAGTCTAATTTTTCTATTCATTTGTTTGATAATTTTTCTGTTTCTGAAAACATGAGTGAACACGAGAATCAACCCATTATGACTCTTCAGGATTACCTCCACTCTACACTCACAGTTACACCATCATGCATTATGTTTCTACCCTATACTCATCAACTTGATGTTAAAACGGGGGTGACACAGTTACTCCCTACTTTTCATGGGTTAGAAAATGAAAATCCATATGTGTACATTAGAGAGTTTGAGGAAGTAGTTGCGATTTTTCATAGTCAAAATGCAACTGATGACATTGTGAGACTTGAGTTCTTTCCTCTCTTTGAAAGATAGAGCTAAGAGTTGGCTATACTCGCTGAGATCACAATCTATTGGGTCGTGAAATGAGATAACTCAAGTTTTCTTTAATAAATATTTTTTCCACTAAGATTAACGCTTTAAAAAGACAGATCTCTACCTTTGCACAAAAGGATAGTGAGACTTTGTATATGTCTTGGGAGAGATTTAAGGAGTTATTGAGTCTATGCCCTTACTATGGGTATGAGAGTTTGCGTCTAATGAGTTACTTCTATGAAGGACTTACACGTAAAGAGTGCCAATTTGTGGAGATGATGTGTAATGGTGAGTTCTTATAGAAAAATCCTAATGAGGCCATAGAGTACCTTAATGAGCTTGCTGAAAAGGCTCACACTTGGATTGAACCTAATGCTACTAAGAGCACAAATAGATCACGACCTACAGGGAACCAAAATAGTGGTGGAATTTACTATTTCAGGGAGGAGGATAACTTGAAGCTAAGGTTGAGATACTTATTAGGGAGTTAGAGTTGTTAAAAACTAAGGACTTAAAGCCAACACACTTGGCTAATCATGTAAAGTCTGTTAGACCATGTTTTTTGTGTGTCAGGGTAGATCACCTCGCCCAAGAGTGTCCCACATTTGCTGAGATGAAAGGATTGTATGAGGAACAATGTAATGCCTTAGGGTATGTACAAGAAGTCTTTTGTACATTTCTCTGAAATCTACAATCCAGGATGGTATGATCATCCCAATTTTAACTAGAAGTTTGAAAACTAGCAGCCTGCATAACCTCCTAGAGCATACCTTGCTCCATATCATGCATCTTCATCTTCTAGGAATCCTTTAGAAGAGACTTTATATACTTTTATTGAGGCATAGGGTAAAACTAAATAAAAATTCAAATATTTGATTATACGGTTGTTGAAGAAGTTAAGGATATTAAGAGCCAAGTGTCCAAATTGATAAGCTCCTTGGGTGTAAATAAGCGAGGTAACTTCCCTTCTCAAACTCATTCTGCACCACATGGTCAATATATGGCACAAGAGAATTTGAAAGATGTGAATGTCATTATGACAAGAAGTGGCAAGTTTTTACACATCCCAACAATGGACAAATCAGAGGATGTCGAAAAGAGTCAAGATAGTAGTGATGCTGAGCTACCCAAGGAACCAGAGGTGACAAAAAGTCCTATTAAGGTACCATTCTCTCAAGCTCTAAAATCAAGCAAGTTAACTTTGGATTTTAACAATGAAATCCTCGAGAATCTCAGGCAGGTAAAAGTCAATCTTCTTCTTTTGCATGTAATTAAACAATTTCCTACTTATGCAAAAGTTCTCAAGAATTTGTGTACAATTAAGAAGAAGCACCACATGAAGAAGACAGCGTTCCTAACAGAGCAAGTTAGTGCTCTAATTGGATAATGGATTTCTCCCAAGTACAAGGATTCTGGTTGTCCAACTATTGCATGCAGCATAGAAATCAAGAGTTTGGGCAAACTTTGCTAGATTTAGGAGCTAGTGTGAATTTAATGCCTTATTCTATTTATTTGCAGCTTTGGTTGGGAGAAATCAAACCAACCTCTGTGGTATTGCACATGATAAATTTATTTGCAGCACGAGGTGTGGTAGAGAATGTTTTGATTCAAATCGATAAATTTTTATTATCCCGTTAATTTCCTAATCCTGGACACTACTTCTACTCTTGACTCTACTTCTAAAATTCCTTTAATTTTAGATAGACCTTTTCTTGCTACTGTTAATGTTCCGATTAATTGCAGAAATGGTTTGATGAAACTCTCTTTCGGAAATATGACTTTTGAGATAAAAAAAATTTCCATATTGCAAAACAACCAGAAATGGATGACGAGTGCCACTAGACATATATAATTGACTTACTCATAGACAATAAAGTTTTCACAAATCGTGATTCCGATCCTTTTGATTATTTCATTGTTTATTCTGAGTTTAATCATATTAGTGATGTATCTGATGTGGCTAATATTTATACAATCTTTAATACAACTCAGGATCATGGCACACAGGTTTGGCAATCGAAGTTTGAGGAGTTGCCTAAGAAAGTGAAGAACAAGTCCCTTCAAATGAGGAAACACCAAGAGTTGACTTGAAACCTTGCCACCTATCTGTGGACCTCGAGCATCGAACTTATTGGGCCAACAAGCATTTCAATTTTGACCCAGGAGAGGCAGCTCCAAGAGTGGAAGACATTCCACTTGCGAACCCAGTATATCCACCTTGATCACACCATGCAGTCATCTTTTTTATTTATTTATTTATTTGTTTTCGTTTTCATTTCTTTATTTTTATTTTTTGCTCTTCTTTTCTTTTTGGTTGATGTTGTTTTTATTTATTTTTGTTTGCAGGTTAGTTTAATTCTTTTCATTCGAGTCTACCATCTTTGGTGCTTAGCGAGCTATCCACGTCACACATCAGGTGTAGTCTACCATTTTCAGTACTTTCCATTCAGTTTTTATTTTTTAAAACATTAAGGATAATGTTTCATTTAAGTTAAGGGGTGATGGTGCAAATTCAACATTTAAAATGCTTGTTGGAACTCTATAACATATTTTCATGTGTCAAATTTTTTTAAAAAAATTGCATCACATAGGCACCCTTTCACATGGTCATCTTGGTGAATTCAACAAATTCATCTTAATCATTTTACTAAAGCATTTGTACTCATGCTCATTCATGGTCATCTTGGTGAATTCACCAAACTCATCTTAATCATTTTACTAAAGCATTCACAGAATTTTTAATACACTTATCCAAGTTTTGTGATACGATGGTAGTTTAACACATGTAGTTAGATGACTCTTTTATTTAAGTATTCTTATGAATTTTGGGAGAGGTTGAGAGCTTACAAATGTAGGTGTGATAAGCGTTTATTGATCTGTTGAATTGGACATTTCTTTTGAAAATATCATTACATGGTTGCTAGTAAGATGGTGAATATACTTGGGAAATGATGAAGATCAACTTAGGATTAACGTTTGAGCCTCTCAAGCTAACCATTCTCATCATAGATTCTTAGTAGTCAATTTTGAGCCAACAAACACATAATATTTTTCTTTTCATATATCCACATCATCCATATCTCTCCATATTAGAATATAGTTTATACACTAATTTTTTCTAGCCTTATTGCTTCAAAGTGTATACTAGGTGTGGAATTTACATTTTTTCGTTTGTTGTAAAAAAAATGAAAAGAAAAATAAAACGAGAAGAGTACAAGTGCAAAATGTTCAATTGAATGAGCTTCAAGATAAAAAAAAAAAAAAAGATTGAAAAAAAAGGTGGAAAAGAAAATAAATAAAAAAGAAAAAGAAAAAAGAGATTGAAAAAAAAAAAAAGAAACAGAAAGAAAATGCATTATTATTCGATAATCTGAAAAGTTGAATAGTACATCAAGTGAGAAGTGTGGTTTGCTATGATTTTTAATAAAACTCTCTTGGTATGTACTTGAAAGTTTTTGAATCCTTTTGTGACGCCCCCAATTTACGTCTGGAATTTAACGTAAACCAGAGTGTTAGAGTAAGTAAAACTTGGCTACTCACCCCCGTACTTATCAAAATTTAATACAAATCGCAGCGAAAAAATTCTGAGAAAAAAAAAAATTAATTTCTAGTGATCACATGGTAGTATAAAAATCAGAATTATTCATATCATAACATATTCTTCTTACATGCATAACCCACTTAGTTTTCTTATATACAAAATTACAAGATTTATCAAATATTTTCACAAGGCCTGCTTGGCTCCTTCTTCCTTTACTGAAATTTCTTCCCATATCCTTACTACTATTAATTGGTCAAAATTTCTAAGGAGAGTACTCCGAGAGCCCTTCAGGGTTCCTCCGAGTCTCTCGAGTAACTAAGGCCTTGTCCATGTCCATAATCAATCCTGCAACGAAAATCAATTTCCAAAAGAAAACAAACATACAAGAATGAGTTTTTCATAGAAATCTCAGTCAGTACACACGTAACTTAATAAAAGTATAGAGATAATAAAATAATCATATACAAGCCCGACAACTAGAATATGCATTTATGACATACTTTATGTAATTCATGCATGTACTTTTCATTCTTATCTTAAAATCTTTGTTCTTATAAGTCTTTACATATCCACTATTATTACCCATGGTTGGGTTATGCCACTATCATTACCCGGTGGATAGGCCATGTCATATCCTTTCTTTACCTAACATGACTTGTGACGACATTTACACAATGACATATAATATGGACTTTTCTTAAAATAGACATCATGACTTATGATGACACGTATGAGACAAAATGTAACATATGCATAAACTTAGACTTATGACATGCATATTGTATGTCCATATTAACCTTATAAACTATGAGAACATTACACATCACATACACATGCATTTACGTCATATCAGTTCATAGAATCAATGCATACTATGATTATTTTGGTTCTTATTTCAATCCCATTTTCATCCTTGCTTAAGTTGTTATCTCTTAAAAGTTAAAACATAAACGTTGTATATATTTATCCTAAATTTCTATAACCTTTTGAATCACTCAAATCCGATATCAAATGAGCAAGTTATGGCCGTTTTACCAAAAGATGTCAAATCTCTCCCTATATATCGCTCGAGCCAGAAGTCAAGCGAGGGTCGAGCGAAATCTCTGCCTAAGTCTTGATTCTATCTCTTCAAGTCCAATTTCTACCTTTATAGACTTCTTATCTCTCAAAACTTAAAACACAAAAGTTGTAGAGCTCTGTCGTCTTGAATCATTCAATTCCGACATCACACTAACAAGTTATGATCAATTTACTATAAAATGTTAAATCTATCAACATAACCCCTCTTAAGTCCGAAAGTTACTAGGGATGATTTATCATTTTTTTTCAAATCAAGACCTCATATTTTCACATAATCTTCTTCATATAACATCATAGAATATATTCCTAAGGTCTCATAATTTTTCTAATATTTTATCATAGCAAAAACCACTCCAAAACTTTTACAATTTAACACATAAACTAAGATTAAGTTCAAATAAATATCAAACATGAACTAATCATCAAACCACTTATTATATACTAATATTAAGTTAATATATGCACTTACTATTTCTCCAAGGCTTGTTATAAGTGATCAAACCAATCCTTGCAAAATTTCTCCTCAAGATCACTCACTTAGCTCACTTAGGATGTATATGGAGGTTAAGGAACTTAAGAGAGTTATGTGCTATGCTTCCCAAAGAGAGTTAGAAGACTATAAAATGTCTATTTATAGGGGTGGTGGTCGACCCATATGAAGGAAAGAAGAGGGGCAACTTGGTAAAGACCATAGGCTTCTGGTTTGCATGGGATGAGGTGTCCCTTCTAAACCTTTTTCATGGTTAAACTCTTAGGCTTTGCAGCTAAAATGATCATCCAATGGTCAGTATTTGAGATATTTTTGTAGCCCATTTGATCAATGGTTGAGGTAGAAGCTTATGGGATAAGGGATGAGGTGGCATCTCACCTAACCATGCATGTATCACCCTTTCCAGCCTTCATCTGGTTAACCACGTCCCTTAGCCTTCCCCTAACCCATTTAGTTACTTTCTAACCTCCTTAAGACTCTACTTAACAAGTTCTAGAAGGCCCCTTCTTGATTTAATTAGGATAGAATCCCATTTGGATCCATATTCTCCAACTCGAGTTCACTTTAAGCTCAGTCCTGAGTCGTCCACTTTATTCTGAAATAAGTCATTGATACTGTCCAAATATTTGAAAACTGATAACATGAAAGTTTTATATATATCTCTTAGTATTCTATACGAATTGGAATCTCCTAATTTGGACCTCATATGAGTAACTTAGGCTCATTACACTAAAACTCGACAGTTTAATCCGAGAATGCCTATTCCGAGCACCAAGTGTTTGATCTTTGGTTCTATTACTTTCTCTTGCATTTATACCCTAACTTTTGAGAATTCCACTTCTTCTAATTTCAACTTGAATTTCTCTAGTTGATACCTTATTCCAAATCTCAAAGGTCATTCCATAATAGTTTATAGAACGCATAATTTCACCTATCCTTAGCTCAAAATTCTCATTTAAATCTCCAACTCTATTTTTCTAGAATATATTTATCCAATAAATTCCTCTAAAAAGAAATTCAAGTAAAAATTCATCTTAAGAAATTTTGGGCTATTACACATTTTTATCATTTTCTTCATATAGCCCCTAACCCAAGCCAAGTTATAACATTTTGTATTGATCATTCTGATTCTAAGTAAGCCTGTGGAAAAAATGGTGGAATTCTCATTTGTTAATGTTCTTATTATAAGATCAATGTTTGCTTATTGCTTCTATAAAATTACCTAATTTTTCATTGAGTGTGTACACCTTTTGTCAACCCTATAGAGAGAATCCCTACATAAAATATTTTTGCACTCGTGAGTTATAGAGTTGAACATTTTACTTAAGATGTTCTTAATGTTGCATGTGTCACGATTTGTGGTTAGATAGATATGGTTTGAAGCACACACGCTGTGAATTACCATAGGTGAATTGACTTTGATAAGCTATTGGATTCCTAAAATTATTTTGATATATAAATCTGAAAAATGTGACTCAATTCTATGTGTGATTTTTTTTTTTTGTCTCTTTCATCATTTTTGCTTGGGAATTGTTAGGGACTAGCAATGAATAAGTTGGGGGTGTGATGAATGCGCGAAAGTGTATCCTAAATACCTTATTATTGGATCAAAATGCTAGATTGTGAATATAAATAATAGATTGTAATTTATTTTATTAAATTTAATTTCTATTTACATTGAGATATGCTTAAACACATTTTTATAATATTTTATAGGGAAGTTCTACATAACCTTCAACCTCCTTCATACATCACATTTTTTTTTCATTTTTTTCATTTTTTTTTTTGAATTTATTCTTTTAAATTAATTAATATTTTTTTATTCCTTATTCATATATCACATATTTAATAAAAAATAAAAATTAAAAAAATGTGGTGTGTGGAAGAGGTTGGAGGTTGTAAAGAATTTTCCTATTTTATATATCTCAAATAGGACATATTTTTTATAAGTGAGAGATGGTTTGCAATTAGCATTTATGACATTTAATTCAATTTCACTTTATATTATTTGACAGATGGCATATACGGACATATTAGTTTAAGAGAGCAGCATTTCATTGAGCCATTCATATAGAGAGTAGACGCTACATATATAAGATAGAGAGTAGACGCTAGGCGTGCTTCACATATCCATATATATATATATATATAAACTCTCACGTGGACCCCACTCCATGGCCCACTTGCAATTTGATCCATCAACTCACATGAGAGCATCACACGGCAAAGCACAATTCATCAAGGACCACGCACATTCTGATGCAACAAACCGAACTGGGTTTCAATCACGCATGAGACTTCTACAGGGCAACTTGAATTCCACTAGGACTTGGAGACCTAAGGCGCCGCATAACATTTCACTAGTGGGCATACATATATATAGATGTTTGGGAGCGCCGTTATGCGGGTGTGAACGGAGATACGAGAAGGAACGAAAACGCAGGTCCCATTTTTCTTTGATTTTTCTTGAAAAATTTATGTTGTCATCATGTATATAAATAATTAAATTCTCAAGTAAAACTAGAGACGAACTTGCATACTAGATGATATTTTTAATTTGTTTTTAATTCGTATATTTGGTTTTTAATTTATTAAACCTCTTTATTTTATCATTCTCGAGATATTGTTGGTATTTTCTTCTCCGAATAATCATATAATTTATTTTGTTTATAGATTCAGTCATGCTTTTTCTATTGAATGATTTAGATCTCTGATTATGTTTGGATCAATTGATTATTTATATTGATTTAATTTTCTGCTGTAATATTGCTTCCTGAGTATATTGTCATCGTTGAATTTTCTCAATGTGGATAACAATTTGTATCATTTTAAAGTGATAAATGATTTTTCAAATGGTAACATTTGATTTAATTTTGGTTTATAATTCTATATCTTCCAATTGGGATTTTCGGAATTAAATTCCCAATTGAGTTATCAATAAAATAAGAATAATTAAAATACCGGATATTTGCAAGGGATTCTCGATATTGTACTGTTCGTCAAGTTTGAATACTTTTTTCGTGAATCACTTTGTTTAATTTTAATTTGCATTCAAAATTAATTTTTATTCTCTCATAAATTTTTTTAATATTTTTTTAGTTTATTTGTTTTTTCTACTATTCTTTTAATTTTTCTTCTTGTGGAATCGATATTCTAAAATTACATTACAACTATCACATTATTATTCTTTGAACATAATCATGCATTGAACTTCCCAAATATAAATAGTTCCCTCAACAAAGTCCATAGTAATATTTGTCCAAGATTTAGAAAGTATGGGTAATGATTGCAGTAAGCTAGCGGGGATAGTGGTATCTAACTTTACTACTTGACATATGTCACACTCTTTAAGAAATGCCTTTACAGCATTGGCTAAACCGTTGTCAATTCCAAAGTTTAGCTAGAATCTCACCTTTTGGCTATAGCATCAAGTTTTAGCTAGATGAGTCCATATTAGACTAGCCATCTTAAAGGTAAAATAAAAATATTATATTATACATTTTAATAATATGTAATAATTTTTTTATATTTTGTAAATACACTTCATATATTAATTAATAATTTTATTAAAAAAATAAAATTATTATTTTTCACATGGTTCCAATCACAAGTCGCTTCTGAGACATCATCTGAAAATAAAAAAGAAAAAGAACTCCCATGTTCAAAGTTTCATGTGTCGCAAAGGGACATGAAATCTTACTTCCACAGAACCTAAACCAATTGTCATATGCTATTTTATATATTTGCTGCTTCATAAAGTAATCTCTCTGTTTTCGGAAAGCAACTTGCACTGATTTGAGATTGATTATAGATACAATGCTTTGAGATGGATGCTTGCATTGATCTATCTCTTTCTGCTTATCTACATTTCACACATAGCCAGAATTCATCTTGGGCAACACACGGCACTGACACATTACCACCATGGTCATTTTACAAATCTGATCAAAATAATTATCATTATACCAATGCCAATACTTTTCACTTTTCACATTTCCACCACCATAGTCATTTCCAACACAATATTCACCAACATAATCCGTAAAAGCGTAAGAACAATCCACAAATTACAAAAACAATCCATATAAATATCAACACAGTATTCACCAACTCATTTCTCTTGGATTCTCTTCTAGAAAGTAATTCCACGACACAAAAAATGTACATCAAACTCTCACAACAATTCAAATTGAATATTTTAAAAGGAATAGTTCACAACTTCATAATCTAGGCATTAAAACCAACCACATTAAAACTTTCTTGCTGTGTATATTCTTTTTCTCCTCCTCAATACCTCCATAACAAATCAGTTCAAAACTTGCAGCAAAATAGAACAAGGCTAAGTAGCAGATTATCAAGGAAATCAATAGCAATCCCAATGATACTTCCTGCTATGCTGGCCAATCAAGGCATATCCACATCGCAATACCCAAATATGCATGAATAGAAACATATTCATCACAATACCCAAATACGCAATATCTAGTTCATAAAATACCACAAGATAATATCCAATTTAGTTTCTAGTGCAAAAATCAATATCCTCCTAAATAAATAGCCAAAACAGTCCACAAATTACCAAAATAATATCCAATCCATACCACAGTCCACACATTTAGTTGCTACCCAGACACATGTGGCTGGGCAGCTACTAGAATTCCAAAAAAAATTAAAACTAACAACATTAGAACTTAGATGTCAAAGGAGACACCTCTATAAGGTGTCGAAGGAGATGTATATGTACCTATGTAATGGGACCTTGATTCCTAAAAAATTCTTAGTTGAATATTACAGAAATATTCTTGCTGCATGGCATTCACGTCACTTAGATCTAACATCATCATTTTCGCCTCGAACTTTCTCTTCTTTAGTTCAAATGCTTGTGATTTGTCACATTTTCCCTCTGGTGCAGCATTTCTCCGCTCTTCATGGTCGTCACTCTATCTTCGGTCATCTCACCTAAGACAATCTTGATCTCACCATCCTTGCCTTTCATCGACTTCTGCTTCCTCTCCCATTCTTTCTCAGCTTTTTTGTTTGAAGGTCTCTTAGCAAGAACCTCCAAGTCCTCCTTGGCTATATCAGTAGCAACTTCATCAACTTGGATTTCTTGTGGCCTACTCTTCTTACCAACTATACTCCATTATGAAACTACACTATAGTATCTCTTTGTACAACATATTTTCCTTCTCAATCTACGAAGATATATTAAATATTTGTTAGTTCATAAATAAGTCCTGTATAATTACATGATTAAAGGAAAATGGGACATACCTTGTCTTGCTCCATTGCATCACTTGGGTGCAATGACTCTACTTGTGCTACATATGCACAAAACTTCTTTGTCCATTTTTTAATCGTGGACCATTGATTCATCAAAGGGCCCTACGTACGATTGGCAATGTTCGGTTATTTATACTAATGATAAAATGTGGTAATTATTTCCCACATTTGAGTGGACTTTTGATCAGTACCTCTTATCGCATTGATGCTAAGGTTGAGCCAAATTGAGACGAGGAGGTTATCCTCCTTTACGGTGAAAGATATACATTTTTAAACCATTTTTGAAGAAGACTTCTTTTCACTATCATTGGAGGTTGTTTGGACCACAACATTAGGCAATTGCATTGGGGTGCTAGTACAATCCTCTCCTCCACTTTGTAGGAGACTAGTGAAGAAGGGGTCATCATCAAAATGTGTGTCCATCCTTGAAAAGTATTAAGATTTTCAATGAGTTAGAAAAATTACCCAATATTCAAGTCCAATAAAGGAATGGGACATATATAGATTGTGTTGATGAGAACAGGAGCCATGCACAAAAATATTGGGCATTCAATATCCAGCAAAACAAGTTTAGCAGCCATGCACAATAGGACAGAGACCTATGTACAGATTAACAGTATAAATAGTATAAACAATTTTCTGTACAAGGGATATGTTTTCCTTGTACAGAAACCGTATACAAAGGAAGAAACCATATTTCTTCGACGCAGAGCAATAGGAAGAAACCATGTACAATTAAAAATAATGGGATAAGTTTTCCTTAATACAACAGTATAAACTGTTTTTGTACATTTGCATAAAGCTCCATATTTAGGTGTCAATCTATTAGCATATTTTCATGTAAGTATGGAATTAATAACTAATTCTTAATTACTTGAACGATCTGACATCCTTGTTAAATATTAACAATGTATGGCATATTATCTCAAATATTTTGTTGAAATAATAGTACTTTAAAAAAAAATATTTTCCGTGTGCTGTAGAAATATAATGTAACACCCCGCTCCCAAATATAGCATTTTGAAAATATTTTAGAGAGCCAGTGTCCTACTAAAACTTTTCTTTATAAAAACGCATAAGATACGAACGTTTTTAAATAAATGAAACAGTCTTTATGAAACTAAAGAGAGTCAGCAGAAGCATTTGCTTAAAATAAAATGTTAAAATCTCATGTGTTTACAAAATATATATATATATTATTGACTAAAGACGATAAAATAAAGTTAATACACTGTTTAGATCTCTGCATCGCCACTCTGAGTCAAATCCTGTCATCTGTGTATTCACATCGTTTGTGATGATTTTTAAAAAAACACATGGAAATATAGAAATAAAAATAAAATGAGTCGAATACTCAATAAGTAACACATCATATGTTAAAAGTAATACTCATCGATTCTCTCAAAACATGCATATTCATAGATACATACATAATAACATGAACATGGATTTTTCATAAATGTTGAACGTGACTTTTTCATAAATGCTGAAAATATAAGCTTTTCATAAATCATGAACTTTTCGTAAAACATGAATATGAATTTAAGCTTATCTTTCTTATCATATCATATCATATCGTTTCATCTCATAGGCCGTTACCCACTGTTGACCCTGGTAAGTTAGAGTTAGCGAATCTAAAAAAATTATAATTCCGCCTGTGGTCGCGGGTTGTGGAATCCATATATAAGGAAGACATATTAGGTGCAATACCAGCATGTATGACCTGGCAATGAAATATGCCCATACATAGATACCGACTCTATATCATACATAGGCCGCTTACATGTCTTATTATACTTGCATACTTATCATAACATAGATTTCAAAAAAAATCGTATACTTTCGTAACATGTAGTGATGCATGCTTCCTCACATAAATTCATGATCTTTCATAACTAATTTTATGCATACTCTCATATAAAATCATGATTTCTCATAAATAACTTTAATGCATAAAATCATGATATTTCATAAATAATTTTAATACATAAACTTTCTCATAAATCATGCATATGAATTTTTATAATTTTTCATGATTTGGGTACGTAAAAAGGGGCTTCCAAATGATAGACATACATACATAATATTTTTATAAAGCATGTTCGTCGTACATGCATGAAAAGTATGATCATGCTACTTACCTCTTAGCAATGCGTCCTGATTTCATGCTGTAGGTTGTAACCTATACGAGACGCTAAACATTACTAATTTACTAAATAAACATATCTTAAAATCATAAATAGAGAATTTTAATAAATAGACCAAAATATATTTTAAAATACTTTAAAACTCTTTTACGAAAGAAAGACCTGAGATCCATTTTCGGAAGATAGTTTCTATAATAAGATAATTTAAGTCCACATAAATTAAAACACCAGTCCTTTAAAATATGCCAATTGGCCGAAAGGGCTTAATAAATGATTAAGAAACTGGTATGAAAACAACGGCTCGGCTAAAAGGGTAAAAAAAAACATTTGAGTAATTATAAAATATAAGAGGGGCTTGCTGGAAGTTGGAATAGAGAAATTTAAAAGGAGAACTGCAGCTTGCGGGAGGGAAAGGCTCGAGCACTACTCACCGAGGGAGATAGAGAGATGCGACGGCAGTTCGGTGGTGGCTTGTGGATGGTTTGTGGTTCTGTCCAGCGCTTTCTGTGAAGTGTGGTGACGACCCGGGGGGGGGGGGGGGGGGGGGGGGGGGGGGGGGGGGGCGGGGGTTGGGTGGGGTGGGGTGTTGCTGGAGTTGTCGGTTGTGGTGGCTCGTCGTAGAGGGAAAACTCCTCTATTTCGGTGTATAAAACCAGGGCACTCTCATATGCTTTGCGGTGGTTAGCGATGGTGATGAAGGGCAGCTTTGTGGGTGGTGGGTTTCTCGGCAGTTTTTGTACCCATCGTTGGTGCTCCGACAAGGTGGTGGGCTGCTTGGTTGGCTGGGCAAAACAAGGTCTGTTATTTACTGGTTTGCCGAAAGGTGATGCTCTGTTTCGGGTGGAGCAAAACAGGGGATTACTATAACTGCATGCAGCGGTTTCGGTGATTCAACGGGGAGCTTGATGGTGGGCTATGGGTGGAAGAAGGTTGAGTTGGGGGAAGTCCGTGAGGTTGCTGCATTGAAGTAGTTGCTCGTGGATGGCAACGTGAGGACGGCTGGTTTTTGAGATGGACGAGATGAGGGCTGGAAGGAGATGTGCTGTGAGGGTGTTTGACGTGTGCATGCATGTATTTATAGATGAAGATTAAGAGAAAAACATGAGTGATGAGGAGATTGGATGAAGCTTGAATTTGGTTTCAAAACTGGTACAGTGATGGAGTTTTTGAATTGATGTATATGAGTTGGTTTTGAACTTGAGTTTGGAGATATAGTTTGGATGATGAGATAAGAGTTGGGTTTTGTTTCAATTTGAGGAAGTTTAACTGAAAGGATAGAGTTTGAAGTTGGATAAGGTTTTGAGTTTTGAGTGTGAATAGAAGATATTGCATTTTATCCGGTGGTTTAAGTTGGAACTGTTTGAGTTTGAACTCTACTTTAGGAGTTAGAATTCAGATGGTGGTTTTGAATTAGAGATGGTTTTAAACTAGGATAAAGGTTCTAAGATGATGACGATGATTTAAAAAAAATATCAATCTAAAAGGTGAAATGCGGCTAGAAGAGATATTAGAACAAATACAAACACTATTATAAAATTTATCAAAAAAAACATGACTTAATAACGTAATAATAATAATAACAATAATAACAACAACAATAATAATAATAATAATAAAAAATTCCAAATTTTGGGTCGAGATATTACATATAAAGCCACCATAATCAACACAGGTTTGAAATCGAGTATGTAAGTTCACAGTTGCTCGTTATCAACTGATCTTTAAGTTAGCCAATCCTACAATCTTTTCTTTTAGATCACTAATTAATTGAAAAGCTAAACCAACTCTGATTTGGAGAAGAAACAATAGCTATTCTAACTGGGAAATAATTTATAAAATCTAACTAGGAAATAACTTATAATAAATTTAACAGGAAATAATTTATAAAATCAATAACAGTATCAAAATCCAGTTAATAGGAAAAGTTATTTCCTATTAATTGGCTTTATAGGAAATTGAAGTGTGGTTTTATAAATTGAAGTGTGGGAGTGCAAGAGATCCTATTTCCCTAACTTAAGTGACTCCCAAGGAGAAACAGGCATAGAAAAGTATGCGCGGAATACATCGAGAGCTTAGAGCATTGGCTCAACAACACATCAATATTCCATAAGCTCAGTAACACAATACTCTGATCAATGAGCTATAATATTTACCAACACATATATAAAAGTACCGTAAGAATCTAGCCACTTAAATAGAGATTTGTTACAAGCTTTTAGCAAATTTTACTAGATTTCTTACAAATTTACTACAGATTAGTTATTTGAAAATATTTTTTTAATGGGTTGTTTCCTAATGATCTAGCACTGATGAAATTGCATTTCATTCTCAAAATAAATACTGTGCAAAGCATTTCCCCAAATTGCACAAGGGTTGTGGCAGATTTGCAATCAAGAGAGTACTACCGTATAAGGTTTTTCTCAAGCCAATTCGTGGAGGAAGATGGACTTTAGATTCCGAACTAGCGAGCGGGTGTTTAGGGTGTGTGAAACTCTAGCAAAATTTAGAGAGGAATCTCTCGAGTAGACGGATGCTTGCCCTAATTTGCACATGAAACCAACCAATCGGTGGGCGTTCGGATAAAAATTCAGATTTGTAGAGACTTAATAGTAAGTTCACGTGCATTTGAAAATTTGCTTACGAGTCATACAAAAATATATGTAGACAATCCTAGTTGTCAAATGTTGTCGGGGCCACCAGTTCAAGATGTGCTAATGTCAAACTACTGTCTGATCGTGTGCACAACTGTTGGAATGAGGCAGTGAAATCAAGGTTAAAAAATTGGCCTGAGAGAGAAGGCGGTGAAGAAAGATGAACGAGGTAGAGAAGAGGGACGGACTCGTTGCTATGCGAGTCTGAAGGAGAGAAAATGTCGAGGGAACGAAGGGGAGATTCGCTCGACTTCTTCTAGTAATAAAATTATAAAAATGACTTTGAATGTGAACAGGAGCTCGCCAACATTGGCAAGGCTTGAGTTTTTATTGTAGCTGAAGTCTTAAGACTGGGAGCTATTGCTAGTCCAATGTAGATGTGTTTTTTCACATCTAGCTAAATATTGAACTTGCATTGGCATATTGCCATGCCATTGCCAATGCTCTCACATCAGCTTCTTAATCTGACCAATAAAAGTCACTTTTCAGCCTATGTATAGTTTTATCAAATTCCATATGCCTCCATAAGTGTGACATTCTCAATTTATGCTTAGGGTTTTAACGTAAATTGAAGAGTCCGAGTAAGTAACACTCGGCTACTTACTCTCATATGTATTGAAAAATCAATGCATGCACCTAAACTTACTATCAAGTGCAATGAAATTCGCAGCAGTAAAATGTCTAAATAAAAATTTCGCAAAGTAAGCTAGCGATAACATGGTGGAACTATAACCGCAAACATAGCATAACATTTACATCACCACATTGTCTTAATTTACACCATAACTCAGTTAGTTTTTTTAGATATTCACATATACATACTTTATCAAAATATCACTTCAGAGCCACCTCGGCTCCTTCTTAACCTCCAAAAATTTCCTCCCGTATCGAAATTTATCCATACTAATATCTATATCTTTATGGAAATGTTGCCCGTACAGGATTTTATACACTCCACATATAGACAACGAACCACCCAAGTCCAACACCAAGCAGCATCCAACACGTTGATGGTCTATAGATGAGGTGGATGCATACTAACTCAAAACCTTTGTTAAGTAATCATGTACAAGATAGTCAAAAAGCGGGAAGTCAGTGGGCCCCTCAGGGCTCCATCGAGTTCCTTGAGTCGTAGGGACTTTCCCCTTCTCTGCCATGTGGTCCTGCAATAATATTCAAATTTTTTTTAAAAGAGATAAAACATGCAAAAGAGAGATTTCCTTGAAAATCTCAATAAGTACATAGTTAACGAAATAAAGCATAGATAAAACAAGAAATTATCATACATGGCATAATAAAAGCATATAACTTATGCAATGCTTCATGAGACTCATGCATGTAGATGACCACTTTTCTATACAGACTTATACCTTACATGGACCCATCACCTTATACCTAAAACTTTTATATCTTTTATTTTTTTTCTTAATCTTGTGGGTCTTACCTATTACATAACCTCGACGGGCGTTACGTATTACCGTCCTCGCTGAGTTCTCTTAGCATGACGCGTCAGCTTGGCCATACATATAACTCATCAGTCGTCTGGGTATTACATATCGTCGTCCCCGTCATGACGAGTCTCGTCTCAGTCTTCCGAGCATTACATATCGTCATCCTCGTCATGACACAGAAAATACTTAACATAGCGGGCATTACGTATCGCCGTCCCTGTCATAATACGACTCTTAATTCATCAAATCATGTCAGTCGTCTGAGCATTATGAATCGCCGTCCCCGTCGTGATACAACTCTTAACTCATCAAATCATGTCAGTCGTCCGAGCATTACTTATCGCTGTCCCCATCATGACACGATTCTTATTTTATGATGGGCACGTCAGTCATACGGGCGTTACATTTCGTCGTCCCGTCATAACAAGTCTTGTGTCAGTCTTCCGGGCATTATGTATCGTCGTCCTCGTCATAACACGGAAAATACTTAACATAGCGGGCGTTACATATCGCTGTCCTAGCTAGTCATGTTAGTCGTCCGGGCGTTACGAATCGCCGTTTCCGTCGTGACACGACTCTTAACTTATCAAATCATGTTAGTCGTCTAGACGTTATGTATCGACGTCCCCGTCGTAACACAATTCTTATTTTACGACGGGCATTACGTATCACCGTCCCCTTTAGCACGTTAGTCATACAGGCATTACGTATCGTCATCCCCATCATGATGTGACTTTAAACTTATCTTATTCTTATCATATTCTTATAGAGTTTTCTTATCAGGTTTCATTTGAATCGAACGTCATGACTTATAACGACACGTATGTGACGAAATGAGACATAAACATAACCTTAGACTTTTAAGTACATATTTCATGTCCTCATAAATCTCATGACATGTAGAAATATATCACAATAACATACGTCATGTGCATTCATATATGTATGTCACATAATCTCGTAATGTCAAAACATAACAAATTATGCTTAAATAATTAAATAAAATAATAGAAAATTAATTATTCAAAGCTGGCTGAACACTATAGGGGTTCAAAACTTATTTTATTTATTTTAACTTTTCCAAACTCCTCATTCAAGAATTACTAAATTTCCCCTAACTTTCAAAAATAAATTCAAACTTAGATCTTTATGTTTTCTTAGGTAATTCTTCACTAGTTTCTTGGATGATAAATCTTGAATTTTTTTCGAGTAAACTAGAGTCCCTAAACTCATCATAATTATTAAAATATCATCCAAATAACTAAAATTAATTAGATAAGAGTTAAAATAAAAAATTCACTCATAAACCCTATTAAGGCTGAAATTTGATAGGATGAGTTTTTTTTATCTTTTTTTGTCAAACCAAAGCTTCTTATTTTCACGTGAATTTCTTAATATATCAAAATAGAACATATTCCTAAGTTCTTACAATTTTCTTAGTATTTTTTCATAACAAAAAAATCTAATTTAAAACTCACTAGATTTCATTTTTACCACTTAAACAAAGTTTAAGATCAACTATGTAACAAACATGATCTAACCTTCAAATAAATTATTCTATGCCAATATTAGGTTAAATTTTGTACTTAAAAATTTTCTCCAAAGCTTAGATTGATAATTGGATTAGGCCTTATGCAATTTCTCCTCCAAAACCCCTACTTTGCTCTCTTTTGATGTTTTAGTAAGGTAAGTGTGTTTAGGTGAGTTTTGCTTGCTCTTTTTCTACTATGGCCGAAATTTCTTACTAAAGAAAAGAGAGGGGAAGTTCATACACATATATATAGGCATAGGGGGTGACTCATGCATGGCTTAAGGGGTGAAAAGCCTTGGGGCAATCGGTTTGCCTCCATAGCCGAAACATGTGAGGTGTCCCTCCTCACTTAGGTGCATCATACCCCTAATTTAGGCTTAGTTGGCCCTAATCCTTCATCCAATGGTCATATTTGCTCCACCTACAATCTTATCTTGATCAAGGGCTCAAATAATTCCAACACATGGAGATAAAAACAAAACAAAAATATAGATAAATCCCAAGTGAGATGCATCCGGCCACTTGGCCTCCCCAAGGGTCACACGTCTCCTCTAGGGGTCTAATCTCATTTTACCACTTGTTGTCATCCCTATTGGTCCACTTGGATATTTTAGATGATTTTTCTAGAGCTTGGTTGGGGTATTAGTTAGCAACAAATGGATAATTGAATGATTAGCCTAGTTTCAAACCAATCATTTGCCATACTTAGTTTCTCCATGGTTTTTGGCTAACCCACCTTCTAGATAATTATCTTCCACCTGCCACATACCCCCTTACACCTATCAAGATGTTAGAAATCCTGAAAACCAATCAGATTTCGTCCCAATAGTAAGGCGGTGCTACATGTACAGTTCGGGTTCCAATTTTCGCCTATTTCAGTATGATCACTTCTCGCCCAAATAAGTCATTGATACAATTCAATTCTCCGAAAACTCAAAATATAAAAGTTTTAGATCTGCCTCTTGGTGATCTATATAATTTTGAATCGCCTCAATCGGAGACCAAATGATGGATATATAATTATTTTACCAAAACTAGTTGGAGTGACCCGAGAACACCAATCCGAACTCTACATGTGTTCCCTTCTTCCAATTTCGAATTTTCTAATTTTCTCCTTAATCTTCTAAAAATTATTTTCTCTAAGTTCAAACTAAAACATTCTAGCTAATACCTTGCTCAAAATTCCAAGAATTGACCACAATTCATAATTTTTCATCCAATAGCTTAAATATCTTCACTTGAACTTTAATACCTAAACACCATATGTTTCTAAAAATCCCATAAAATGCTGAAATGACCTCAAAATAAATATTTAACCTAAAGAAGACTTTTTAAAAGGAATGGTTATTACAATAAGAGTGTTGTGAATTAGATCTAACAACTTCTTAACGAAAGTCTGATTAGCGAGAATATACAATCTGTTCTTTAGAGTAGTACCCCATTTTTCACTGCATAGGGGTTGGTTAATTCACCAACTTGGTGCCTTTTCCACAGATCTGGTATATTTGGGTCTATCTCATATAGGGATTTGAGCTCAATAATCTAGCCATAATTAGGTAGTGAAACCACAAACACTCTTACTTCAATGTCTTCCTTCTGTCTAGAAAAGACATTTGCTACTACTTCTCCCTTCCCCTTTTATATTCCACTACGAAAGAATACCCAAAAACCCAAACAACTTAGATATCCATTTCTATTGCATCGTGGTTCCTACCCTTCAATCTAGTAAAAACTTAAGGCTTTGATGATCAGTATTGACCACAAAAGCTTGGCCCAGCAAATAAAACCACCATTTTTGCACTACTTATTGCAAGCAATTTCTTTTTATATGTTGACATCCCTAAGACCATTCCTTTTAGTTTCTTGTTGTAAAAGGCTAAAGGTCTCTCATCTTGTATTCAAAAAAGCCCCAATGGCCTGACCCGAGGCATCATATTCAATCGCAAACGAAGATTTAAAATTAGGTAATGCCAAGACAGGGGGTTGTGTAACTATTGTTTTCAACTTCTCAAATGCAGTTTGAGCTTCACTATTCCACTTGCAACTGTCTTTCTTTAGGAGATCTATTAACTTGGTAGCTACAACCCCATGACCCTTAATAAATCTTCGATAATATCTTGTAAGACCTAAAAATCTATGGTTTGGGCTATTCTAACATAGATCTGAGCTTTTCAAGGTTAACTCTTACTCTGTATCCAGAAATTAGGTGGCTCAAGTATGACACATGCTCACACCCAAACTATACTTGCTTGACGTAACAAATAATTGGTATGACTTAAGGTGTCAAATGTGACTTTTAGATGGCTCAAATATGTCTCTACATCTCGGTTGTAAACTAAGACGTCATTCAAAAAAAAAACTTTCTGAGGTAAGCCTTAAAAGTCAGGTTCATTCAACTTTAAAAGTTGAATGAGAGTTAGCTAGGCCAAATGGCATAACTAAGACCCCATAATGTCCTTCATGTGCCAGAATGCAGTTTTGGGATGTCATATGACTTCACATGTATTTGATGATAGACCGACATCGAGCCAAGCTTTGAAAACACTTTAGCTCCATGTAACTCGTCTAGCAACTCTTCCACTACTAGTATAGGATATTTATATTTTATCCTTCACAGTAGCACTATTTAAAGCACTATATTCAATGCATAATCACCATGTGCTATCTGCCTTCCTTACCAATAGTACAGGTGAGGAATATGAGCTTTGGCTAGGACAAATCACCCTTGTGACCAATATTAACTCCTTCATAATTTTGTCCTTCATAATGGTAGGGTTGTACAGAAACTAAGTGGGTACCTGGTTGTAGGTTTTGGCATGATCCTAGGAGCGGGTGGGAGGTTTTCCTTTTGGGCTAGAAAAAATGTTTGGATATTGGGTTAGGATTTGCTATATGGATTCTAGTATTTGTGTGGCTTGGTGTTTGATAATGTTTTAGTAAGTTGCGAGAGTACCTCTTTAGCTTTCATTTTATTGCCCTTGTGGACCCCTAAACTTCACAATACTTTGGTGGTATGTAAACTATGTTGTTAGCTCCTTAAAATTCCATAGTATTGTACCCAACCCTTGCACCCCAAGCACCATGTCAGAGCCAGAAAGAACTAGGACATACATATCAACATTAGAATTTGCCTCTTGAATGGTAACATTCATCCCTTTCACCTTCCCTTCATTATCTACATGATCTCCATTAACTATTATCACTCTAACTTTTTCATCTTCTACCAGGGGTATGGAAACCAGTGAAAGCAATTCTCCAGTGAAACCATTGCTAGAGTTAGGAAGTTATGAGTACTTCTTGAGTCAATAAAGAGCAACCATTGACTGCCAATTCTCCATTTGACTCTTATGATTTTTGGACTTTAAAGAGCCAATGATGGCATGTAGGAAAATTTATGGAAGTTTTCCATCATTTGACTATTATCATTCAATTGTTCCCTACCTTGTCATTTAGTTGTTCCCTACCTTCCCGTTGTTCACTCAATTAATTAGTATCTTTTTGCCGTCTCTTAATCTCTTCCTCAACCTCTTCAATCAAATATCATTTAAGGCTTTGGCACCAATGCCATTAATGCCAACTATAGTCACAATAGTAGCACAAGTCCTTTTCTGTTCTTGCCTTCATTTGATTCTGAGTGATTTTATGAATAGGGAATGCTACATTTGCCATGGGAAATAACAGGTTCTATGGTATTATGGGTGGGGCAAAATTTAAAGGATGCTGGTTTTGTATAGTGGGTTTGGTTTAGTTGTGGGTTTTGTTTTTTGTGAAGCCACATTTGCTTCTTGGATTTTGGTTAGACCATAGACTGTAATCAAGTTGTTTGGTTTAAAAATTCTCATAGTCAATCTAATGTCAACTCTGAGGCCACTGAGAAAATAACTTAGTTTGTAAGTTTCAGATAGCCCCTAACTTGTTGGATAGAGCTTTAAAATCAAATTTATACTCATCCTCCATGCCTACTTGTCTTAATTGAGTTAGTTGCTCCATAAGATCATCATAACAACTAGGGCCAAATCTAATTAACAAAGCATTAACAAATTCCTCCCATCTCGATAATACCCAAGACTCATCAAGATCTTGAAACCACACTAGTGCCTTACCCTCCATATGAAATGATACTAATCTTAGCCAATGTTGTGGAAATGTGAGCAGCTGGTTTATTTTGTAAAGCCAACCATGTGGATCATCACCACTACAGACTAGAAACTCTAATCTTACTGATTTAGACTGAATTTCTCCAGTTTGAGGTATGAGTTGTTGTTGTCTAGCATTTTCTTCGTTGTTGATGGAACTTCTTGATCTCACGTTATTTTCTTTGTGCAGATTTAAAAGAGGAAAATTGTTGCATCATGGTCCCTATTTGTTTCCACACAGCTTGCAGCTTAACATCGATAGTTTTAAATTGGGACTCAAATGTTTTTTATATGGGATTGTGTGATTTTCTTAAAGGAGTTAGACCCTTCTTGGAGTTTTTTTAGTCAAGTTCCTTCCATCATTGAACCAGAAGGGGCAAGACCGGAGCTCTGTGATACCACTTGTAATAGCTAATAGTAATATAGGATGGAATAAAGCAGATGGAATAGTAAATTGATAGAATTCATTCAATAAGAAGCATAACAATACTTTCTTTGAGGGAAAGCACCTCCACAGTAATGATGAACAGTAGAAGACTCTAGATAACCCTTTCTCCCCCTCTACAAGACTCATATACTAGCCACGTAGGGGTGGGGACGCATCAATTTGAGCAGCAGCCATGCACCCTGCACCAAAACCGTCCCATGCGTGACACCGATGGATTTAGCAGCTTTAGCTACGTTGGTCTACACTACCAGTTCTCTTTCCAGCGTAGCGCGTGCCTTTCACATGTCGCCACAGTAGGCAGCTATTTGCTAGTGTATCGGTCCTATTTTTGGTTGCTTCTTTTCTGTTTCCGTAATCAAGATTCAAGATCCAGTGGATGTAAAAATCCCTTTCAACCGAACCAATTCAACATAATGCAGTGCACCTCCCTTTGCTACTACTTTGTACCACAACCAAATAATCTATTCATTAGACTATTTTAAAACCACTTCAGGCAGCATCCCCTCCGTGGGATTGGTGGAAGCCACACTTGTAATTCTGAAACCGTTTTTATTTTTCGATGTTTGCTGTGTCTTTATATATTTTGGGATGGCTGTTGAAAACTCACATCCCTCTAAAACTTGTATTCTGTAACCTTTTGTTTTATCTATGATATGTTTACCTTAAAAAAAAGACTCATATACTAACAAAAGTGAAAAAATTAAATACCCGTATTACAATTGGGCTCGTGGCCCATATAAATAGGTTTCTATTCTAACTAAAACAAATTAAAGGATAATGTAAGACCTGGGCTTTTTCCAAGCCCACATCCCAGCTTACATGGGCTGCCAACAAACCACAACCAAACTTCCTCTTCAGCCCATCTACCCATCTACGAGCCCATCCATGTTTAAGCCCCTCAAACAACTAGGGTTCCCTTTAACAGAACACTTCACTTCTCTTCGAGCACACATTCACGTATGGTAATATTGGATTTGTGATACTCAAATTTAAAATCATTATTGCAACTCAAATTGTGACATAAATATCTTAGAGCATTTACAATAGCTAGGTCTATTCAACCGACCCGATCCGATCCGTTAATAAGTTTTTTTTACTCGACCCGATAATGAAGGTATTCCGATTAGCCGTTAAGTTGTTTGCCTGATACTCAACTCGATAGTGATTTTGAAAGAAGCGGGTATTACCAGAACCATTTTCTTCTTCTTTTTCTTCCCTTCTTTTTCATGATCTGTAATTTATATAGCAATCAATTTGGATTTGAACGAAAAGGGAAGAACTGTAAAAATGAAAGGATGGGAGTGGTCAAATTGGACGAAATTCAAACAAAATCAGAAGGAATCTTAATTTGACACTTACCAAAAGTGGTAGAGATAATCTCATAACAGAACATATTCAATGTCTGAGATAGAAGTCGAGCAAATCTTGCCAAACATAACCTATCTTGTACCTACTGCCATTGTCAATTCAAATAGAAACTAAATATCTCCATGAATCGGTAAGAACAAGTATATATATATATATATATATATATATATATTTATATGAAACTAAATATTGCAATAAATTGGGCATGTCTTTTCTCTCAAATTCGCAAGCCACCTTTTAACATCGTTTTTTTCTTCCCCACAAATATGAAGAAACAGATTCATTAATGAAAAACCACCATATTTGACACAGAAATCTCGAGATCGAAAATATATTCACCTTGTAGATAGACGTGGTTGAAAACTCGAGACCGACAATATATACCATATTTGATGCGGTTGAAAATCCACCTTTGTTGCCATTGAAAACTTGAATTGCTAAACCTGAATAAGATGGGGATGCTCAACATTACCCATGTGACTTAGAAGCAATCGGCGAGAGAGATCACCCAAATCAGGAGCCACCAAATCAGCGAGAAGGTAGGACAAATGAGAAAACACTTTGTGTAAATCGGTTATCAAGTATTTCCCGATTGGAAAACAGTTGAGTCAGTAATGGGTATCGAAAGACCATTTCTGTTTACAGCCATTGCGGGTTATGATTTTGGGTCAGTAGCGAGTCGAAATAAAGGATGGTTCGGAAAAGTAGCTTTTTTGTACACCTCTAACAATAGCCTAGTTGTTTTGCCAAATTTTGTTTAGAAATTTCACTTTTACAAATTTTGACTAATCACTTTTTACTACACCAAATAACAGATTCAACAAATCAATAGTTATTCTATTAAAGTATTATTTTCTAACTTTTCATTTATTTTAATTTCAATTGTAATTTAAATATTAAATTATTATTATAAAATACACATTAGTTTTCTAACATTCAAATTAATTATTCCTAACGAATGAAATTTTCTAATAGTCATAATTTCTCCAACGGTCATATTTTTTAACGGTTATATTTTTTAAGAATAAACACCTAGATATATCTAAGAGTCTACCGTCGAGAAAGTCAAAATAATAAACATTAACTATTAACAACACTTTACTAAGAATGAGAAATATTGCATGTGAAAGAACAAGATAAAAATAACCAATATGAGTATGACATTGCAACAATTCTGGATGTGGGTATGACTTGATGAAAAATTAAAATAAACAATGGATGAATATTTTAGTCCCAAAAAATAATTTAGCTAACTCAAGGGACTAACTATATTTGCTGAGCCAAGAAAGAGAAAGTTATTTTAGTTATACACTTTGTTAAGGTTGTTATAGCTCTGATTTAATGCCTCCTAGCTATTATTTGGCTAAATAATAGATTTATCGAGTCCATTATAAATGCTCTTACTAGATATGTTATTCGTATCGGCTTATGAAGCTGGCAATTTGTGTGTTTTTTTAATTGAATTACCAAATGAATCTAAATCTAAAATTCATAATTATGTTATCCGATTGCATTCAATGTCCATGAAAGCAATGATATAAATATGGACGAAGTCATGATTTATGGAGAGGGGGGTTATAGGATATATAAAAGTTCGTATCTAATAAAATTAAAAAATTATTTAAACGCGTCCATAAGTAGATAGAAGTTTTAAGTTTGAAATGTAAAGTAAAAAATAAAAATATTTAGCATGGCGATTGAACTCAATGTTCTTATAACAAATAAAATTATTAATTATTAGATTCCTTCTCAATATAGACTAACAAATAATTTATAAGAAATTCGTCATTTATTTTGTTTCGAAACCTTAACTCAACAATATTAAAAATTGAAAAGCTTGTTCAGTTTATTTTTATTGTAAAACTTAGTCTTAACAAGATTTATGAGTTAAAGTTTTGTCTTGTCCATATAGTTCAACTTAAGTTTTTAAAATATAACGTGAGAGAATATTCACTCATGAAAAGTCATATTATGATATTCAAAATTAATTTAAACATACATATAACATAATGAACCAAATTAAAAGATTTAAATTTACATGATGAATCAATGAGCATATATATGTTTAGGAAGAATAAAACATATTTAAGATTAAAGAAATTAACATCTAATATTTTTTTTTTTTTTGCATAACGTTAATTAGTTAATTAATTAAAAATATCGGTTCTTTTTTTTGGGTGGGGAGGGAATTCGTCCCAAAATATAAAAGCCAAATATTTGTATTTAGATATGCCAAATTTATATTTCTTTATACATAGATGAAGGTTTCGAATCTAGATTTTTCATTTAGAAAACATGATCATATGCCATCAGGCCATCAAGTTCTTGATATAAATTTACATATTTTGATTACAAACTGGTCAATTATCTATTGATTTATCAAGATCAATATCAAGATTTTATGACAGAGTAGATTCTATGACATTTATTGTTGATTTAATCACATATAAATAATCATAAGGGCATCCGTAAATGCTTTAGGGCTTATTTATGTGTCTAGCTTTCTTACTTAGGCTTTCAAATTCAGATAACAATTTTGAGGATAGGGCTATTCATCCGAACCGGTTTTCCTTGACCCGGTCTGTAATCTGGGTTTTTTAAAACCTGGCCTGCATAGTCTGAGCACGGTTTGGTAACCCGAGTACTTGACCAACTAGGGATAAAACAAAATACAATACTTCTATCGACAACCGTCGGCGTGGACCTGGCTGACATGGCATACGAATACGTTAGCAAATATTTGAATGGAAAAGAAAGGAAAACAATCAAATATGTAGAGAAAAGGGAGGGAAATCAAAAATAAAAGCTAGCCCCTCGTTGCTCGAGCTAAACCAAAGACACTAAGCTCTGAAGGATCCTGTCTGTGGTTGCTGCTTTGGGTTGGACAGAAACTATAATGCCCCAATTTACATTTGGATTTTAATATAAACTGAAGTATCATGATAGATAGTACTAGGCTACATACCCCCGAATGTGTCGAAAATTTTATGCATGCACCTAAACTTATTAATATATGCGATACATTTTGCAGTAGAATAGAGTCTATATCCGTAGTTATGCAAAGAGATCTAGCTTTTGCATAATTAAATCACATGGTAGAAGTAAAACTATAACCTTAGAAATTTCGGATTTACAACAACATATTATATCAAATATTTACATGATCCAATTAGTTTCTTAAAACACAATATAATCCTCTGTCATCTTGAAATTTTGTTATCTCACTTGGGCACGTACATGAGAGATCATCACATCAAAAGAGGAGTATTCTTCAGGACCTTTAGGATACCTTAGAATCTCCGGTAATATTTGGGTCTCATGACACTTTATCTATTCCAACAACATCGTCTATCATCCCATACAGAATGATAGATAAGATTAAAAGAGTGAGATTTCTAATAAATCTCAGTAAGTATACAAATAACTTAATAGTGGCATTATTAGAACATATAATAAACATAAAATAGTATAAATCATGATAAATTAACTTAACACATGATTCATGAATGCCTTATGAGACTCATGCATATGGACGACCACATTTTCTATACAGACTTGTACTCTTACATGGATCCATTATCTTATACTTCAAACTTTTATTTACTTTTATTTTATTTTTTAATCATGTGGGTCTTACTTATTACATAACCTCGACGGGCGTTACGTATCGCCGTCTCCGCCCAGTTCTCTTAGCACGACGCGTTAACTTGACCATACATATAACTCGTCAGTCGTCTGGGCATTACGTATCGCTGTCCCCGTCGTGACGAGTCTCTTGTTACTCTGCTGAGCGTTACGTATCGACGTCCCCGTCATGACACGAAAAATACTTAACATAGCGTGTGAGACCCCAAAGTTTTACATATCTGTATTTGCTCATATTTTATCATTAGATATTTTAAATTATTTTAATAAATTAAATTGTTATCTCACAAATTTTATTTCGGATACGTTTTATTTACGATTAGAGTTAGTTATTTGTGAGATCTACGATTTTAATACTCTTAGTTGTTTAATAATTATTATTGGTTTTATCATTTGAATTGTTATCAATATTATTTTGATTTAGTGGTTTTGATTCTATTGTTGTTATAAGCTTTTAAGAGATTCTTGAATAATAGTGCTTTTAATTATTTTAATTAATTGTTGCTACTGGTCTTTCCATCTGAAATGATATTTTCAGTGTTTTTTATTTTAATTATTAAAATATATGGTTTGATTTGTCGTATTTTTATTATATAGCATTGATTATATTATATTTGACATTATCTGATTTATTGATCTTAAATTTATTAAATCACTAAGTCGTATTATGTTTATTCTATTTTAGTTTGGTAGCTTTTGAATAGTTCTAAAAATATTATATTATGTAGAATTCTTTTATTACCTTGATTTTAGCTATTTGAAATATTGCGAGATTTTAAACGCACTTTAAATATCTGATTTAAATATATGGCTTTATTCCTTTTAAATAATTAAATAAATTTCATCATTTTAATTATTGATGAAAAATATTATGTTGAGAAATAAAGTAAGTCAAAATAATATTTTATTTAATTATTTTGAGAGTTTAAAGTTAAATTGATGTTAGATGCTTTTAGATCAGTGTTTTAAATTCATCTGTTGTCCGTTTCAAGATCTCGAAGCATCGGACCTATAAATAGCTCGAAAAGTGTCCCATTCCCTCACTTTTTCTCCCTCTCCCTTTCCTTTTTTTCTCTCTTCTCTCCCACGTGCTACAATGCCCCTAAATGGCAGTTTGGTTTCTAGCTTGTGGCGGCGCCACCCCCAGCCACCAAGCCTCACCTCCGCCCCACCTGAACCACCAGCCTCCGGAGAGTCCAACCCCACTGGAGGTGTCAACCACGACAGCCCCACCTCCCGCCGCTAACCCCAAACCCGAAACTGGTTTTCTCCTCCACGCCTGCACCTTGCTTCGCCCATAGCTCCGCCATGAGCCACCGTACCACAACACCACCCCCGCCATTTAATCCGCCACCCATAGGCAACTCACCACCAAAAGTTTCAGCCCCAACGGAGCCCTCACCTTCTGTCTCCTCCCATAAAATCGAAATGGTCAAAAGGAAACTCCCTTTGCCACGCCGCCATCCGGCTACCGTGACTCTCACCTCCACCGCCAAAAGTTTCCTCTACCTCAGTTTATCACACCCCTAAAACAGTTTCCCCATCCATGGCCCACCTCCCCTGTACAAGAGAAAATCTGAAAATGGGTTTCCACCCTTTCGAGCCAGATCTGCGGCCTTCCGGTGGTTGCATCGCCTCACTACCACCACCATGAGATTCCCCATCTTCCAATGAGTAGTCCCCTAAATTTTGGTGTCAAACGAAGTACCCAAGCCCAACCCGTCACTTGCCATGCCCAGAGATGAATAGTGCACGACTTACCCGCTATGAATCGTGGATCGCCGCAATGTTCGATTGACATTTGTTTGTGCGCTGTAAGTAACAGATATTTGTTTGATTGTTTGATTGACTGTTTGATTGTATGCTAATCTCTATTTTGTTTGCTTGAAGTGTTATCTAGTGATGATAAGTAATTAGAAAGTAGATTGGTTGGGCCTGAGGCCATTTAATGGAGATTGAGATTACCTCGAATTAATCTTACTGTGGTTGAATATTGTGTGGATGGTAATTGTTGATGATATAATATTTTGGTTGGATAACTGTTATTTTAGTAATTATTGGGCATAAAATGATTTGGTTGGATAACTCAGTTATTTTAGTGATTATTAGTGATAAAATGATCTGATTGGATGACTCAGTTATTCTAGTAATTATTGGTAATAAAATGACTTGGTTGGATAACTCCATTATTTTAGTATTTGTTGGTAATTAAATGATTTGGTTGGATGACTCCGTTACTCTTTAGTAATTATCGGTGATATAATGGTTTGGTTTGATGATTCCATTACTTTTTCACTATGTTTCAATAAGGTGATACACTCGGATTTTAATCGAAGAGATATTTGGAAGAATATGGTGAAAATTTGAGGAGGAAATTTAATAAGTACAGTTAAGTAAAATTCAGTTAAGGGTTGAAACAATGGCATAATATGTTGAAAAGTTTGTTTTTTTGAGTTCTTAAGTTTCAATCATGGTATACTTTTATGGAAAAACATTAGGCTTTAACTCATGATATGATGTATGATTATGGCTTGAATCTTTGGATGAAATATTGATGTGTAGTCTTAGATTCCCTTGGTGTATAGATTGAGAAATGTTTGGGTTTAGAGAAAACATTATATGATGATAATTTGTTGAAGAGAATAACTATACAGGCAATGTAAATATGGTGATTAATAATTGGTTATGATTTAGCTATTAAGTTTTGAGAATATCTTAAAGAAATATGCGTGTTTTGGTAAAGAGAAGAGAAGAAAAGTTAGGTTTGACTCTATAATAAATTGCATCCTTAACCCCTATAAGACAGCATTGGTTTGATTCGATGTGACTTAAGGTTCTGACTATCTCTTCATTGGAATATGCACGACGTGTTGGATAGAAGATAAATTAAAAAGGGAAGTCTGTTCATATGTTAATATGTATGGGATATGATTTGTAAATGTATGATTCATATGTTTCTTGATCTACATGTTTTGCAGAAGAAGTCACATGTTACATGCATGTCCCATGTATGAAGCACGAAAAGCATATTTTTGAGTCAAACATGTTTTTAAAAGAAAGAAAAGAATTAAAGTTTTATAAGAACCCCAAAGGCTGGGACGGGGTAGTACCCCAGTGGAACTCCATGTTCACTCAGGAGTGATTAAAGTCGAGTGAAAGCTCCTAGGTCGACAAAGAACCGTCGGCAGACCATGTATAGCTCCAAAAGGTATCTGGAGCATGGTCGCACCTAAAGCTAGTGGGTGCATATAGGACGTTGTTAGTTTTTGCCTTCACGCTACAGAAAAGTTTGTAGTCGCTCGGTAAGTGATCAATCGCTGAGTGATGAAGAGTGCGAAAGGGCGCGAAACACAGCTACTTAGGTTTGATATGGTCGCTGGGTGCTACGGTAACTAGCAGGAATACACGATGCGTAGGGAAACCATGAGGTATCCAACATATGTCATAACGAAAAAGATGGGCTTTCGAGCCATATGTGATATGATATGATAAGTGGCGCCTAAAATAAGAAAAGACGAAAAGTATATTTGAAAAGATGACTTTTGAAAAGAAGTTCAAACAGTACATATAAAAGAAGTCAAAGTTATATAAAAGTATATTTATGAAAAGCACGTACATGAAGCAAAGTTTCGAAAACTGTCAAGGATTATGGAAGTTTTTATATGAAAGTGCATGTGCATAAGTCATGTTGTAAGTCTCATATTCATGGTACAAGCACTCATTGAGTTTATTTGTATATATTAATGATGTTCTGTTGTGTGAATTAGTTGTATGTTGTCTGTTGCTTACTAGAATTCACATCTCACTTCGGTGGATCGCGCCCACCTACGGTCCCATTTTACGGGATCGTAGTTTGTGATTGCAGAAAATGAAATTTAGCCCGAGATATATACTCCACAGGAAAAAAAATTGTTGAGAGGATGAAGATCGATATTATGATCTTGAAAGCAGTGTTGCTTATATTTTTCTTTTGAAAGATTACATAATCTCTTATTGGAGAAATTGTTTTAAATTGATTTGTAATTCTTAGGAATCTCTGGTACTAGAACGACTGACTTTTATTTATTTTTCCATTGCGAATATTTATTGTACACTTGGTGCATGCTTCACACACTTTTCAAACACTATTCGATGGGATAATTGATCCATGAGATGATCGTCTTGATGTCGCGAGTCCTTTTAAATCCCAGGGGGGATTCGTGGGTGTCACATAGCGGGCGTTAAGTATCACCGTCCCCGCTTGTCATGTCAGTCGTCCCTATCGTGACACAACTCTTAACTTGTTAAATCATGTCAGTCGTCTGGGCGTTACGTATCGTCGTCCCCGTCGTGACACGATTCTTATTTTACGACAGGCGTTACGTATCGCCATCCCCATCGGCACGTCAATCATACGGGTATTATGTATCGCCAACCCCGTCATGATGTGACTTTAGTCTTATCGTTTTCTTATAAAGTTTTCTTATCAAATTTTCTTTAAAACCAACGTCATGACTTATGACAATATGCATGTGACAAAATATAACATAATCATAACCTTAGACTTTTAACATGCATATTTCATGTCCTTATGAACCTTATGACATGAAGAAACATATCACAATAACATACGTCTTGTGCATTTACATTTACGTCACATCATCTTATAACGTAAAAACATAACAATTTATGCTTAAATAATTAATTCAAATAATAAAATACTAAAGATCAAGACTGGTCGAACCCTATGAGGATTCAAAACTTATTTTCTTTTATTTCAAATTAAGCCAAGCTCTTCACTTCTAAATACTCCATTTTCTCCCAACTTCAAAAATGACTTTAAACCAAAATCACTTTATTTTCCCAGTAATTTCTTCACAAATTTCTGTGATGCTAATTTTTGAATTTTTCCTCAAGTAAACTAGAGTCCCAAAACTCATCATAATTGTTAAAATATCATCCAAATGATTAAAATCAAGCAGACAAAACTTTTGAATAAAAAGTTCACCATAAACCCTATTAAAGCCGAAATTCACTAGGATGAGTTTCTATTTTTTTTGTCAAACCAAAACTTTGTAATTTTACACATATTCTTTCATATATCAAAATAGAATATATTTTTAAGTTCTTACATTTTTCTTAGCATTATTCCATAACAAAAACTAATCCAAAACTTAAATAGATTTCATTTAAACAAATAAACAAAGTTTAAGTCCAAAGAAGTAACAAACATGATCTAACCACCAAATCACTTGTTCTATGCCAAAATTAAGTTAAATAGTGTACTTAAAAATTTACTCCAAGCTTGAATTTGTATTTAAATTAAGCCCTTGCAAAATCTCTTCTCCAATAAGCCCAAAGCTCACTCTTTGTTTGTTTAGAAAGTAGTAGGTTAGAGGAAGAGTTTTTTTATCACTTTTCTCTCTAATAGGCCGTGTGTTCTAAAAAAATATAAGTGGAGAACTTACACATATATTATATATATATGTGGGGGAGGGGCGACACCTTAGGCAAGAAAATAGTAGATTGTTGGCTTAAGGCATCCGAATTCTTCTTCCTCATTGTGCCGTGTGTTTTCCTTTCTCACTTAGCTTGTGATTACACCTAAATTTTAGACTTGGTGAGTCATACTTTGATCCAATGGTTAATTTTGAGCCACCTAAAAATAATCTTGATCAATGGTTTCAGAAACTCCATCACATGGGTAGGTACATATGTACACAACTGGATATTTCTCCCACCATGCATGCATCGGCTACTTGAACTCTCCAAGGGCCATCCAACTCTTCTAAGGCTCCTCCCCCCATGTGGCCACGTATCTAACATCCTAGAAAGCCACTTTTATCAATCTAGAAGATATTCTTAGGACTTGGTTGGTTAAAACTTGAAATTAGTTAGCTTAGTTGGTTCCTAGCAAATTTTCTGCCCCCCCCCCCCCCTCCCCTCTCCCCCCTCCCCCCTCTCCCCCCTTCCGGTTTCCTTATGTTTTGGGCTAACCATTCTTCTAGATAAACTTTCTCCACTTGCCACATACCCCCTTAGACATGTCATGATGCTAAGAGAAAAGTGAAAAGCCAATCAAATTTTGTTACATGTCAAAGTCGGTGCACTTTGCTTAAGTCGGTTATCAGTTAACTTCTATTCCTGTCCGTCCACTTCACACCAGATTAAGTTCTTGATCTATTTCGTATCCTTAAAAACTCAAAACATGAAAGTTTCAAATCTCTCTCTTGGTGTTCTATAGAATTTTGAATCACATCATTTGGGGACCAAATGAAAAATTTATGCCTAAATCACTAGAACTCGACAAATCAGCCCAAGAGCAACCAATCTGGGCACACCAAGTGTTTGCTAGATAATCCTTCTTGTTTCACACGAAACTTCCTAAATAAAATCATCACACTTTCCATTTGTCTACACGCTTGTCAAGATCTTAGGATAATTGAGAAAATTTTCCAAAGACATTAGTCAATTCAAAATCAATGTCTATATGTCCGACTTAGTTCTGCCACTTCAATCCTAATTTCATATTTGATTGAGTCCATATCTCTTAAAACTCAAAACAAAAAAATTGTCGATATTTCTCTTAGTTTTCCATAGCACCTTGAATTATCTCAATTCGAAATCAAAGAAAAGAGTTATGTCTAAAGTATCGGAGGATGTCAAATCTGTCAAATATTTCCCAATTACCATAGTTTACACTAAATTTCTTTATTTGCATTCTTTTACCATTTTAAGCTTAACTTATCAATATTTTCTATAAGAAAATTTGCAAAATAAATATATATCCAAAAGTTCTAAAGGTCCACCAAAATAATTTTAAAGAAATTATGATCAAACACTAAGCATGCAAATTAAAAAGGATAAGTGAAATTTTGAGTTATTACAGAAACGGTTGTTGCGGTCGCTGTTTGGGTATGCTTCTTCCACTGATTCAGTAAATTAGATGTGAGTATTTTTTTTTTTTCCATTAAACCCTACATTTTCCGGCTGGATGCTATTTGTTCCATGGAAAAGTTGAAAAAAAAGAGGAAAAACTTTGAAAATAAATGTATTCTCGGCTAGCAATGTGAAAGAATCCCAACGGATGCTAATTGCTTTTCATGAGACAACACCTTGCCCACTGCCATGCTTCCACTCCAGCACCTTGAGAGACCATAACAATCCATCCAGAAGTTCCAAATATAATGAAAAGCAATTTACCCATGGCCGAGTAATCGACAGCTCAAAATCTGCAAAAAGATAGAAAAAACGGAAGGAGGAGAGAGAGAGAGATAGGGTTGAGCCCAAGAAAGATAATAGAATTAGTTTTTTTTTTATTTTTCTAGGATTATATATTTAGGTGGACGGGTACCCGTTGCAGCCCAAAACCATTGTTCGCTGACATTTTAAGATCTAACCTTCTGTTTCCTTATTGAAAAGGGAAAAAGTTGTTTCACATCACTAATAGATTACTTAAGATTCAATTCAAAAAAGGCCCTACTTAGGTTTCACAAGACTTTGTCATTGTTAGTAAACTAATTATGGCCCGAAGTATTCACTTACTACCTAATTCCGAATTTCATGTGTGGCATAACAACAAATATGGGATAGCAAATCTTGGGCGTGCTTGGATATATGCAAGTTGTCTTCCCATAAGGTATCTTGGTGTGCCACTGATCTTTTCCAGAATCAAAAGAGTCCAATTGTAGAGCTCTAGTGGACAGAGCGAATAGTTGGACTTAGAGAGAGCCCTTTCTTATGTTGGGAGATTTCAACTTGTGAAGATATTCTATTTGCACCTGTTTGCTTTTGTTTTAAACGAATCCATCCATCTAGAGAACATTAGAATTTCTACCGTTATGCCTGCAGGCAGATTGGGCGGAGAGTCTCGATTGCAAGGGCTTGCCGCCAGCCCTCACCATCAACAATGATTTTTCTGGACCAGCCATTTAGTATCTTGAAATGACAGGGAAAGGAATTTCGGCTTGGAATTTTACGTTTTAACACGCACATCGGAATGTCCGAACTGGAAGACAATTTTTCCAACAACAGTATTGTATATAAAAACCATATGCTAACATTCCGGCATAAAACTGAAAAGAAGCTAGAAGTTTGTTTTTTTTATGATATTATTTATTTACAGCAAGATACTCTCCAACTGAACAGTTGGCATGAAAGGATATGCCATCTTTTGTTGAGTTATTAGTTTATTTCTTAAGATTACACTTGATAATTCATCAGTTAAATATTTTAGTAAGACGATCTGGAGAAAGTATCAGTAGCAATGGTCCTGAGATCGCTGGATTCCGTTAACAAATCAAATGAAGTGAAAGAATGTGGAGGGAGTATGACATCCATGTCCTTGCCAGCATTTTCGAGCAGAGTCCTGGCCGGACTGACCTGCATTTACACAATGAGAGAACAAAATATAAAAAATAAAACTTTTGATAAAATATTTATCAAACACCCTAGGCTACTTCCCTGTATAAGGTTCTATTAAAACTTCTGGTAAATTTCTAAAAACTAACTGTCTTAGTCTCTAATACAAAATGAGTATAGTCTTTTGCCTTCTGCTGAAGTATCTCTCCTTTGTGACTCAACACAATTGATACAAATATTTCAGCTATGCTTTCAGAATAGATGTTTATGTGCAAGGGCTTGAAAAGAAGTGCAATCAACGAATAAGATTAATCTCATCTTGCAGAAAGAAAAGAAAAGAAAAAATAGAAACTCATTCCAAGAAATTAGAGTGACTATGTAACGCCCATCCTTATGGTGGGGGCTTTTAGAAAATGATTTTAAAAAATGATGACAGGAGCAGGTTGTTACAAACTAGATTGGCATATAACTAGAGATGTTAATAAAAAAGATTGATATCTAAGACAACCCACAAAGCATCCTCATTACTATCTAGGCAAGATTATCTGTTAAGAGGATGGGATTAAATTTGATTACATCCATAAAACAAAATCAAGAAGTACCGGAACATGCGTTTAGAAATTTGGATGAGGTGCACCTAGTGATTAAATGGATAGCCAAATATTCTCTAAAGTAAATTAAGTGGTAAAGAATAAATGCATAAGAAAGAAAAACTCACGAGGAGAAAATAATTGTACCATTTACAATTCGATATCTCAAAAACTTAAGCTGATAGGGTTATATCTAAATAAATGAGGATATATTATCATAAAGAAGTGATACATTGAAAGCCAAGTGGTTCAACACAGGGAAGGACTACAGAAACAATGTGCAACCGGACTACATATATTTCAGAACATAAAATTGTTTTGGAACCTTAGTTGACAGAGGATTGGCAGTATGTTATGGGTCAAGTTCCATTTTATACCACTTCCTGTGTCTTCCATCATTAATAAAGCAAAAGTGGGTAGCATTTTTTCTTTTGCTTTAAGCATACTCAAAATTGTGGATTGCATAAAAATCATTGTCGAAGGCCATCCCATAAAAAGAAGTCTAAGGAACAAAGGTTCTGATGATATCCTCCTACATCTCAGAACAAGCATTTGAATCTCAGAAAACTTAAGAATTCCTTGGTATCATTTTGAAAGACAGACTAAAATTCTTTAATGAATTTTTAGAAAATGGGGGGCTCTCTGACACATTTTGAGATCCAACTTTGACTGCATAGCCAGGAGTTGTACTTGGCTTTATTGTCAGTTTACAGATCTTCAATCATCTTTATATTTATGTGAATAATTTTCTACTTTCTCAAGTTTTCTTCTCCTTTGATTTCATACTGCCATTTTTTATTTGTGGTGGATCCTGGGAGTAAGCCTGTTCATCTGGGCCGGGTACAACCCAGCCCGGTTTCAAATTTTATTTATTTTATAATACTTTTGAAATTTTTTTGAAAAAATATTTAAGAAAATTTTGAATCCGGGTTCCGGATTCTCAAATCCGGAACCCGGATGAACACCCCTACCTGGGAGTCATGAAAGCCATCAACTAAACAGGAGAGAGGATGACCCTAGATAGACTTAATTGACAAGAAGATTTTAATAGCAAAATTCAGCTAAATTGTTGCTATTTAATTAGTTTCAGATTAAATCAAACATTTATTCAGAAGTAAATAAATAAATCAACATTTAACTGCTAATAACTTTCCCTTTAGCTTTTCACCAAACTTTGGCTGGGTGTGAAGATGGTGGAAAAATCTCATCACGGCCATTATCTTTTAAAAAATTTCGGAATGTCCCCCCTAGATCGTGGTCTTGGTCAAAGAATATTTCACTTGCTTCATAATTATATACTAATAACGTCTCCTAATATTTTATAATGTTCAAAGATAATCTTTAATTGAAGGTAATCATGGAAAGGGCATTCATAAATGGGCACCTCCAAAATAGCATGTACAAATACATGAATACGTGGAGAACCCCACACCAGTTAGAAGACATGCTTTCTGATACGACCAAAAAAGAGATTACTGAATTACCTTTGTTGGCTCTTGGAAGGAATTCTCATCCATGAGATTATCAGAGGTGAGTATGGTCTTTGTTGACCCAGATAACTGTATTGAGTTGTGCTCCATTCCATCCACGCTTATCTTGAGATTAACTTGGTCGCTTCCAAAGTTCACGACCTGCAAAGAGAGAAAAAAAAATCCTCCCGGAGTGAAAACAATGCCATTAAGTCAAATACAGACAATGGTCCAAGAGAAAAGACTAAAGTCACTCCCCAAAGTCACACTCCAAAGTCACAACCCATTAAATTTTTCTTTTTATTTTTATTTTTACTTAATGATTAAGCAGGTGTTTTTTAATGATATTATGATTTTTTTTAAGTATTAAAACTGTTGATAAAAATATATGAAGAAAAAACCAAAAAAAAAAAATTGCCCTTGGCGAGATCCCAACTGGGATCCCACAGGAGTGGCTCTAGAACCACTCAAGTCCAATCAGTTTATACGACTGACAAAAGCCAATGATGCAACTATCAAGTTTGAGAACTTCAAGGATATAAGCAGAGCGAGCTTAGCCAAATCACTATAAAGATTCATCACACTGATCTGAATGTTACACAACCCATTGTTGAACCATATCTTGCCTTCATCAATATATTTATCTATCTCTGCGTTTTGAGTACTGTGTTTTTTTTTCTGCCTCTGTATAGTCAACAGTAGAAATTTACTACCTCTAGAAAAAACCATCTCTCCACCATTTTAACTTCTTGTATACAAGAATTATTACACATATATAAGTTTGCTAAATAAAAAAAGCTTGCTAAATCACATGGTGTAGTCAACAGTAGAAATTTACTACCTCTAGAAAAAACCATCTCTCCACCAATTTCACTTCATTTATACAAGAATTAGTACGCATATATAAGTTTGCTAAATAAAAAAAGCTTGCTAAATCACATTACACCCAATATTTGATTGAAAGGCAAAACCATAGAATGATTAAAAAACTATTGTTGTTCCTAAAGTTGGGTAGATGGGTGCTCAATATACCACTTGTGTATGGTGTCTAACAATGTTCTGCAGTCTTGGACTTCCATATGGGAGATTTTTTTTGTGCCAACAGCAGCACATTTAATATGCATAAAAAACTCAAGTTTCTCAATAACTGCAGATGAACCCCAACCAATAAATAAATAAATATCCAATGCATATTTGTGAATGTATAAGCAAAAGGGGAGTGCAACCACAGAATGAATACAGGCAAATATAGCAACATGAAAGCAAAAAGGAATGGTACAATGCATAATAAGACACCAAATCATTTCACCCAATACAATTTATGAAAGAACGTTAATAAGAGCCAGTACCTGCAGTTCTTGCAACACAAATTAGCAAAACGTTATAAGAAAACAGAGAGTATGTCTAGTGTCAGCATATAGAAATTATATATATAAGATGTAATATACACTTCTGGAATAATCCTGAGAGAGAGAGAGAGAGAGAGAGAGAGAGAGAAGAGAGAGCCATTCTTTCAGGATAAGTGATTCATGAAAACAATTACCTCAGATGGTTTCCAGTGAACAAAGTAAAATCCAAAAATATCTTAGAGTTTGTATGTACTGGAAAATGGGGTAGTGCATAAAGATAGTGAGATTAATTACACGTAAGCATACCTTTATTTTTAGGTAAGTCTTGTCAACATCTGAGTCTTCCCAAGTAATTGCAGATGCAATAAGAGAAGTGGATGTGTTTGATTTGAGTGTCGTATGAAGAATAGTAGCTCCACTCGACTCTGTGAAAAAACGTTGGACCCAGTAGCTTGGTGTTCCATACTGCCGTGAAGAATCAAAGACAATTGCATCTGGGTTCCACCTTAATAGATAGTTTTACAATTTCAGTACAACAATTATATAGCACAGAGGTTCAGTTTTCTCTTCCAAAAGTCAAAACAGGAAGAAAGATATTTTAAAATCAAAGTTTGGGAGAAAAAGTACCGCCTATCATTGGCATTCACAAAAAGTGGTGCATAGCTTGCCATTTCAACTACATCACTGCATTGAAATAATGGAAGTCCTTAGTAGCTTAATCTCTGTGATAGATGATAATATTCTTCATGATTGAGATGGTCCGACATTTAAAAAAAAAAAAAAAAGTATTTATTTATGATCTCCTCCGGCTAGAAACTCAACTATTAAGAAAACTGCTCATCAGGTATGTTTGAGATGCATAACATTGTGAATTTGGTAAATTAATATAAATCAAAGCAGGTTAGATAGAGACAAACTAGGCATTCTTTCTGTATGGGCGTATTACTAGTGAAAAGAAACGGCAGCATGGTGGAGGCTGTTACCTTTAAAAACTGAACTGAAAATTTCTGAACACTGGACAATTTCATAATTATGGTGTTTAATGTGAGTGGATTTGGTAAGGGGGATGCTGAAATCGTACTTCTAGATCCATTATGTGTCCAAGGCTTTTTATTCTTCTTGGCATCTATTACTTTGGCACAAATCTTTTTGGTTCTTAAAAGAGAGGACTGAAGGTTCAATTGTCTGAAATGAATTTCTAGAACTGTGAGTTATCAACATCAAGTTGTAAAAAGAACCAAACATTGGTTGGCAAACAACAAGACCTGTCCTTAACGGGATGGTACTTGAAAGCTAGGTTGCCTGAAACTGATGTTTTGTTACTGTCGTGCATTTTGTAAGGGTCAGAAGTAATCTCCAACTTATTTGGTGATTCACTTCTTGTCACACAATTGCCGGAGCATGTTTTTCGGTTAGCATCAGTCATATCTAGTCTCTGCAGGGCTGGTGGGACCGTGGGATCACTTGGAATTGCAAACTTGGGATGTTGTGGACGGCATTTGTAGATTTCAATTTTTTGGATCTTTCCTTTCTTTTGTATTTTTTCTATTTTGCTTTCTTTTTGGCTCAACTAGAGATATGATTAATATGTTAATTGATCACAGCTAGTACTAATACATATCACATGCATCTTAGCGCCCTATACACATTATCACTAAATACTATAATGAATTTATCACCAAATAAAGGCTCAACAAGTGCTTTGTTTCGGATAATCTCAATCTATTTCTCATGCAACATTGTCTAAAGCCATAAGAGCCATTATATCCTAGCTATTATGTCTTCTCTCACACCCTCTACACATTCTATCTGACCAGTTTATTGACCTTTTAGCACCCTTAGTTTAAAACAAATGACTCTTTTGTTGGCGGATGCCTGTGTTGCATCCAAGCAAACCATATATGATGGCATCCTTCATTTTATCCAAAAGCACCACCACCGTCTCCTTCTCATAAAGGCTTTGGGATTTGGTTTTATTTATTTATGCTCTACTCATCCATCGCAATATCATCATCCTTGCTACAAACAGTCTCAAGTATTTTAGATATCAGTTCAAACTTCAAACCATTCACTAATGAAGATCTTTGTTGGCCTCAATTTGTGCCAGCCAATGACAACGAAATAGTCTACATTAAAATAATTAGACAACTGATGAAATGAGCTATGCCCACTCAGGAACCTCTCTTGACTCATTAATTCAAGTTGATATACCTCAAGTTAATCATTTTAATAATTAACATGCATGAGAAAGCTGGTGTATGTATATATATATATATATGTAAGCATGTTTATTTATGATTTTCCCTCTATCAATCAATCTCAATGACTTATTCTATTTTCCAAGAAACAAAATGGATTCAACTAATCCATTGAAGTAGTGAGCCTCTCCTGGAGGGTCATTCAAATTATCAGCAAGACTGAAATCTTAACAGCCAATCTGCAGCCAATCTGCAGCTAATGAATTTTTCCCCTCTCTGAAATGAGAAAGATATTAGGAACACTTCGTTCTTCAATCCCCTAGCAGGAGGGAAGTCCATAACTCTCACCAGAAGAAAAATCCACCTCAACCTCCCTACTGCTATTCTACCTGTCCAAACCCCAATTTCACGTTTAAGGTTGTCTTATGGAACTCTAACTCAATCATTCCATCTGCTTAGCACAGTTGGGAGCATTAAGATTACTTTCTTCGCTATTGCATGCCATCCAATGTTGAGTGGGTTAGGTGTTCTACAATTTCAATATATCAAATAGCTTCTCACTGAAGTTCAGATGACCAGTAAGCGACATAACAACTAACATGCCTAGAGATATAACTTATCTGCCAATGGTAACCAAGGCAGAATATATCTACAATATACACTATTTCTAAATAAAATGAATGAAATTTTCTGTTCACAAATGAACATCTAGCGGAGTAAAATAGTTAATGTTTCACACTGGGAAAAAGAGTGGGAAAAATTCATCATGTTATAGAAGTTTTCAACAGTGGCCCAACACCTTAGTTTTACTGTTTCCCCGCAAAGAACTTATCAAGAGAAGGAACAATATTACAGGATGCAAGTTAAAAAGTTACATCAAACCTGTTTTTTTCAATCCCAATAAGGAATGCAGCCTCAGCCAGTGCTGCTAAAAGACTTCCCTTGCCGGCATCCGTCCCAGTTACAGCATACTCACTTACAAAAGCCTGAATTGTATTTCAAATGAAACATTATTCCTAGGTATTTCATCAAAAGTATATATTTTATCATAAGAGGCACACCAACACACCTTTGGACCATCACGTGATGTATGATCAAACTGATGAGCCAAAGAAAACATGTTGTTGGCAGATGTATAAATCTAAACAAGAAGCCAGACAGTGGTAAGAAGATTCTCGTTCCTTGTTGCCCAACATAAGACTGAATACATTCAAATCATAACACAATTGTTTGTTGACAAAAGTCCATTTTTATATGAAATAAAAGAATTGGTGGTAGAAATTTTACATGAAAATCATAAAAGTGGGCTGGATGATCCAACGCTCGAGAAGACCCATCACAATTTGTGATCATTTTGATATCTGGATAGGTATTGTTTATGGCAGTATAGAACTTGAGGTAATTTCCTGGCAAATGAACAAGTAAAAAGGTATCCACACACAATCCATATCACAATGATAGTTTGTTTTTTAATTTTTTGGGTTTTAGTTTTTTCCGAAGGAATAATGGATATTGCAACTAAATTATGTCACACAGTTAAATTAAGCATCCGGTACACTTCACAATCTCCTTGGAAGCCAAAGTTGAATGTTTTTCAACAAAGCTTTTAGTTAGACATTAGGAAAAATAGGCATAAATCTGCTTGATGCAGAAGAATAACTATTTTAAATAAATAATATCAATTAATCTAGATTATTATACCCAATATAGAGGGAAGTAAAGCTCATTGATTACATGACTTTGAAAATAAGATAAAATGGGAAGTAGATTTTACTGATTTATACAGAAAATAATAATTTAGCAATATGGATAGGTGATACGCAGACATCTTACTTGATGTATGGAATAGGTCACCTTATGCATAATTTATAAGCCACATTGTAAAACTAAGCACAACATCATCAACAACTAAAAATATATGCAAACCTCGGTAATTCTTTTTCCCACAATCCTCATTCCCTATAGCAACATATCTCAAGTCAAAAGGTTCTGGGTGTCCCATTGCAGCTCGAATAGAACCCCATGTAGAATTAGGATCACCTCTGGCAAACTCAATACCATCAAGGGCTTCCTGTAAATAAATCCTATTTAATTAAAGAAAATATACAGCATACTAATATATAATTATACCACCAATCAATGAGGCTGAATTCTACAAAACATGAACTGAGATGTTAGTAACACGAAATTGGTTTCATTTTTCTTTTTCTTCTTTTGTTATCAGGTTCCCCCTTTTGACCTATAGAACTCTATTAAAGAATGTTCTCCGTAATAACAACAGAAACTAGGCCAATGAGATTCAAATGAAACATCTTCCCCCCATAAAATACAGTTAACGTTGAAGTATTAACTTGATCGAGTTGATCAACTTAATGTAGTAGAAGTAACAAAATCAGACTTACTTGCACAAAAGGAATGACACTGGAAGTATCAACTTGATCATTATGACTGACTCCTGTAGAAAATTGTTTACATAAAGAAAATAAGAGATGTATCATTCAACTGCTATATTGAAAAGAAAAATAGTTAAAATCACCAAGCATTGGTAAATAAAGTACCATTATTGAACACCCATATTGGCAATGTCCCTAGGTCCTCTGCTAGCTGCAGAAATGAAAAAAAAAATTATGGATTAATACATGCTCAAGAGCATACATGGAACTTATTCAGCTTACTAAGAACTATAAAAATACTCCACCCACGACATTAAATAAGATACCTACTTGGAGAAACTCAAAATAGCCAAGGCCATCATCCGTCCAGTACATCCAAACGTCACCGAAATGCCCTGGTCGCTCCTCCCAGGGTCCAACGGTTGCTTTCCAGCGAAATGCATTTCTTAACCATTCACCTTCAACAAAACAGCCACCTGATGCAATATATTCGGAGGGCATACAACTATAGTTAGGTTGGAAGATCAGCCTGAAAGGCTTCATGAGTTTTTGTCCATTAGTCACCAAAACGTTCTAGGATTTGTGGCTTTTTGGCATTAAATTAAGGTAAAGAAACATACAATACATCCTTTCTTTTTCATAAGTAAACAAACATGTAAGAAAAGCCCAAGAATATGGCATTGCCCCAGAATAACAAAAAAAAGGATAAAGAGTTCCACCTAAAGATTTAAAGTCAAAACCATCCATAAAAACCTAAGACAGACATCAAAGAGGCAAATAAAATAAGTGTGAATTAAGACCCAATTGAAGAAATCTCTTATTCCTTTTTTTGATAGGTAGATCCATCTGAACAAAACTTCAACAAAACTCTACTTGATTTCACAAATGGATTTCTCCGCACCAACAAAAGCACAAGTCATGTGTCATAAAGGGAAAAATGCCAAGACCAAAAAGTAATCAAAACCAGGAACCACCATGTTCCTACAAAAAGGCATAGATCAAGTATTCAATTAAGATAAACCTCAACATCAACATATTTAGACTCAGAAACCAGTATGATGAAGTCTAAATATTATTTCGTTCACTTGTAAGAAAAAAACCACTATCATAATTGAAGATTTTAGTCAGAAGACATAAAATTATGATTACCTGGAAATCTGAGAAATTGAGGTTTTAGATCTGCCAGCATTTCAACAAGCTCACTTCGGAAACCATGTCCCTGTGCCAAGAAAAAGTTTGTCAAAAGACTAACTAGACATGCTAGGAATGCATGTACCAAGGCACAAGAAGACACTACTCACGACCATCAATGTCAAAACTGGAAAGTGAGTAAATTAACATTAATTTTGGATAACTTATGCTGAAGATCTCATCTTCCAACGTGAAAAAAGGATCATGGAGTAAAGGTGAAACCTTGCATATATAATCTATATAAAAGTTTCGAACTTCCATAAGGTAGTTCCAATTCCTATGTCCGAATCTGAAAATTGGTCAAAGAAGTTTGTGTACTCCCTTACGTTTCTATGTCATTAAGTAGTTATGGCTTCTAAACAAATTTAAGGTGGAGAATTTCAACTTCAAAAATACAATGGTGGTTAAATGATTGTCATGTTGTTGACAATAATAGCACAATCTATGCAGATTTGTTCCAGATTTTCCACAGATTATTACTCTATTTATTTTATGTATTATACCTTCTTTTTTTCACTCTTAATGGACTTCCCAGCATAAAGAGCCGAATTTTCATTAGAGAAATTTAGTTTATACTACCTTTTAAAGGGGTTGACATAAAAGCAAGAAACAACATTAGCATAAGGAAGTGCAGCTGATAATTGCCACTTGCAGAAACCACAAGAGGCTAATGTATTTAGACTACTTTATACTATATTTACAAATAAACATCTGGTTTTCAAGGCAAGGGAGGCCTTAAAAATAATCTATAACCATCTCATATTCAAAAATCTTTCCTTAATGTGCATATCATCGCAATCAAAATTAAGATAAAATAAGCGGTACGCCCTGCATCAGGCATGAAAAACACCGGGTTAAGTGTATAAATTCCATTGCATGGTACAAGGGAGGGACAATGCAAAGAAACATGAAAAATCAATAGGCACCCCATCACTTACGATGGAAAGATTGGATTCACCAAGCATCCTTAAAGAAGACATTCAACTCATTCATTTGAGATTACCGGTTTCCCTTCATCTCCTTTCTAAAGAGAGAGATACATGCTTATTTAGGATAATTAGAATAGTTACACTAATATAAAAAGAATATATAAATGTATAACATATTATATCTATGTATACAAGCCACAGTTTGAGTGTATTTATAACTCATATAAAAGCATATATGCGATAGAAAATTTGCAGATACCTTGTGTGTATCCAAGGGAATAGCTGACACTTGGTCAAACCAAATAACTCCTTTCCTGGTTGTTGTCAATTGAAGTCTAGAATTAGGATTTGTGGCATTGGCTTTCAACAGGACCTCCATCTTTGTCCAGTTCAATACCTTAGATGCAGAAGCTCTGAGAGGCAAGGCATATATTCAAAGGAAGCATTAGCCCCATTTGATAAACATAACATTTACAGAACTCTGAACGAATGTGCAAATGATGCTCACATAATGTTAGCAGTTGATAGAGTCTGCAAGCCGTCTGATCCCATCAATGATACAGATACATTAATTGCTCCTGAAGAACGAACATACATAACCACTTTGTATGTCTTTCCTTTCACAATATTCTGAAAGATTTCAGAATACAAAAAGTAAGGCAATTTGTCACGCTACAGCATCTTGTTTCCTACACAATTAAATCTCCTCAAACTCACATAGGCTCTAAACCGTTTCAAAATATTCATTATTTTCCTGAAAGTTCTTTCAAAATTGGAACTTTGAAACGGTTTGGAATTTTAAGTCTTCTCAATCAGGGTGAAAAGAAAAATTAAAGAGAGCAAAAAAGTTAGAAGCATGTTCATATCGGTAATCTTGTAAAAGAGGTAGCAACTAGAGCTTACCATGCCCCAAAAGCCTGGGTTATAAACACCAACTCCCCCAGCTGGACAGATAGCAGTACCTTCACTGTCACATAGCACCTCAATTCGGAGTGCAACCTTATTGCGTTCAAAACATGACGAGCGTTCGGTTGATACTGTAAGGGAAAAGTCATCCCCAATAATAGACCAGGGGTCAATATTTGAGGGAACATTAGGGCCCCCAGCTTCAAAACCTATACAAGAAACTTCATGAGAATCCCTGATCTTATAAAATATAGGTGAACTTAAAAGTCAACCAGACATGAAAAGGCTTGTGAGTCACCAATCTGCCAAATTCAAAGATTGGTATTGCATCTAAAAAGCTGGTAGTGTGTGACAATAAATAATGGGCAAAGACATAAAATGTCATAGGAAAGTTCATTGAGGATTTTTGAGACCGATATTGTAATGCCCCAAGGGAGGCCTAAACCATATTTGGGCCTATACTCCAAAAGGCTTAGTAACGGTACAATTGGAGGCATACAACCTATTGGATATAATCACTTTTTCAAACTAGGCTCTAGTACTTCATTACTGTTCATGATTATAAAATGACAGCAATATGTCTTGTGGATATCTATCGTGTCACTTTTCTCTCCGAACACATGCATCTTTTGCTGGTTCTCATCGGAGATGATCCTTGCGTTTTAGTTCCTTTTAATTGTTAGAGTTTTATCTTCTTGGTGGCGTTAATGGGTCGCTCATCTGAAGTGGTAATCGAGTCTAAGAGCTTTATTATTGCTAAGGAAGGAAGTCTGTTAAGGATCACAGAGAAGAACTGGAAGGCTGAACGCTCGTTTGCATTGAGCATTACTGCAGTGACTTGGCTTATTAAGGTACTGGCAGAATGCTTGAGAGGGGCAAAGAAGGAGGTCTATTCGTCTACAAGGGAAGGCTATCGTAGTTTCGTTGCGCAACTATGTTCGAACAAATGGGGTCGCTTTATTGAGGTCTCTGAGTACGACCAAGGGGGAAGGAGGACAGCTTTATGTTTTCCGGATGGGGAAGAAGGTTGGGGATGATGGAAAATCCATGAGAGGTTGTCGGATTGGGGCAACGGTAGCTCATCAGAGGGAGGAAACGAGATCTACTATCCGGTACCGAAGAAAGGTGAGCAAAGGGAGCCCCTAGATCATACAAGGAGGCTCTCTCTTCTTCAGAGCCGTTACAGGGGAAAGAGAAGGGGTGGTCTTTGCCCAGTGGTCTTTGGCATAAAGAGAAGCCTGCCAGACAGCCGGAAGCATCGAGCCTCCCCCACAACACGTCCACGGCAAGCCAGATGGGATGGGAGACCAGAAGGATGTTGTTGGAAGTACAAGGTCAATTGAGGTCCCTACAACGCGACATGGCCACTGTGGTTCGATTTGTTGGGACATTTTAGGAAAAAGTTGCAGTGAAAGATACGGTATTCCCAGTTTTAAGTCAGCTAAACAAAAGGAAGGGGAAGGGGGCTTCAGTTTTAAGTAAAGGCCCGACGGTTAATAAGCGGGCCCAGCCAAACAAAAGGAAGGGGAAAGGGAAATCGCTTGGCACCAAGTGAGTGGGCCTCGGCCCAAAGTTTTGGCCCATGGGGGTGAGGGGGCTAAAGGATTGGTTGGTGGTGGGAAAGGGCTTCCCCAATTCAAGGATCAATCCCGAGTCCAGCTTATACTTCCTAGACCGGACCTCTCTCAGCCAGTAATGGGCCAACGGTTAAAGGCTAACATTCAGCCCATAGGTGTTGGGTTCGGTTCTGAGCAGGCTATTCCCCAACCCGAGAGCCCCATTCCCATTTTCACTTTCGACAGTAATATGCAAGCACTCGGGTTTGTGCCGGAAAGTGTCCCGGCGGGCGAAAGTCAGGCGACGGTGAAATAGAAGACGCCGACGGTACTAGGGGGCAACTCTTACAGGATTCCGGCAACCAGCAGCTCCGAGGTGATCCCGGTGTCCCAAAGCATGCCAAAGCAATCAACAGTGATCACCCAGGACGTGCAACAAAAGACGCCAATCATTTTAGGGGGTAGCTCCGACAAGATTTAGGCGACTCAAAGCTTGTCACAACAACTTCCAGCCATGTTGCTTTGAAGGCTCAAGAGGTGCAACAGCAAATTGAAGTGGGTGAACAGGTAGCTATGGTGATGAGCAAGGATTTGCAGGTCCGACCAGAGGATCAGAGTTTTTGTGCAGAGGCAAACCAGAGTTTACTCTATGAGGATCTGTTGACGGACTTAGATGAGGATTCTGATGAACATACCGTACAAGACTCGTATTCTCTACAGGGTTTAGAGGATATATCTTTTGGTGACAATTTTCAACCCGTCTCGCTAAACTCTTATGTCCCAAATCAATCCTCTAGTTGGATTATGAAAACTATTTTAGCAATCCAATACATTGTGGGTATCTGATGTGAGGGTTATGAAGAGCAAATGATGGCTTTATTTACTACGATGGAAGCCAATCATATCCAAAATAATAAGGGGAAGTCTAAACAAAGCTGAGAACTCAGACGTCTGACTTGGTCTTTGAACACAGAGGGCCCCCCATAAAAGGGAGGGTAAAGGGAAAAGGACTTTTCATTCTCCAATGAAGCCAAAAATTATGCCATGGAACGTCTGAGGCCTAAATAAATCTGACAAACGTCTTTGGATTCGGAACCTGCTTCGCGAATGGAAAGCGGACATTGTATGTTTGCAAGAGACTAAATTAAAGAAGATATCTAGGAGAATCATACGCAGCTTATGGAGTGGCATACACGTGGATTGGGTGCATCTGGCCTCTTTAGGGGCGTCAGGGGACATTGTGGTGATGTGGGATAGGAGGGTGGTAGAAAAAATTGATGAGTATATTGGGAGTTACACAATAGCTTGTTCTTTTAAATGTGTTTCTGATAATTTTATTTGGGCTTTTGCAGGTGTGTACGGGCCAAACGCAAACGTGGACCGCCGATTTCTATGGGAAGAACTGGTCGGGGTGCATAATTGGTGGGAGTTACTGTGGTGTATCGGGAGTGACTTCAACATCGTCCGATTCCCCAGTGAGACAAGTGGTAATAGGTGTGTGAGACCAACCAGTCTAGAATTCTCAGAATGTATTTCTGATTTGAATCTCTTGGATTTACAGTAGGGGGTTCGGTTACCTGGTCAAATAATCAGATGTGGTCTAGGTTGGATCGCTTCCTTATTTCTTCTGAGTGGGAAAGTCATTTTCAGATGTTCTGCAAAAGCGTTTGGGTCGTTTATGCTCAGATCACTGACCCATTTTATTGGTTTCTGGCGGGCTTCGAAGTAGTCGACGGTACTTTAAGTTTGAGAATATGTGGCTGAAGTCGGAGGGTTTTATAAATAGGGTTTGATAGTGGTGGTCATCGTATCAATTCCAGGGCACTGCTAGTTTCATTTTTGCAAATAAGTTAAAAGCCCTTAAAGGTGATTTGAAGTTATGGAACTTGCATTCTTTTGAAAATGTGGGGGATAACAAGACTCGTTTGATGAGAGATATTGAGGAATTAGATAGGGTTCATGAGGGGCGAGCTCTCACACAGGAAGAGCAAATGTAGAAAAATTCATTGGTTACAAAACTAGAGAGATTGTTATTGTTAGAAGAGGTTTCTTGGAGGCAGAAATCAAGAGCTTTGTCATTACGTGAAGGTGATTGTTGTACAAAATTTTTTCATAAAACTGCAAATTCACGTAGAAGAAATAACAATATCGAGGTTTTAAGGATCGATGGGGAAAAGATTAAAGATGAAGGAGTCATCCAAGGTCACATGGTAGATTTCTTTGAGAAACTTTTAACTGAACAGGAGGCTTAGAGACCTACATTAGATGGCCTTGCTTTTGAGACTTTAGGATTGGAGGATGCCGTTCGTTTGGAGAGGGTTTTCGAGGAGGAGGAGGTGTTTGAGGTCATCCGTAAAATGGTCAAAGACAAAGCATCGGGGCCAGACGGTTTCTCCATGGGTTCCTTCCAAGAGTGCTAGAGAGTGATAAAAGAGGACCTTATGAACATATTTAAAGAGTTGCTCTCGAAAGGAAAATTTGAGAAAAGTCTTAATAATACTTTCCTAGCCCTTATACCAAAAAAGCCTGGAGCTACAGAAATTAAGGACTTTCAGCCTATTAGCCTTGTGGGGGGGATCTATAAGATCACCTCAAAGGTTCTAGCCAATCGTCTCAATGAGGTTATTGGAAAAATAATCACTACGCCGCAAAATGCCTTTATTAAAGGCAGACAGATCCTCGATGCGGTCCTTATAGCTAACGAATGCATTGAGAGCAAAAGGAAAGCCGCTAACACAGGAATTTTATGCAAGTTAGACATGGAAAAAGCTTATGATCATATCAATTAGAATTTTCTTCAGTACTTGCTTGGAAGGTGCGGCTTCGAGGAAATGTGGAAGTCTTGGATTTGGTGGTGTACTACTATTGCAAGATTCTCTGTCTTGATCAATGGATGCCCGAAATGTTTCTTTCCGATCTCTCGAAGTTTGAGACAAGGGAATCCCTTGTCGCCTTTGCTTTTTGTCATAGTGATGGAGGCTCTCAGCAAGATGCTATCGGCCTTGGTGGTTAATGGATTGGTTAGTGGTTTTCCAGTTGGCACTCCTGAAAGAGGCATTACTAACATCTCTCATTTGTTATTTGCAGACGACACACTCGTCCTCTGTGAGGCAGACAGAACCAGGTGCGAGTGCTAAAGGCGTTGTTCCTTTGTTTCGAAGAGGTCTCTGGTTTAAAAGTGAATTATGACAAATCTGAGATAGTTCCGATAAGGGATGTCCGTAATATACGTGCTTTGGCCAGTAATCTCAGGTGCAAAATTTCTACCTTACCTATGACATATCTGGGGCTTCCGTTGGGAGCGGCTTCAAGGTCTATCAGGATTTGGGATACGGTTATCGAGAAAGTAGAGAGGAAGCTAGCAGGGTGGAAGAGAATGTGCCTGTCTAAAGGGGGCCGCATTACTCTGATCAAAAGCACCTTGTCAAATCTACCCACTTATTTCTTGTCTTTATTTCCAATACCAGCAAGTGTGGCAGGTCGTTTAGAGAAGCTCCAAAGGGATTTCTTATGGGGAGACTTGGGGGATGAGTTCAAATACCATTTAGTCAACTGGAAGACGGTTTGTTGTCCTATTTCGATTGGCGGCTTAAGTATCCGCAATTTGAGGATTTTCCATCAAGCGCGGCTGGGCAAATGGCTATGGAGATATCACAAGGAACCTCAGGCTTTGTGGAAAACTGTGATTGATCGCAAATATGGAAGTCTGTGGGGGGGTTCGAATTCCTGCGAAGTCAGCAAAGCGGGAGGGGTAGGCATGTGGAAAAATATAAGAAAATGATCGGGGTTATTTAGGAGGAACACCAGGATCCAATTAGGGGACGGGACGAGAATTAAATTCTAGAAGGATAACTGGTGTGGGGATAGAGCTTTATGTGAGATATTTCCTTCTCTTTATCAAATAGCTAGTGCTAAAGAGTCAACAATGGCAGAGGTCATGGAGTATGGGGGTGGGCACATTAGCTGGAACATCGCTTTCTAATGGGTAGCACAAGACTGGGAAGTGGGGTTTTTTGCTGATTTTCTCGGCCTTATTTACTCGCAAAGACCAATCTTACACCAAAACGACAGGATATGATGGATACCTGCTAGGAGAGGGTTTTTTACGGTCCGTTCTTTTTACAGGGTTCTCACTCATGATTATGTTTTGCAGTTCCCTTGGAAACAGCTTTGGCGTCACAAAGCACCTCTTAAAGCGGCTTTCTTCGTGTGGACAGCGTCCTTGGGGAAGATCCTAACCACAGACAATCTGAGGAAACAGAGGGTCATCATTGCAAACTGGTGTTGCTTGTGTCGGCGAGGGGGCGAGTCGGTGAACCATCTTCTGCTACATTGTGAGATAGCCAGACTTCTCTAGGATGAGATTTTTGGCAAAATGAATCTAGCATGGGTTATGCCGGAGACCGTGTTGGATACCATGAAGGGCTGGCCTCCGATTCGGGGTACAAGACATATCAAGGCTCTTTAGAAGATGATCTCTATCTGCATAATGTGGTGCTTATGGCAAGAGCGGAATGAGCGAAATTTCGAAGACATGGAGAGAATTGTAGAGGAGCTTAAAATTTTATTTTTTAGAACTCTTTGTACATGGTCCATTGCCGTAGATTTTAATGGCATGGACCTACATGATTTCCTTACCTCTAATGCTCCTACTTAAGAGGGCATATTTTGATGCTTTTTTTAAGAGGGCATGTTTTGTTTTGTAACTGGCTGCGACGCCATTTCTTTTATTAATAAGATCTTTTACTTATCAAAAAAAAAATGTACAATTGGAGGCCCATTAGAACATTGTAAAGTAGCAAAAACTTCTCCCTTCCAAGCAATGTAGAATCCCATAAACCTTCTACTCAATATGGGATATCACATATACAAAACTAGCTTGAGAGTTGGATACTGAATTATAAAACTTCTGAAAAATCCAAGAAAAGTACTATCAAGCATTTAGTGAGAATCTGGCAGACATTGATATGCTTACTATGGGTCTCCTCTTTCTACTATTTTTTTTTCATATATTGGAAGTTTATAGTAGGAAATGATCACCTCTGTTGCTCACAAGCTCTGCCCACAACCCCCCAGCACCAGCATGGTTGATCTCCTGCAGAAGCATTTGAGATGATGATCAATTACCCTAGCCATAAATTTCTATTATGCACAGAAATCATCATACACATCATAAAGGCTCACAAGTTCTACACACAGTTTTATCCATCTAATATATTTCTCCTCAACATTTTACAAGATTAAAATCAAATGGAGCATGGCCAGACCAATCAAGCTTCCATTTAAAAAGTCTCAAAACTCCTAGCGATACACAACTCCATTTTGGTGCACAGGTCGCATACATGAATGTGTAAACACAGGCATGCATCTTTGTTGCCCTTTGCAAGTATACAAACTTGAACCAACCATAGTTACGATACAGATAGCATATAAAGCACAACTGGGAATTCAAAAAAGGAAACTGTGAAGATTCAAGAGAGAGACAAAGAGACCAAGTGAAAATCAATCAGAATTGAAGGGAAAGTGTAATTCCAGGTCCAAAAACTAACCTCGAAAAATATTCCAAAAAGTGTTTTGGGTATTGGCCGTCCCAATGCTTCAGAAGCATTTACAAGCAGCAACGCTGTTTGGTTGGCGTCAACTCCAATAGCAAGACATTGAGGTACAAAAAAATTCCCAACGAAAAAGTAAAGCAGAAGAACACTGTAAGGGACCTTGCAAGAAATCATTTTGTACTCACCACATCTGATCTGTTCAAAACATTATGAAGACGTAAAGGAGCATATTCAGTTACATTGTGAGTAATCAAACAAAACGAGAAGATAAAAGGATACGTCTGATATGCCCAAGATTAGGAACTGCCAAAAAGTAGGAACCCGTAAACAACTCTTTGATCAGTACCAATTGGCCACTGTCAGATGCATACTACCACCAGCTATATAAATTGGACAATACAATTAATACGCAGTGTCTTTTCCAAATATTTTGGGTTGAAGAATGAGAATTATAAATAGTTGACGCTGATAAAATCCCACTTACATCATTTGATTTATATGGTCTCTACTTTAATCTGGAGGAGGCAATAAATGTAAACTGACGAGTTTGAAAAGTTTTCATTGCAATTGCAGCAGAGGTAGTGGCTTGAACAATTTACCGTGATTGAATACAAGAAGGGAAGAGGAGAGAGAGAGCGAGAGAGAGAGAAAGAGAGTGTGTGTGTGTGTGTGTGTGTGAGAGAGAGAGAGAGAGAGAGAAAGAGAGAGAGTTATTGAAACACCTCGAAATAATAGAGCACACCCAAACAAAAAGTAAAAGCATGAATCAGAAACTAAGACTTAAAATGAAATTATGGCCTTCCATACCAATCTAATCAAGAACAAAACAACACAGAGAATGAATTCAGTTCAATTATCATAGTCAACCAAAAAAGGGAGAACCCAAGTTCAAAAGCAAAAGAATAGAATACCCAACAATCATCAGAGACGCAATTCCATTAATACAGATGTAAGCCCAGAAATAATGATCACAGAAATAAGTCTCAGAAGGAAAATCCAAATGAGAGAGAGAGAGAGAGAGTTACCAGGATGGATTGTTGGGGAAAGAAAGCAGGAGTGAGACAACAGTGTTGCTGGATGGATGGCGGACGTCTCCAACGAGAGGGAAGTTTGACTCTGTCTGTCTTCAATGCCCGAAGTTTATCCCAACAGAGTCACTTTATAGTTGGGTCGAGAGTGTTTGTTGCCTTGCTTTCACGTAAGCAAAATATGTTTTGGTTTAGGCAGTGGATTGCAAGGTACACCTTCGTCATTTGCTCGTGGACCCCTCCCCGTGGATTCTATCTTCCATATAGTTTTTTTTAGTAAAAATCCTTTGTCTACTTCTCGTCGTTAATTATATCAAACTAAAGAGAAATATTATTCTACCCATATCTTATATTAAAAATAATTAAGAGCAGTGATACTTAAAATATTTACTCTTACATAAATAATAACATAAACAATAAAAATTACTGATTATATGAAGATGAATATTCTGAATGTAGCTGCTCCTTAGCAGTACTCTCGTTTAAATCATACAATAAATTCTACTACTAAAATTTTGCAGAAGTGGATGATTATTTTGATTGTTATTCCTGTCCAACTGATTCGAACACTATTTTATTCCGGTGTTGCACTAGAAGATCGGGCCGAGTAAGCCCAAGAAAAACATAGAACATTGCGTAATTGGAAGCTGCCCTTCGTTTATAATTTCACAATTTATTAATAAAGAGCAAACATTGTTTATTCTCTAAGCGTACAACCACTTTGATAAGTTATTAATCAAGAAAAAAGTTTGGAATAAGATGGGTGTGAAAATAGATTTTACACCTGTCAATAGCAATGAGCCACACAGACATTTCATGAAGAAATTAATTACGTGAGTGCACCAAATCTATTCCTAACCCAACACGATTCTCTTGTGTTCTCTCTCTTCTCGTGCTCTCTCTCTTCTCGTGCTCTCTCTTCCCCCTCTCTCTCTCGCTCTTTTCGCATCCTACTTCCTAGAAATCCAATTTAACCCTCAAGTTGAACAATCGGTAGGTTAAGGTTAAGATTCAAGATGAATTTTATGGCTAGAAAATTCCATCCCCGTGCATTTGGTTAGTCTTCGAACTCATTTTCGTGCGGGTGCGTGAAAACGACTATTTATAGACTTTTCCTTAAATCAAAGCTTTTTCTTTCCTCTTACTAGGATTTTTTACCCATATGTTATTGGGCATGGCTCATGCTCAACTTTGTTGACTTTGTTGCTCCTTTGTAATCTCATATCAGTGGGATTTATAAAATGGGGCAAGGCCATGTGGTTATAAAAGGAGGCATAGCTTTTTTAGTTAATTACACCAGTCAGAAACTTATCTAGTAATTTTTTACTTTAGTAAAATTCATCTATTATCCTTTTTTATATGTAAAAAGGAAGAGAGGTGAAAGTTAAAATTTTACTAGTGAGAGAAGTTTTTGTGGGTGTCGTTGGGGCAAGGAGAAAAATTGTGTGATTGTAACAATTTTTCACATAGTGTATTTTCTTCTCTGAGTCTAGTGGTTTTTTTCCTGTTTAGGAATTTTCCACGTAAATTCTTGTGTTGTATTTATTTCTCTATTTTTCTTGGTATTCTGTCAAAAGTAGATCCTAGTGGGAAAAATTTGGGAGGTCTAGATTCTCAACAAGTGGTATCAGAGACACTACATTCTTTTGGCAGGGTAAAGCTTTTGTGTGGTAGTGTGGATACGTACGGTCTAAGGAGGTTCTGTCTAGGAGATTGAAAATTTTAAGTGTGTCCATTGTGACCCTCCAATCTTTCCTGGGAACAATTCCGTTTAGGAAAGATCAGTCTTTCCTAGGAACTTACTTAGTGGGTACTATTCATTTCTACGATAAAATTCATTGAGGCAATGTCAAGAATGGAGGTAGAGAAACTTGATAGGAGAATCAATTTTGACTTGTGGCAAGTGCAAGTCAGGGATATTTTGATTCCATCAAGATTACACAAGACGTCGACCAACCCATGAAGTCAGCAATTTGTTGGAGGTATGAACAACCTGGGCACGTTAAGAAAGGTTGTCAACAAAAGGTGGAGCCGGTTCGGCAAGTGGTTCCAAGTCAATAAATGGAGATACTGGTATTGATGCTAATGTTGTGTCTCTCTCCATGGAAAAAGAGACATGTACATACTTATGGCATGCTGCTAATCCCAAAGTTGCCATGATAGAAGATGTGTTACTGTTAGCTGTTCCACAAGTTTGCACACGGGCATTGGTTTGGCATTGATGCAAGGTGTGTGGTGGAAATTCATGTCGATGGTTGCTGAACTTCCAGGAAAGCCAAACGTGGGAGTTGTACCATAATTTTTCAGCAAGGTTATTTTCGACATAGGTTGAAGTGAAATACTTGGAATTGGTTTTTTCTGAGTGGTTATATTTTTATGGTGGAGCATGATAACGAAAGCTATGAAGATCTTCATTGCGGTGGACCGTGATTATGGGATCAGTCAAAGTCACAAGGTGGAGATTATTGACTTTGTTGTTCCTTTGTAATCCCACATCGGTGGGATTTGTAAAATGGGGTAAGGCCATGTGGTTATAAAAAGAGGCCTAGCTTCTTTAGTTAATTACACCAGTCAGAAACTTATCTAGTAATTTTTTACTTTAATAAAATTCATCTGTTATCCTTTTTTATATGTAAAAAGGAAGAGATGTGAAAGTTAAAATTTTACTAGTGGAAGAAGTTTTTGTGGGTGTCGTTGGGGTAAGGAGAAAATTGTGTGATTGTAACAATTTTTCACATAGTGTATTTTCTTCTCTGAGTCTGGTGGTTTTTCTCCTGTTTTGAAATTTTTCACGTAAATTCTTGTATTGTGTTTATTTCTCTATTTTTCTTGGTATTCTGTCAAAAGTAGATATTGGTGGGAGAAATTTGGGAGGTCCAGATTCCCAACAAGTGGTATCAAAGATACTAAATTCTTTTGGCAAGGTGGAGCTTTTGTATGGTAATGTGGATACGTACGGTCTACGGAGGTTCTATCTAGAAGATTGAAAATTTTAAGTGTGTCCATTATGACCCTCCAATCTTTCCTGGGAACAGTTCCGTTTAGGAAAGATCAGTCTTTCCTAACAACTTACTTAGTGGGTACTATTCATTTCTACGGTAAAATTCATTGAGGCAATGTCAAGAATGGAGGTAGAGAAACTTGATAGGAGAATCAATTTTGACTTGTAGCAAGTGCAAGTCAGGGATATTTTGATTCCGTCAGGATTATACAAGGCGTCGACCAACCCATGAAGTCAGCAATTTGCTGGAGGTGTGAACAACCTGGGTACGTTAAGAAAAGTTGTCAACAAGAGGTGGAGCCGGTTCGGCAAGTGATTCCAAGTCAGAAAATGAAGATACTTGTATTGATGCTAACGTTGTGTCTCTCTCCATAGAAAAAGAGACGTGTACATCCTTATGGCATGCTGCTAATCCCAAAGTTGCCATGATAGAGGATGTGTTACTATTAGATGTTCCACAAGTTTGCACACGGGCATTGGTTTGACATTGATGCAAGGTGTGTGGTGGAAATTTATGTCGATGGTTGATGAATTTTCAGGAAAGCCAAATGTGGGAGTTGCACCATAATTTTTCAGTAAGGTTATTTTCGACATGGGTCGAAGTGAAATACTTGGAATTAGTTTATTCTGAGTGGTTATGCTTTTATGGTGAAGCATGATAACGAAAGTTATGAAGATCTTCATTGCGGTGGAGCGTGGCTATAGGATAAGTCAAAATCGCAAGGTAGAGATTGTTGACTTTGTTGCTCCTTTGTAATCCCACATCGGTGGGATTTGTAAAATGGGGCAAGGCCATGTGGTTATAAAAGGAGGTCTAGCCTCCTTAGTTAATTACACCAGTAAGAAACTTATCTAGTAATTTTTTACTTTAGTAAAATTCATCTGTTGTCCTTTTTTGTATGTAAAAAGGAAGAGAAGTTAAAGTTAAAGTTTTACTAGTGGGAGAAGTTTTTGTGGGTGTCGTTGTGGTAAGGAAAAAAATTGTGTGATTGTAACAATTTTTCACATAGTGTATTTTCTTCTCTGGGTCTGGTGGTTTTTCTCATGTTTTGGAGTTTTCCACGTAAATTCTTATGTTGTGTTTATTTCTTTATTTTTCTTGATATTCTGTCAAAAGTAGATCTTGGTGGGGGAATTTGGGAGGTTCAGATTCCCAACAAACTTTACCTTGGCAACTCTGCTCTTTCTATTCTCAAGAACTCCCAATACTGTTGTAATGTTTCTGACTATCGCTTCTGTATCGCTCCTAATTCATTTCCCTTCTCTTCGCCATCTCCATGCTGCTCTCTTAATCTGATTCACGCAAAGCTCTCTGAACCCGACAACTTTGTTGTGAAATCCCAACTTTCATCTTTCGGAGGAGGTGTTGGCAACAATGGAGCTGATAGCAGAGGTTAAGGTTAAGGTTAAATTGGATTTCTAGAAGGTAAAACGCAAGGGAAGAGAGGGCGGGAGAGGAGAGAGAGAGAAAGCGTGTGAGAACCATGTTGGGTTAGGGATCAATTCGGCATACTCAAGTCTAGTTCATTTTTTTATAAAACGCCTGTAGGTGTGTTGTTATTGGCGGGTGTAAAACCTATTTTCACAACTATCCTATTCCAAGCATCACTCAAAACCAATCACGTATAGTTTGATGAATATTTGAAATATTCAAAGAATATTAGGATTTTGGGATAAAAGTTCTTTTTTTTTTTTGGTTTGTTAGAATGGTTCCGCTAAATATGGGATATGCTATAGGAGCACATCTGGCTAATAAGATTCGGGATATAAAAATAATCATATTTGTGGTGGTAATTAAAAGTTATTTTGTTAACTTATGGTAAAATAAGTTGCAGACTTTCTCCTTAAGTCAGGTTTAAACTATAACTTAAGGATGGGTTTGGTTGTCAAATTGAATTCAGTTCAATTTAATTTAGTCTATTTTTAAATTAAGTCTAATATATAAATACTCAATTCTTAAATTATTAAACTTATTTTAATTTAAAATCTCTTTATATGTAGAATTTACTACCTTTTTTAATTTAACACTATTTTACATAGGAGATTCATAATATTTTTCAACTTTCTTAAATATATCTAAATCCATCTTAATATCTAAATAATTTTAAACTCATCTTAAGTAGACCACACAAAATTTATTCTACCACATTATTAGTCCTAAAAAATCTAAGTCAACTCACTTCAACTCAACTTAACATCCAAACATAGCCTAAGACTCCGGTCTTAAGGCTTCTTTGAAAATAGTCCTAAAATTCTTATTTCAGCTCATGTTATTTCTTTTTTAAACGTAATTTAAATATAAAATTCTCAATCTAATCATTATAATTTGTTCAAATTAACCATTATAATTTTTTTAAACTTTCAAATAAAAAATAAAAAAAATAATTTACTTTTTTCAAAATTCTCAAATAATTATAATATTATAAAATTATATCTAAACAATATTTTAATTTTATAATATTTTTTATTCAACTTGTTCTCCTTTTTTCAAAATTTACAAAATACTCAACTCAAATCATTTTATTATTATTCTTAGATTATTTGATTATTGTCTTATATTCCAAATGAGCCCTTAGTCTCTCGCTAGAAACTTCAATAAATTATTAAGCAACTAATAATACATAATAGTTGCAAAACTAGTTAAAAATAAGTTAATAACGAGACACCCTTACAGGTTTCTCAAATAAATAAATAAATAAATCTACTAAATCTGGGATACGTTATTGGAATACGTCTCACATCTAATAGATAAACAAAACTGAATAAATAAATAAATAAATATATAAATAAATAAATAATAATAATAATAATAAAACCATTTTTGCAGTTGTCCTTGTTGTCCTTAAAAGCCATTTTGATGGTATGCTCAAACGTATGTGGATGCGTGTCCGTAATGCCCCCAAATACAAAAAGGTAGAAGAAGACAAGCCAGACAACGTGGAGTGTTCTTTTAGGATGCCTTGCGTTCACTCCAAGACCAAACTTCGTAATAGCCTTACACAAAGACATCTATGACCCTTTTGATACATTTTTATGTAGGCCTGTGCACCGAAAAAAATAAAAACAAAACAAAACCGACCTGCCCAAACAACCCGACCCGCTCAACCCGCCAAAGTCAAGTTCATCTGGTCAAACGAACATGTCGGGTTGAAACAAAGTCTAGCCCATCGAAACCGATGAATCCGCTTTTCATTTCTCATACCTCTCTCTCATCTCTTCTCCCTCAAATCCTAGCCACCTCGTTGTTCGTCATCGCTGTTCGTCATTGCCGGGCATCATCTCCATTCTTAGTTATGAACCTCAAAAGCAACGCAAGGGTGACTATTCATCTCCTTCTACAAAATAAAAACAGAAAATCTTGTTGTTGTCAGTGTCATTCTTGTTTGATGGTATTAATTTGTTCAAATGTATTTTTGCACATAAAAAGACCCTGCCAGTTGAATAATCTTTTGTAATCTACCAATTGAAGCCATATTTTCCACCCCTTTTTGTTTTGTTTCATAAGAAGAGATTTTCTAGGCTTTCAGTGATAGAGGTTATAACCCTCTGCGATACTCTTTAGGCTCTTACAATGAACAAATGTTCCAGGTCTCTGTTTTGATTCTCTCTTTTTTTCCAGTTTTTATCTTAATTAAAATAGAGGGTGCTTGGTAATAGTTACTGTCCTGCTACACACCTGCACACCCGCCTCACATCATTTTTTTTTTTTACTTCAAACAACCGGTATGCAACCAGTTGCTGCTTTTCTTTTTCCATTAAAATATTTGTTACCTCTTAATCCAAACATTTATTTATTTATATTTTCGTTTTTAAAGCTTTCTCTATTCTTGTTGTAAAAGGGATGAATTTTGTAATATCTGAAGCTAGAAAAAAATAGAATTCAGCTGATTTTGAGTTGGTGAATAACTCTACGAAAACCTTGGAGGAAAGAAACGCGGGCTTGACCCGACTCGACCCAAAGTGCACATGACAGATCGGGTTGGGACAAGTTCGAACATTGCTCTGGACGTGTAGGGTCGGGTTGTGTCCTAACCCGACCTTGGGTTGTCGGGTTGCAATCCTATTTTTATATACATTTGAAGCCTCAGCTAAAGACTTTGGTGATTTCAAAGAGCTTGATTTCCTCATGTAATTAGAAGGGAAGAAAAAGAAGTTCGAAACCAATTGCCAATAGCTATATTAATTTGAAGAGTAATATTGCAAACAACACTCTTATTTTAATCTCATCCTGCTATATAAAACGTGGGACTCTTATAACCCTTGAATCATCTTTTATTTTTCTGAAGAAAGAATTTACAAATTTGTAAGAAAATGGCCTTTATAGTAATCACCTCTTCCTCTTCTCTTGGAGATAATGAAGTGACTCTTACATTGTGTTTTAATGTTGAGCTGAGCTGAGCTCTTTATACATAATAATGAGTTAAAACAGTTGAGTAAGTTTTTTGAAACTCACCTAAAATGAGTTTAAAATATGTTTAAATATTATGATAAGTTTAGATATATTTATAAAAAATTGTAAAATTATTAAAATCTACCATTGTTCATTGTCAGTTTGTCTCCCTCATACGCAACCTGCAATCAATGACTAATATAAAAAAAAAAAAATTGTGCTAAGGGAAGAGATACTCGAGAGTGAGAGAAAGAGTGAGTTGACCTAAAAACAAAAAGTTGGACCAGCTTTTGTCAGAGAGAGAGAGAGAGAGGACGAAATACAAATAAATTGGAATTGTCAACAGCCTATCACATTATTTGTGGAATTTATCCTTAATTTATTTGAACGCAGCTTCCTTAGAGCGTTCGGTTTGCTGAAGGAGTTTCAAATATCAAATTGGGCCTTAAGCTACTTCATGAACCTTGATAGTGGTACTTACTGTCTAGTTGGAAGTTACGCTTAGAGAGACTATTTATATAGCCCTTCCTCCTTAAGGGGTGTGTGTGGAGTACAAAATAGAAAATCTCTCTCAAAAATAATCTCTCTAGTCCTGACATCTAGGCTATGGATTATGTGAATGTTGCTCTATGTTTCTACCACATAGTACATTCCATCATTGCATGACGATTTTGGATGAACAACAACGACAGAGAATATATGGAATAACTACACTAAACTCAAGATATTTTCAATGAAGTAAGATCGCTACCACTGTGTATTTTTATCTAGTATTTCTAATATTGGTATCAGAGCATTGATCGATTGTTCCCGATTCATATTTGATGCGTGTTGTAATTTTTTATACAAATTTTTTTTCTGCAAGAAGATTCTTTTTTCTCTCTTGGTACCCATGGTCACTCGAGAAGGTGGTTGTGTAGCGAGATGTTATACCACTCGAGTAACTTCACTATCACATGGTTGGGTTTACCTTAGTGCACTGAGCACCTCGATGAGGTCCAAGGTGTATTTTTTTCACTTGAAACTATGCGAAGCAAGGTGCTGTAGTCTTTGCCTTCCCCAAATTATTAGAAGCAAAGCTCATGATGGCTTCACCTAGAGGTGCATTGAACACCTCAATATTCTGAGCTGGGTGCACTAGTCCGAGGGCTTGTAACACTTGGGCCCAGCACCAAACCTTTTTTTTTTAATTTTCTTTTTAGGGTTTATAGGTCCGAAAAGCCTATTTGAATTTGCGAGTAAATTCTTTTAGAATAGACTATGGGCCTATTTTATTCTATTTTGGTAGATTGATGATTTTTTTGTGGGCTCGGCAATTTATGCCTGGTTTGCTTTGGAAGACAAAACAAAAAATTTCAAACTCTTCTCAAACTCTTCATTACATTTTTTCAAATTTTTATACAAAATATAATAAAAAATTAAACTTTTTCAAATTCGAAAACCATCATTTCAAATCCTAAAATAAAATTAATATTAAAAAAATATATTACAACAATATTTTTATTCTTTTTTTAACTTTTATCTCATCTCATCTTATTTTTTAAAATAAACCAGATCTTAGTTAAATTCATTAAACATTTTTGGACTAGATAGAATTTTTTTCAGAGTCGAGAGATTTATGGGACGTGTAAATTTTAAAAGGTTGAGTTGAGGCCCAAAAAGCTTAGGGAAAAAAGCCCATGTATTAACTTCATACACTATCTAGATATGGGCCCAAATCCTTAGAATGGGTTAAAAAGCCCAAGCCCGTGAAAACAATTCGAGACCCACGACATCACAGTTCAAGTTCGTTTCCCCCACGGTATGCAGGTTCCACGTCTCCTTGCCACTGCATTCACGCAACGGACTATATATACATGTACAAGTTGGGTGTTAGAAAATACAGCGGAAAAAAATACCTCAAGCTCAGCTTAAAAAATTGCTGCACAAGTTTTTCCAGACTGATAAATCACCAACGTTTCCTCTTAGTGGTTAGTGCACTACGTAGTATAAAACTAGAGTGACACTAAATACATCCACAGCTTAAGAATAATTTCAAGAGAGGACAAAAAGAAGGAGATTTTCTTATTTTCAGATGGTGCCAAAAACTAAACTAATGGGGATTATTTATAGTCTACCCATATACGGCTGGCCTTAAAGGCCAGCCATAAATCTGCAATAAAATTGCAGCTGTTATAAGCTGCAACAGCTTGTAACGTATGGCATTAAGCCATACGTTACAAGGCTTGTAACGTATGGCATTAAGTATGGCTTAATGCCATACGTTACAGGCAACAATTTGGAAGGGAGGCAGCCCACGTGGGCGCCCCTCCTGCTAATATCTCCCACTCGCACACAGTGGGCATGACCCCAGGTCTGCGTCTTTCTAATGTTCTCAATCTGTTCATACAAGTAAATAGGCTGTGCGACCACCAAACACATCTACAGAAAGGTGGGAGTACATATACAAAATCTCTCCCAGAGAAGACCAGTATAGTAACATCCCTAAAGTGTATGGTTATGTCCTAGACTTATTCAATCGCATCAAGTCAAACATTTTCGAACCCTCTTAAGTTAATAAACTCAGAACAATACTTGACTTTTTCCAAATCATTTCAATGTATTCACAACCTTAGTTGTTACCAGTATGTAGCGTCATAATTTGACGTTAGCAAACACTATCGAAGATACGATATCGAAAAGTCTTCCTTTTGCACTCATATCATTCAACTTTGGTCAAACCGCTTTCCTAGCAATGCTTCTTTAGACCGAATCAATCATGGCCATAGAAAATATGCCAAAGTAGCAAACATTATAATCTTCATCTCGTGACATAGTCAAAAGTAAAGGACACCTAAAAAAAATGAGGCTCACACAGTGAGAAAGAGGGGAACCATTTACTCACTTACTTATATGGTCATATAAGCACATGTAGTATGAAATAAATGCTACGGTGGATTTCTCTTTCTCAAAGAGCATATGTCTTTATCAACACCGTACAGATCTTAGTCTAGCTGCTCCTTAAGCGTCTAACCCAAGTTTATCAATTTGCATGCCTCCAAGGCATCAAAGAGAATCTCGCATCTGGCTAACCTTAGCCTATATGGATGGTGGGCAATCCATTCACAGTCTTCTCAAAAAAAAAAAAACTTAATCTTAGCACCCACTAAGGCGACATATCTTTGTGTCAACTAACTTATCCCTTTGGACAAGTACTTAGAGACACAATGTCTCAACTCTATTCGCTACTTAAGCGCTAGAGGCGATTGCTAGTGTGAGTGAGCCAATCTAAGTCTGTTGACATATCTTGTGTGTGTATATAAGACAATACGATAAAGATAAGAACTGAATCATATTGTATTAATATCCCAAAGGAAATGTTACATCTCAATGTCATTTGAAACACAAATTACATTTACAATCTACGTAATCCTAGATTCCTAACATGAGCCTCAAATACATCTCTTGCAATGGGCTTTGTCAAGAGATCAGCAACCATGCGACTCGTAGAAAGGTGTTTCAGAACCACTTCCTTTTGCACTACCATATCTCTGATGTAGTGATATTTGATATCTATGTGTTTGATTCTTCTATGATATTTTGAGTCCTTAGCATATGCGAAAGCTGTCATGCTATCACAGAATATCGTCACCGGATCTGAAGTATCCGTGCCAATGTCTAAATGCTTGAGGAACCTCCGTGTTGAACCCAAGGTTTCAAGTTTCGTGTAATTATAAATCTACACATGGATTTTGATGATAACAAATGAATTCAAAGAATAAAGGAGTCTCAAGCTCAAGTTGTGCACACAATAGAATCAAGCACATCAAGAAATCAAGCATGAGCAAGAAAGAGATCAAGTCTACAAATGAAGCTCATAGATTATTTTTGTACATCTCTTGATAAAATTAGAAATTGGATTAAGGCTCCAAATTACTCTTTTTTCTCATAAAACATTAAATTATTTTTTTCACATATGCAAGACATTTTTAAATGTCTTAGTTTTGAAAATTATATTTTTCACATGTGCATAACATCATCAAACAAAATAATTTTGAAAATTATATATATATATTTTTATAAAAACTTGAATTTATAAGATGATTGATTATCATATTTAACATGTGCATATTTTGTTTGAAAGTCTTGAAGGGAGGTGGTGTGTTTTTTTGACAAATGCAAAAGGTAGATGATTTTGTTTGAGAATCTTAAAGGGTTGAACTTTGAAAATATTAAGATGATTGATTGTCATCTTTCACATGTGCATGACATGATTAAAAGTTTGAACTTTGAAAATATTAAGATGATTGATTGTCATATTTCACATGTGCATGTTTTATTTGAATATTTTCAAAAGTGATGGATGCTTTTCTTGACTTATGCAAAAGGTAGATGTCTTTGTTTGAAAATTTTGAAAAGTAAAGTGTGCTCCTTTTGTCATATGCAAAAAGTAAAAGATTAGGTTTGAAATTTTTGAAAAGTAAAGTGTGCTCCTTTTGTCACATGCAAAAAGTAAAATGTTTTTATTTGAATTTTTTGAAAAGTGAATAGTGCTCTTATTTGACATGAGAATCTTTTCAAATTTGAATTTGAAGACTCATTTGCCTATAAATAGCTCACTTGAGTTTTGCAAAAATCACAACAAGAGCTTACACATCTATTGCTAAATTTTGCATCATTCTTTCAAAGCTCTCATTCTCTCTTTTCTAAAGTTTTGAGCCTTAATTCTTGTTCTTGTTGAGAGAGATATAGTTTGTGCTGTATAGTTCTTATTTCACTCATTGAGGAGTGTTTTCTGATAGCCTACCCACTATCAATTCTTGTATCAGTAAGAGGGTGTGTATAACCCTTGTGTGTGTAGAAGGTGTTCTACACGGGGAATAGTGAAATCACCAAGTGTGAGGTGATTGGAAGTAAGAGGGTGCGTATAACCCTTGTGTGTGTAGAAGGTGTTCTACACAGAGAATAGTTGAATCACCAAGTGTGAGGTGATTGGAAGTGTAGAGGGTGTTCTACACGGATTCTTTGGAGCGGTGCTGCTCAAAGGTGTAATAGGTTTCTATCTCCACCTAAAGGAGATTGAATAGTGGATTTTGGGATCCTCAAGGGGTAGCTTGAGGCGAGGACGTAGGCAGTGGGGCCGAACCTCGTTAACATACTGAGTTTGCTTCTCTCTTACCTTTACTCTTTATATTTATTACTGTTTCATATTTTATATTTTATTTTATATACTTGATTTATAATTGTTAATTTTTTAATACAACTCAATTCACCCCCCCTCTTGTGTTAGTCATCTGGGCAACAATTGGTATCAGAGCTAGTTGACCTGTACTGTTCATACAGGCAGATCACTCATGGAAACTCTCGCTTGTGACTGTGTCACCGAAGCAAGACTCTCCGACCATGGGTGACGGTGCACCGGTAGAGTCGGTGGCCGGCTAGTCTGGTAGGTACAGTTGTTAGGTGATATAGGTGCGGCCTATGATCAGTAACAATTGGTATCAGAGCTAGAGCTCTATTATAAGATTAACTATCTTTTGAGTTAAGATCTTATGGCTAACATTGCAGCTTCATTTGGTGAAGGTCAATCCAGCAGTCGGCCTCCACTCTTTTGTGGAGACAATTACTCATTCTGGAAAGTTAGAATGAGAATATTCCTTCAGGCTCAAGGTCGAGAAATCTGGAAATGCATTGTAAATGGACCTTATATTCCAACAAAAGTGATTGATGGAGTAAAGGTCAAAAAGGAAGAAGAAGAGTTTGATCGTGAAGACGATAGACTTTATACTTTGAATTTAACTGCTATGAATTTATTATATAATGCTCTTAATGGTAATGAGTTTAATAGAGTAATGACTTGCGCTACAGCAAAGGAAATTTGGGATAACTTGGAAGTTACTTATGAAGGAACTTCTCAAGTCAAGGAATCAAAAATTTATATTCTTACTCATGAATATGAAATGTTTAAGATGAATGATGATGAATCTATTTCTAGTATGCACACTCGTTTTACTAATATCATAAACAGCTTGACAGCTCTTGGCAAAGTTTATTCCAAAGTGGAGATAGTAAGAAAAATTCTCAACTCTCTACCAAAACGTTGGGAATCAAAAGTGACAGCGATTCTTGAAGCTAGAGACCTCAAGAAGCTTGAAGTGAATGAACTCATCGGGTCACTTATCACCCATGAGTACACATTGAAAAGAGGAGAAGAAGAAGGAAAGCAAAAGAAGAGCTTGGCACTCAAAGCCGTTCCTCATGAAAGTGAAAGCGAAGAAAATGAAGAAAGTGATGATGAAGAGATTGCAATGATCACAAGAAGATTTAAGAGATTCTTGAAAAATAAAGCTCCTCCAAAGAAACCTTTCAAAAAATTTTTCAAGAAAGATTCAGGTAAAAATGACACTTTAATTTGTTATAAATGCAATAAGCCTGGTCATATCAAGTCAGATTGTCCTCTGCTAAAGAAAGATCGAAACAAAGGCAAAAAAGCAATGAAAGCTACATGGGATGATGATTCAAGTAGCTCAGATAGTGAAGCAAGCAATGGAGAATCAGCAAATCTTTGCCTTATGGCTAAAGATGACATTGAGGTAACAAATCTTGATAATATTGAAGATCTTTCATATGAAGAATTGCAAAATGTTTTAGAAGAGGTATATGAGGAATTTGAAAAATTGGGTATCAAATATACTGCTTTGAAAAAGAAAAATTCTTCTTTAACAAACGAAATTGATATTTTAAGAAAAGAAAGTATTGTTTTGAAAGATGAAAATCTTGAGTTGAAGAAAAAGAAAACTGATTTAGAAAATATTATTGAAAACTTTACAAATGGAAAAAGAAATTTTGAAAAACTTCTTGGTAGTCAAAGATGTGTTTTTGACAAGGCAGGCTTGGGATATATGCCAAAACAAAAATACAAATCTTATAAAAACTTCTTTGATAATCCTTCTACATCAAAGTCCAATATTCAAAATTCTTTTCATAAAAATAATTTTGTTAAAAAAGGATACTATTATAATCACTTAAGTCCTTCATATATGTCACATGTTATTTGTAATTTTTGTAATAGAAATGGTCATAATTATCTTGCTTGTCCAATTAGAAGAAAACATACAATGACTATTAGGGCCATATGGGTACCTAAAAATCTTGTTTCTTCTAATACTAATAAATAAAGGACCCAAAGAACTTGGGTACCAAGAAAAATCATTTTAATTGTTTTTATAGGTGTGCATGAAGTCTTCCACGAACAAAAATAAATGGTTTTTAGATAGTGGATGTTCAAGACACATGACGGGAGACAAGACTAAGTTCTTTGATCTTAGATCTAAAGAAGAAGGACACGTGACATTTGGAGACAACTCGAAAGGAAAGATCGTGGGAATAGGTAAAATTGGTAATGAGTCTTCTCTTATAATTGAAGATGTTCTACTTGTTGAAGGTTTAAAACATAATCTTTTAAGCATAAGTCAATTATGTGATAAAGGATTTACAGTTACTTTCAAAATGGATAAGTGCATTATATTGAATGATTATGATTGTAATATTTGTTTTATTGCTTTTAGAAGTAACAATGTTTATACAATTGATTTTGAAGAAATCACCTCACAAGATGCGATTTGTTTTTCAGCTCAAAATGAAACTAATTGGTTATGGCATAGAAGACTAGGTCATGCCAACATGGAACTTATTTCCAAACTTTCAAAAAATGATCTTGTGAGAGGTTTACCAAAGGCAAATTTTCTTAAAGATAAAATTTGTGATGCATGCCAATTTGGTAAACAAACAAAAACTTCTTTTAAAACCAAGAAACATATTTCCACTACTAGACCACTGCAACTGATACACATGGATCTTTTTGGACCAAATAGAGTTGCAAGTTTAGGAGGAAAATATTATGCATTTGTTATTGTTGATGATTTCTCTAGATATACTTGGGTCATCTTTCTTGCTCATAAAGATGAGGCACATAATGCCTTTACCAAGTTATGCAAGAGAATTCAAAATGAAAAGGGTTATACTATTTCAAGTATCCGAAGTGATAGGGGAAAAGAATTTGTTAATAAAAATATTGAAACATTTTGTGATGAAAATGGTTTTATGCATAATTTTTCTGCTCCTCGAACTCCTCAACAAAATGGGGTAGTAGAGAGGAAAAATAGATCTCTTCAAGAGATGGCAAGAACAATGCTCAATGAGAACAACTTGCCTAGTTATTTTTGGGCCGAAGCGGTAAGTACTGCATGTTATGTTATAAATAGAGTTATGCTAAGGTCCAAATTAGATAAAACCCCCTATGAGCTTTGGAATGAGAAAAAGCCAAACATTGGTTACTTTCATGTATTTGGATGTAAATGTTTTATTTTAAATGACAGGGATAATTTAGGCAAGTTTGATGCAAAATCTGATGAAGGTATTTTTCTCGGGTATTCTACTAATAGTAAAGCTTATAGAGTATTTAATAAAAAGACTTTGACTGTACAAGAATCTATGCATGTAGTATTTGATGAATCTAATTCTCTACTCTCCAAGAAATCCATTGATGAAGAAACAGGAGGTATAAATAATACGGAAAGTCTCAATCTCAACAAAGAGAACACAATAGAGGAAGTCCAATATGGAGACATCAGGAACGATCATCGAAATTTAATACAAGATGCAACCAAACAGTGGAAATTTGTGAAAGATCATCCAGTGGAACAAATTATGGGAGAACCTTCACGAGGTATAAGCACTCGATCATCTCTTAGAAATATTTGCAATCATACTGCTTTTCTATCTCAGATTGAACCTAAAAATATTGATGAAGCACTTCTTGATGAATCTTGGATTCTAGCTATGCAAGAAGAGCTTAATCAATTTGAAAGAAATGATGTTTGGACACTTGTTCCTAGACCCAAAAATCATACTATTATTGGAACAAAATGGGTTTTTAGAAACAAGAAAGATGAGTCCGGAGTCATTACTAGAAATAAGGCTCGACTTGTAGCCCAAGGTTTCAATCAAGAAGAAGGAATCGATTATGATGAGACATATGCACCAGTCGCAAGATTAGAAGCTATTCGAATGCTACTTGCATATGCTTGTTATAAAGATTTCAAACTTTTTCAAATGGATGTTAAAAGTGCTTTCTTAAACGGTTCTATAAATGAAGAGGTATATGTTGAGCAACCTCCAGGTTTTGAAAATCATATTTCTCTAAATCATGTTTTCAAACTCACAAAAGCACTATATGGACTCAAACAAGCTCCTAGAGCGTGGTACGAGAGACTTAGTGGTTTCTTGATTGAAAAAGGCTTTTCAAGAGGAAAAATTGATACAACTCTTTTCATTAAATACGAAAATGATGATATTCTTTTGATTCAAATTTATGTTGATGATATAATATTCGGTGCTACTAATGAAAATATGTGCCAAGTTTTTGCTAAGACTATGCAGGAAGAATTTGAAATGAGCATGATGGGAGAGCTTACATTCTTTCTCGGATTGCAAATTAAGCAAGCAAAAAGTGGGACATTCATCAATCAATCGAAATATATTAAGGAATTGCTGAAGAAATTTGGGATAGAAGGTGCTAAGGAAACTGGAACACCAATGAGCCCATCCACTAAACTTGATAAAGATGAAACCGGTAAACCAGTTGACTCGAAGGTATATCGAGGTATGATTGGTAGCTTATTATATTTGACAGCCAGTAGACCAGATATTATGTTTAGTGTGTGCTTATGTGCACGCTTTCAATCATCTCCAAAAGAATCACATTTAATTGCAGTTAAGCGCATTCTTAGATATCTTAGTGGTACAATTAACTTAGGGTTATGGTACCCTAAGCACACATCTTTCGATCTAATCAGCTACACAGATGCAGATTATGCTGGCTGTAAAATAGATCGAAAAAGCACTAGTGGAGCATGTCACTTCTTAGGTCATGCACTAGTTTCCTGGTTTAGTAAAAAACAAAATTCTGTTGCACTATCTACTGCTGAGGCAGAATATGTTGCTGCGGGTAGTTGTTGTGCTCAAGTTCTTTACATGAAGCAACAACTTGAGGATTTTAAACTTATGTACAATCACATTCCAATCAAATGTGATAATACAAGTGCTATAAATCTTTCAAAGAATCCAATACAACATTCTCGGACCAAACATATTGAAATTAGATATCATTTTCTTAGAGATCATGTGCAGAAGGGTGATATTGTATTAGAATTCACTAGTACACATGATCAATTGGCAGACATTTTCACAAAACCCCTACCAGAAGATAGACTATGCACTATTAGAAGAGAAATAGGAATGATGCATGCCATGAATATCTGCTAGATACTTTTATTTCATTATCTTAAATGACCTACAGAAACTTGAGGTTCTTAGCCTCATGTTTGAGACGCTCATTCTCTTCATACAATATCATGTCCTCCCTATCCATGGGAACTGGCAAGCGGAATGAAGAATCCAATAGAGATTTCAACCGTTTATTCTTCTGTCGAACGATTCCTTCCCTTATGTGAGACTCTTGAACAATTCGTTGAAGTACAACAATTTGTTCTTTAAGCTTTTCAACCTCTTGGTTTTTGACTTGTAGCCGCTGGGAAAAAGCAACAATAGAGGATGAATAGCGAGTCCCGAGACTCACCAAGTCGTAGATAGCATCGGAGTCTGACTTATTAGCCAAACTATTATTCTCTTGCTGCAACATAGCGCCAATGGTAGCTGCAGAAAGGACATGAGATTGAGGTGTAGAACACCTCATGGATGGATCTAGAGGAATGTTAGAAGAATGAGCCATTGAGAAAAGAATTGAAAACTTAAAGAGAGAATGTTGAAAGAATGCAGATGAGTTATAGAGATGAGAATAAGATTTAATGCAAATCGGATGAGTTTTAAAACTGATTTTATAGAGATTGCATAAAGAACAAGACAAACTATTGTCTCTTCAAATCTTATTTAGTCAAAAGAAATACAAGATTTGCTGGACACACATTGTCAAAAGTTTTCTTACTAGAAAAACGGTTCTCTGCTCCTATCATGGCATTGACGGCCTCAGGAGAGAAGATTGATGGTTGATGCGTCAAGGGTTCCTGATTCAAGTCTGGAACATTAGTGGAAGAGAATTGTTCGGCCATTCTATCGTTATGGAAAAACAGAACTCAGGTCAAGAAGCGATTTTTTTTGTATCCGATAGGTGAAAATGATCATTTTTTTATAGAAACTCAGAGCCTTCAATCCCGTTTGTCAACAACATCAGGCGATTGTTTAAATCTTCAGCCGCACTAAATTCATAGAGTTAGGCCTCGAAGCTTTGCAACACTTGTCGGGTCACGGACGGCTCCCTACAGGGTCAACAACATCAGGCGATTGTTTGAATCTTTAGCCGCACTAAATTCATAGAGTTAGGCCTCAAAGCTTTGCAGCACTTGTCGGGTCACGGACGACTCTTTTGTCTACAGTGTCTATTAACGCACCGTTTCTTCAGTCTATTTACTTGCTGCTGATTCCTTTTTAATGATGCCAAAAGGGGGAGAAGTTTTTGACTAGAACATTAACATTGTTTAAAATGCTAAACTTGTTATATATGCTTGGAATTATATTTATATTTCTGCTTGAAAAACTAACGCACATTCTCAGGGGGAGCTTAAGAATTAATACAGGCTTCAGGTTCTATCAAGTATTTGTCATCATCAAAAAGGGGGAGATTGTTGAACCCAAGGTTTCAAGTTTCGTGTAATTATAAATCTACACATGGATTTTGATGATAACAAATGAATTCAAAGAATAAAGGAGTCTCAAGCTCAAGTTGTGCACACAATAGAATCAAGCACATCAAGAAATCAAGTATGAGCAAGAAAGAGATCAAGTCTACAAATGAAGCTCATAGATTATTTTTGTACATCTCTTGATAAAATTAGAAATTGGATTAAGGCTCCAAATTACTCTTTTTTCTCATAAAACATTAAATTATTTTTTTCACATATGCAAGACATTTTTAAATGTCTTAGTTTTGAAAATTATATTTTTCACATGTGCATAACATCATCAAACAAAATAATTTTGAAAATTATATATATATATATTTTTATAAAAACTTGAATTTATAAGATGATTGATTATCATATTTAACATGTGCATATTTTGTTTGAAAGTCTTGAAGGGAGGTGGTGTGTTTTTTTGACAAATGCAAAAGGTAGATGATTTTGTTTGAGAATCTTAAAGGGTTGAACTTTGAAAATATTAAGATGATTGATTGTCATCTTTCACATGTGCATGACATGATTAAAAGTTTGAACTTTGAAAATATTAAGATGATTGATTGTCATATTTCACATGTGCATGTTTTATTTGAATATTTTCAAAAGTGATGGATGCTTTTCTTGACTTATGCAAAAGGTAGATGTCTTTGTTTGAAAATTTTGAAAAGTAAAGTGTGCTCCTTTTGTCATATGCAAAAAGTAAAAGATTAGGTTTGAAATTTTTGAAAAGTAAAGTGTGCTCCTTTTGTCACATGCAAAAAGTAAAATGTTTTTATTTGAATTTTTTGAAAAGTGAATAGTGCTCTTATTTGACATGAGAATCTTTTCAAATTTGAATTTGAAGACTCATTTGCCTATAAATAGCTCACTTGAGTTTTGCAAAAATCACAACAAGAGCTTACACATCTATTGCTAAATTTTGCATCATTCTTTCAAAGCTCTCATTCTCTCTTTTCTAAAGTTTTGAGCCTTAATTCTTGTTCTTGTTGAGAGAGATATAGTTTGTGCTGTATAGTTCTTATTTCACTCATTGAGGAGTGTTTTCTGATAGCCTACCCACTATCAATTCTTGTATCAGTAAGAGGGTGTGTATAACCCTTGTGTGTGTAGAAGGTGTTCTACACGGGGAATAGTGAAATCACCAAGTGTGAGGTGATTGGAAGTAAGAGGGTGCGTATAACCCTTGTGTGTGTAGAAGGTGTTCTACACAGAGAATAGTTGAATCACCAAGTGTGAGGTGATTGGAAGTGTAGAGGGTGTTCTACACGGATTCTTTGGAGCGGTGCTGCTCAAAGGTGTAATAGGTTTCTATCTCCACCTAAAGGAGATTGAATAGTGGATTTTGGGATCCTCAAGGGGTAGCTTGAGGCGAGGACGTAGGCAGTGGGGCCGAACCTCGTTAACATACTGAGTTTGCTTCTCTCTTACCTTTACTCTTTATATTTATTACTGTTTCATATTTTATATTTTATTTTATATACTTGATTTATAATTGTTAATTTTTTAATACAACTCAATTCACCCCCCCTCTTGTGTTAGTCATCTGGGCAACAATCCGTAACCAAACAGCTTCTTGAACTGCAGCAGAACAAGCTATGTATTCTACCTCCATGGTGGATAGAGCTATGCAGGGTTGTTTCTTGCTGCTCCATGTAATGGCACCATTGTTGAGCAGAAAGACATACCCAGTGATTGATTTGCGCTCATCTAGGTCACTTCCCCAATCGGCATCACTATAACCTCTTAGCTACAAATCTGAACCCTGATAGCACAACATATAGTCTGCAATTCCCTTGAGATATCGCATAATCCTCTTGATTGCTTTCCAGTGAGCCAGTCTGGGGTTAGATTGGAGTCTACTCACTAAGCCAACTGCATAGCTTATGTCAGGCCAAGTACACATCATAGCATACATCAAACTACCCACAGCATTAGCATAAGGGACACATGCTATCTTTTCCTTTTCTCTTTGAGTCTTAGGACACAACTCTTTAGATAAGTTCTCGCTTCTTGAAATAGGGGTGTCAATGGGCTTACATCCACTCATTAGGAAGTGCTCGAGAACTTTATTTATGTAAGTCTGTTGGGACAAACACAAAAGTCTCTTAGAGCGATCTCTATAGATCTTAACTCCCAGAATGTATTCTGCCTCACCCATATCCTTCATCTCAAAATTGAAGGATAACCACTTATTTGTGGTGACTATCAACCCTTTATCATTTCCAGCTAGTAGTATGTTGTCAACATATAATGACAACATAATGAAACTCTTTTTAGACCTTTTGACATAGACACAATGGTCCTCTATGATCATTGTAAGCCCATTCGAGAGAATGGCTCGATGAAATTTGAGGTACCATTGTCTAGATAATTGTTTTAGGCCATATATAGATCGTTTGAGCTTGCACACTTTGCGCTCTTGACCTTTGACCACAAAACCCGTGGGTTGATCCATATAGATCTCATCATCTAGTTCTCCATTGAGAAATGCTGTCTTAACGTCCATCTGGTAGAATTTCAAATCCATTTTTGCTACTATAGCTAGAATCAGGCGAATTGAGGCAAACCTCAACACTGGTGAAAATGTTTCCTCATAATCTATGTCTTCCTGTTGGGTATATCCTTTCGCCACTAAGCGAGCTTTATACCTATTTATTGATCCATTCGACTTGTGTTTGATCTTAAGAACCCATTTGTTCCCAATAGCCTTACGCTCTGTCGGTAGATCAACCAGATCCCAGACCTGGTTGGTTCTCATAGACTCAATTTCATCATTAAGTACTTTTATCCATTCATCTTTAGTAGAAGATGAGAGAGCCTCATGAATTATCCTAGGCTCATCATTATCATGCGAAGCTACCATGAAAGCTTCCCCTTCAATCGCAAAACGACGACGAGGAATACTTTCACATGTGCTTCTACACGGCTGATGTTGTTGTGATTGATTGACAAGTGGTGTGCTCCCACTCGGATTCAAGTCATTATTATAATTTATAGGAGCTTGAAGAATTTCTTCCTCATTCTCAACTAAATTCTTTGGAGCACTTTCCTCTTGTTCTATAATCTCATGGAGTTGTAAACTCCTATCAACCTCACCTATACTTAGAAACTCATATTCAATAAAATCCAGATCTCGTGACTCAATCTCAGTCACACTTCCATCAGTTTGTTCACCTGTTAACACATACCCTTTAGAGTATTCTGAGTACCTTATAAAGATACACTTCTTCCTTTTAGGGCCTAACTTTCCATACTTATGAGAAAGATCATGAACAAAACCCATTGAACCCCATGGCCGCAAGTTACTCAAATTGGGTTTCTCGCCAGTCCATAGTTCATATGAAGTGGAAGTTACTGATTTGGAGGGTACTCAATGAAGAATGTAGGCAACAGTCAAAAGAGCATCCCCCCAAAAAGAAATTGGTAGGTTTGCTTGCGCCATCATTGACCTAACCATCTCAAGCAGTGTTCGATTTCTCCTTTCCACCACACCATTTTGTAGTGGCGTACACGGCATCGTCAACTGTCTTTTGATTCCTTTTTCATCACAGGGCCTTTTAAATTGCTCAGAGAGATATTCTCATCCTCGGTCAGTTCTTAGAGCTTTTAAGCTCTTGTCTAACTGATTCTCAACCATACTTAGATATCGCCTAAAGCACTCCAATGTTTCGGACTTATGAGAGATTAAGTAGACATGACCATAACGTGAAAAATCGTCTATGAATGTGATGAAGTAGACACCTTCGTGTCTTGTCCTCACACTCATTAGACCACAGATGTCTGAGTGGACTAATTGCAGTAGAAAAAAATGCCCTAGTGGCTTTTCCAAACGGTTTTCTCTTAGTTTTTCCTATTAGACAATGTTCACATGTGGGCAAGAAGACCTTAGGAAGATTGCCCATCAGGCCTTCTCTAGCTAACCAAGTCATTCTATCTTGCCCTACATGGCCAAGCCTAGCATGCCATTTATATGAATCCAAATCATCAGATGCAGAAAGAAAAGCGATAGACTCATTTATATTTAAATAATCCAAATCCATTATCATAAAACCGTCTTGAAGAAAAACATTGACATAAAACACATGGCCCAATTAAAAGGAAACATAATTGTTTTCAAATACAATCCGAAAACTACGTCTTAAAAGAGTAACTACAGAAAGTAAGTTTTGTCGGATTTCGGGAGCGTATAGCACATTGTTGAGGAAAAGAGTGCGGTCTCCCCGCAAGTCCAGCTAGTAGACCAAGTCCTAGCACCTCCACGCTAACTCTATTCCCCACCTCGATATCACGGCTCCCAGTTGGAATCCGGCGATACTCTACAAATTCGACTCTATCTCGCACTATGTGTTCGGTCGCTCTTGAATCAATAGTCCACACAGGATATAAGTGATCAACCATCACATGGCTAGTTACAAAAACAATACGAGAAAAGTTAGAGTGTACTTTCTTTGGCTCATTGCAGTCACGAGCGAAGTAGCCTTTCTTTCCGCAGTTGAAACACTTTAATTTTGACTTATTCTTCCCGCGCTTGCCCCTCTTGCTGCGCTGAGAAGTTCATGATACCTTCTTAACTTGTCCAGCAGCTACCCCATTCTTGGACTTCCTACGCTTAGGCGTTGATGCCTTGTGCAAATCAGAATCAGCCATATAGGCCAAATGATTGGGCTTAGCAGCCTCTAGGCGCTCAGCCTCCAATTCCAAGTGACGCAAGACATCATCAAAGTTTTTGATATTCTCATTTTGTGTCAGGTTCTGGCTCATATTCTCCCAAGAACTTGGTAGTGATCTTATCACTGCCTGGACTTGTTGTTCATCAGTCACGTCATTTCCTGCTGTCTTAAGTTCGCGGATCATGGTCGACATAGCTCTAAGATGCTGCTTCATCGTGTGATCAGAGCGCATCTTATAGGAGTCAAATCTCATGGTTAATCCACGTAATCTAGTGGCTGAAGTTCCACCAAACTTCAACTTCAAAGCCTCCTACATGTTTTGAGCAGTGCCATAGGTCTCGAACTCACACATTAGATCATTGTGCATGCTACTTAACATTATTATGCGCACACACCGATTTTTCTTAGCCCATTTATTATAGGCTAATTCATTTAATTTGTGTTGTTCTGAGTCCCCTTCTATGGGCTTAGTCAATGAGTGAGACAAGGTCTCTACGATCTCTTGCTCATCTAAGACATACTGGATCTTGCGATGCCATATGTCATAGTTCTCCCCATCCAATTTCTCCCATTTGTTTAAATCAGCAATTATACTCTTGGATGCCATTTCACTACAAAACGCAAATGAGGGATATTACACACACACCTAAGAAATCTGCCGCGTCCATCCAAGCTAGAAAAGAAATAATTTAGACATGTCGCAAGATCGAAAAATCGCTAGGCTTCAGAATCATCTCTTGCGCCACAATATCCAATTATTAAATTTCTAACCTAATTCCCGTGCAAATTTAAAAAATATGGGAGATTTAATCATAAATCTCAACTATATTCCCACTATCTAAAGTAGTCACCTAGTCCTAATCATGCGTAGAGACAGATCTTACTAAAATCGCAGTAACTTGTTGGGCTAGTCTACAAAGACAGCTACAACAACCACAGCAGCCTGTTAAACTAGTCTACAAAGATGGTTCATATAAGACCATTATAGTCTATTTTTCTTGTTCCATCAGTGCATTTACAGTTCTTACTAGGGCTACCATGGTGTTGTCACTATATAATGCATTTACAGTTCTTACTGGGGTCACTGCAATTCTTTCATGCTATCAATCTACACTGACAACACTAACTAAGACTACTTAGTGGGAATATTCTATTTTATCACTAGAATAAATTAAGGCTAATGTCTAATCATACAAGCCTAACATTTATACATGATAAAATAATAACACATCCACATGTTGTATACATACATGTTATCACATTTAATCTAAAAAAAAAATTAAACATAATATCATATGTAATTTATCATTATGGAATTCATCAATAAAAAAAACATGAATTTCATCAAATATCCACATGTAATCATATTTAATCTAAAGTATTAAATAAAATATCACATGTAATAACAGGAAATATATCTAAGCATATATTAAATCATGCTTTTTTTTTTAATAAAAAAAACGAATAAAAAAATATAATTAAAAGTCCCACCTAGATCAAAAAACACCCACGGCCGGACCTTTTTTTTTTTTTTTGTTCTTTTTTTTATAATCAAACACCTTGGCAATAGGCCCAGATTTTAGTCCCAAAAACAATGGGCCGAGAGGCCCAAGAAAAACAGATGCCAAGTCATCTTCTTCCTCCAGCCTGGGCACTGACAGTGCCCATTTTCATAGCAACCAAAAACAGCAGCATAGGCAACCATTTATGCCGGAAATTTCCGCATGTTGCCGGAAAGGAAGAACTGGTGCCGCCGCAGCACCAGCAGGTGCGCGCTGCACAGGTGTAGCGCTGCACCTCTCAAGTTTTTTTTTTTTTTCTACGTACAAAAAAAAAACAGTACTAGAAAAAAAATAAAAAAAAAATACATATTTCAATCATATGCAAAAAAAAAATCAACTAGAAGCAACTTAACTGTCTCTGATACCAATGTTAGAAAATACAGCGAAAAAAAATACCTCAAGCTCAACTTAAAAAATTGCTCCACAAGTTTCTCTAAACTGATAAATCACCAGCGTTTCCTTTTAGTGGTTAGTGCACTACGTAATATAAAATTAGAGTGACACTAAATATATCCACGGCCTAAGAATAATTTCAAGAGAGAACAAAAATAGAGAGATTTTCTTATTTTCAGATGATGCCAAAAACCAAACTGATAGAAATTATTTATAGTCTATCGACATATAGCTGGCCTTTAAAGATCAGCCATAAATCTACAATAAAATTACAGCTGTTACAAGCTTGTAATGTATGGCATTAACGTATCAACAATTTGGGAGGGGCGCCCACCCCTCCTGCTAATATTGGGTTTAGATTTTTTTTCTTCACTAAGCTAGGGTTGTTATAGACTAGCCTCCACACCGCCTTGTTGCCACTGCTACCCTCTTCAACCACCACTACATTGCCGCAAAAGTGCCCAGCCCAAGATGCAACTTGGTGGCACGTTCCATGGCGTTGCTGCAACAGAAAACCAACCCGTACGTTCAAGCCACCCTAAACAACCAGCACCAAAACCCAAGCCTCCACCGCGCTGCCCTGCACCAGCAGCTCGCACCACTGACCGAGCACTACCACCCCGAAGCCAAGCCCAACCACGTCGCAGCTCCTCCCTCTATCCCCCATTGTGCCCAGTCATCGAAAGTTCCTAGAGGGAGCGCTCTGTTTTTACACCACCGAAACAGAGAAACTTTCCAACGAAGCAGACGGGAGACACTAAGAAGAGCCACAGAAAGGAGTGCTCCATTTGTGCCACCCCATGCCGATTCAGTAAGCCCACGCCGATCCTCCCCATGATTTCCTCTTCGTCTCTCCCTCTTTCTCTCAATGTGTTTCTGTCTCTCATCACACACACACACTCTCATTGCTTACTCGCCCATTTCGCCAGAATATCTACCTCAGCATATCCTCTCGGTAAGCCTTTGTCGTTGACTCTACCCACAGGGCCAGAACGAAAGTGGGTCGTCTTCAATAAAATAAGTCTGGTCGTTTAGCTTCTCCCTAAGTGTTTTATGCAAGGTATCGTTGGATATGAAATTACAATTATGCCCTTTTAGTCACAAACGAATATTAATTTGTTTTATACGGATGATTTAGGTGGACCATGATTTTTATGATGCCTTAGTTGGATTACAGAAAAATTATTATATTATTTTATGTGGATTTTGTCTCATTTTATATTGGCTCAAAAGGTTTGTTTAACATGAAATACTTATGGATTTTCTTAAATTACATTAGTTGGTATTAAATTTTTATAATCAGATTTCAATAGCTAATAGTTAAGAGGATATTATTGTAGTAAAAAAAATTAAGTGAAAATCATTGTACTTAAGAATTGAAGACATTTTAAGGTTATGATAGTTTTAGATTTTTTAAGAAAAAATAGGTTACTCAGTATTTCATGTTTTAAGTGTTGAAAAGAGCATTTAATTGAAAATTTGTGGAAGTTGCATTATTATTTTATAGGTAATGTTTGATATTCGTTCAACTCTATTGTGGAAAAAATTCATAAATGTTAAAAAGTCTAAGCAAGGTTATTATGCTGAGCTTTAAATAAAAGAAATGAATTGAAGTCAATTCTAAAAAATATGCATATTTTGTTATGAAAATAAATGTGAAACAACATCAGCTATTTATTCTGCGTTATTCATGAAATTTTGTATAATAATAAAGTATTTAGGTATGATTGGTGTAAATATGAGCTATTTTTTACATTTTTTTTTTGAAATGTGCAATAAGAATGAATATGAAAATTTATGTATAAATTATATTCTATGATCTACTTCTAGTGTATTCTGAAGATGTTCTTTACTTTGATATGATATTATGTGAATTCTAAAAATTTTTGAAATGACATTTTGTTTCTGTTCCGTTCTAATCTTACTAGGAGTGAAAAATGACGGCCTCTATTCGGGCTTGTACCAATTTTTTTTGTTTTCGGTGCACTCAATTTAGAGGTAAAATGATTTTCTACGTGGTCTTTGTTATGTAAAACACACAGAGCTCCTAGAATCATAAGAGAAAGATTTACATTTTATTTCTGTTCATTAGCTGTCGGGATTTACATAATCTTACCACATTGGTTAAACATGGAATTCTGGTATGGTATCATGTTTCAATTATATTTTATGCCAACAGAATTTTGAATAAGAATATTTCTAATCTTTCACTCTAATATTTTTGATAAATGTTTTAATTCTACATTTAGAAAATAAAAATATTTTGTTCTTTATTCTGAAATCTATAAATGCTCATGTTTACATATTAATATATATTCTTTGTTTATCGAATTGTTGATAACTCACTCCTTATTTTTATAATTTTTCTCACATAATTTTGATGGTTCAACTGAGAATAAAACTAGAAAGTATTAGTAGGTGTGATGATCGTAAAGGAATATGACATTTGTTACATGTATTTATTGGAGAACTATATCTAGTAGATTCATTATTTTCGGTTATTTTAGTATGTTGAGTTATAAATATGTTCGAGTCTTTGAGGAGATTTTATTTTATTTCATCGAGATTTTTCTTTGGTGTTATGATGCAGGAACATATATATTTGGTTTGAATAACTGAGTTTACGTTGTATGGAGGATTTGCAGTATATAATTGTATCGTTGGAGATGACTTTAGGAAACAAGAGCTAACTCTCTAGACCTCCGGGATTGGGGTTACATTGCCACAAGCTAGGGCGTGGGCTGCTGCGTCGAGCGCAGAACTGTAATCACCTATCTATAGTGGCCACTAATGCTGCTCCATCGTATGCAGCAAGATATACTTTCCCAAGAGCATTGTGTACCAAGCGGGGCACTGCGAGCGAGCTGAGCTCTTTCGGGGGGTAGAGAGACGTTGTTGATGTTGTTGCTTCACAAAGGCGGCATTAAAGGCTGGCGTGTTCACAGAGGAGCACGTGCACCTTGACGGTGTAGTGCAAACCGTAAGTACAATTCACCTACACCATGGTGACTTATGCTGAGGTGCAACTCGCACCAACAGAGCTAAGCTAGCAGGGGTCTGCATTGCCTTTTGAAAGACCAAGCGATGGTAGAGCACACACACAGCCGTGTGGCCGCCCATACGTGCAGAGTTGATCATCTGGGCAGTGCGATAAGCTCTGCTACGGGAAGGGCTACGCACATGAATGGTGCTGCCCTCCACACAGCTTCATGCTCTGAACGTGTGCAGTATAGCCCACGGTGTTTTGCTACCTAGGATTTTGTGACCTGGAGAGCCAGTGTCCATGCGAGTATCGTCATGCCAAGACCTTGGGTGGTGGCGAGCACTTCATATTTGGGGGCACTAGCTGGATGCTGCATTGCCCATGGCGCTGCATGCACCAATTGGGTGCAGTCCGCAGCACAGATGATGGAGGAGCAGCTGCATGCTATGCCGTGTGAGGAATGCCACTATATAGCGCGATGCTTCTACTGGGAGCTGTAACTTCGCCATCAATACCATCCACGCTGTAATAAGCAGCGGTTACAAGCTAATGTCTTTTCATAAAAATTTTGAACTTTTTTTCTTCCATTACAAGAATTGTAACGTTTTTGAGGAAGAAGAAAAACAGTGCAAAAAAATATTTTTTTATTTGTATTTCAGGATATAGGCATTGGGCTACAAAACTATAAGACTTGTTTTTAAGCTGAAATAGTTTTGGGCTGATGTGGTTAATTTTTTTTAAATCTGGTCTATCTGTTTTAACATCATTTAAATTCTGACCCATATCTATCCTTTTAAGGGTGCTAGCAAACTAGGCCATGAGCCCTGTAGGCCCACGTAGCAGCTGGGCACCTAGGAGGGTGCGACTCACTGGCTGTCCAAGATCAGTACTACACAAGGACTATAAGCTCAACCATTAATTAGAGCTTATTTTTAGTATGTATGTTGATTTTATTTATTTAAATCATCATTTCATTATTGCATATGAATATTTATTCTTATTTTATTTTTATTTTGCATGTGATTGTGATTACTAAATGAGTAATGCTAGCTAGATACAAGCTTCAAATAGACAAACCTCGTACAACTTTTTTTGTAAAAAATGGGTCTCACTAAGAAAAAATAGTTTCTTTTATATTTTTCTAAGTGGGGTCTACTTTTTTTACAAAGGCTTGTGTGAGGCTAGCCTATTTGGGGCTTCTACATATCATTTATCTTACTTAATACATGCATGCCGTGACATTATGAGATATTTTGTCACAGTCATTTTATTTTACGTTATAAATTGCCTACATTGATATTTTTGTGAATAATAATTATTTAGATATTTTGTACATGTATTGTGATTACATGAAATTATGTGCTTAAGCTATCACTTATATTTTATAGGCTAATTTTAAGAATTAGTCTTCAAATTTCTTAAAATGTGAAAAAATGGAAGATTAGGTAGCCCTAGTTTGATTAGTTCATGTTTATGATTGTCTCAAATTGATTTCTTCAATCTAGGAAGAAATTATTTTTTACATGTGGCTAATTCGGTAGATTATTTATCCTAGTGAGAATATAGTTAAGATTGATTTAGAGAATTAATATTCTATACGATATAAATTTGTGCAAAGATTAAGTTAGAAATTAATAATTAGGCATTGAGGTGCAAGAAGATTAGGAAGCTTAGTGAATTTTTGATCTTGCGACGTGTATTAATTATTTTATTCTAATTTAGCTTATTGCGGCAATTCTTTTAGATATGCGTGCAATTATATGTTAATAGGTTAGTAATTTTGAGATAACCGAAAACAAATCCTAGAGATTATTTATCAATTTAATTGTCACATTAATCTTTTGCATGAGCAATAATTGGCAACAAATGAAGATTATTATGAGTATCATATACATATATATATATATATATATATATATAATCATAGATCATCTTCATTGTGAAACTTCTGAAAGGTCTAGAGTATAAATTGGAAGTGCGTGTGCGATGCATGCACTACAATTGTTGGTAATAACGGAAGTTGCACATTGTTTCTATAACACAAAGATTAATTTCTCTATATTTGAGGTGAGTATTATAATTTTGAAGAAATTTAAATTAACGCAAAAATAAGTACATACTTTATATAATTTGCTAGTATGTATGGCAAGTAAGGACGTTAAATTATGATATACAGGAGTGTCAAGGACATTATTGATTGGCATATTTATTTTAAAGGTTTTATCAATGCATCTCTCTGTAGTATTAGCACTGGTAATCTTGTTCAGTTGTTCTTACTTTCTAGCGAGAACAAATAGGTTATTGCATCTATATGAACTTAGGAGCACACTTGAGAGTAATACCAAGCACTTTGGAGGTTTGCATGGTAATAGTGGCAAAAAGTTTGAATAATTAGGTACGACTTATCTAAGCCTAAAAATTTGGCTCGTGATTGCACTAAAGCACTTTAGGCTAAGATAACTTCTCACAAAATTTTCTTTTTCTCCTACAGTAGATTGGACAATACGAAAAATATTGAGTGAGTAAGAAATTGGGATATCATTAGTTAGTTGCTAAAACGTCATATTTAGCATTGATTGCACAAACAGTTGTTTTTGACAATTTTTAATGCAATGTTAGTGAAGTCTATACCTAACTTGATTTAAGACTAATTGTAAATAGTATTGCTAGTGTGAATTCCTAGAGGTTAATGACTTAAATGGTCACTCTGACTCAAAAATATTATTTTTCGGATAGAGATATGATATACTAAGATATATCGTGGAGGCATAGGATGATGGATATGAAACCTGAGAAATTTAAAGTTTCTTGCTAATGAGATCCATCTCCTTCATTTAGAAGAGTAAACAAGAAAATGTTATATTAGCATTTTCGATGTGAAAATTCTTAGAGGTGCACACTAAGGATAAAATATAATAAAAATATTCTTTCATCATATAAATTTTATTAAAAAAAATTAGAAAATTATATTTTTTTAGTTATAATATTTTTTTCAAAATCGCAATTGAATGAGCTATATGATGATAACAATTATCTTACAGTTTAATGACTTGTTGAGAATTGAGTTATAAATGAATTATGGTGCAAAAGCAATTGCTACATCACACTTAGGTTGCTGTAATATGGGGTTGCGATCTTGATTCTGACTTATTGTCCTTATATCAAGTTCATTCGTCGTTAAGAAGGGTTGAGTGACTATTTTATACAAAAGTGAATTCTGTTAGAAATCTAGAGGATCTAAGTTTGATCATTTTTAGTTGAGTTAAGAGAATTACTTGTATTTTCAACAAGGTTAGGGAATTGTAAATTTTTATGAACACTTTTTTTAAAAGAATGCTTCATTACGTTTCATTCCACAATATCTTAGTTTTATTACCTTTAATTCCACATTCTTAACTTTAATATTTTCAAAATTTTTTATAAAGTTCGTTGAAAATAATGGGAGTAATTCAACAACTAGTATGAGTATACATTTGAGTGATGTTATACCACTAGTGATAGTGACTCTCAAAACTTATAGAATATAGGATCCTTATAAATAGAGTAGTAGCTATATATATGCATTCTCTCGTCGTTTAGATACTAGAAGAGAATATTTGTAATATGGCTCCACTAAAGATATTGAATTTATATAGTAGGAACCCCAACATAGAATTTTAGATTCATTTCACTTATATCATCCAATCTAAGGTCGTTAATCTAATTGACACAAGAAAAGTGAAGTCGATAAAAGTATATATCTATATTTTGGCACTAATTGAGTTGCATTTAGATAACTATTGCTCACACATTGATTTGAACTTTTAAAAAAAAAGTCAAATAGCTGATTCTCACTTTAGAATTTTATGGTTATTTTTTTTGTTATGTTTAGGCGCAAAGTACTTTGAGCCCATAATTGTTGCTTGTATTATTTTGGCAAAAAAAAAAACAAATGAATACTACATGCGGTCTAAACAAGCTATCTATTTAAAGATACCTAATATACCTAGTTGTTTCTATTAATAACCTATTGAATAAAATGTGATTATTTGAACGCTTTTGACAATCATAGAAAAGTGTCATCCTAAGAAATATGATGATCTGGTTGTTTTTTAATTATTAATTGTCACCTAATGAAATATTTTCCATATTATGAGATGATAGACATGAATTTGTGAAATTAGTTAAGATTTCACGTCTTGTAAAACTGAGTATAAGAAAACCATTTTCGAGAAGCTAGAGTTCAAAATCTATAGACAATTAATGTGATGGATATTATCAAAAAATCTAGTTTTGCCTGTAATATTTGGTATTTCCATTATGGTTTGCTCATGAGGGTTGTTGAGATTTTGTTAGAGAGTAAATATGACTTATTGGATTAAGTAATGACTAGACTATAACGTCTTTTGGGGCAAAGGCACTAATCGCTTTATCCTTAAAAAAAATAAAGATTGGTATCCCACATGCTACAAAAAATTCATATGAAACCTTAAAATTGTAAACTGGATTTGCCAAATGACGTTTGAGGTCACCTTGTAAATTCTTAAAAGTCGTAACTGGACTTGCTGACTAGAATTTAAGGTTTATATCAAAGTTTTGAATATCGTACCGATAACCGTTTCAATCAAGGCATTAGAATGAAATATTTTAATACTAGTACCATTTATAATATAATATATATGAATTATATCTATACACATAAACTATATTCTAAAATAATAATAAAATAGGTCATAAACTCAATTATAAACTTCTCAATACAAGTCTTAAGTTTTAATAATACACATACTTTTAAAACTAAATAAGTTTAAATTTAACTATTAAAATAAAATCACTCATCTTGATATCACATAAAAATAAAAAATAATACTACTAACTAAAATAAATAATAAAGAAATTTATTGAGATCACATAAAATAATAATACAATTTCGAAATTTCAAGCGAGAAATGATTAAAAGACATTCTTTTTTATCATTTTATTTAAAATAAATATTATTCATATCTATTTTAAATGAAATAAGAAACAGAAGAATATTAGGTCTTTTTTACTTTTCTATTCACATAATGGTGCTGCCCCCTTTTTCTACTAACATAATATTTTTTACTTTTACTTTCGAGATTGAAATCAAGAAATTGAGAAAATAGAAAACACATCGTAGAGTTGTAGCGTGCAGTAATTACTGACATGTACTTTTTCTATTTTTTCTATTGTTGTGACTATGAAAATGCTCCTGATGTTCTCCAAAATCACAAAAATACCAAATCACACACATTCAACCCTTATATGTGTACCACCATTTCGGCCGAAATTCGAAATATTGGTTGATATTGGCCGAAACACATCGGTACGGCCGGTATTTTGACCAGTACGAAACAGACCTATTCACTATACCAATTATTGATTTGATATGTTATATTTCAATCGTACTGGTCAGTACGACATGAAATTCAAAACCTTAGTTTATATTGTGTGTTCAACTTTAAATGAGATTTACGATGAGTCGCTGACTTCATAGCTATGCCGACAAACTTAAATCAGCTCACTCATACGAGCGATCGATTATGGTGTTACAAAGGGATATCGACCAAAGATGAGACAATGTGTCGCTTGGTAATTGTTTGGAGAGGGATAAGTTATAAGACATAATAGATATGTTGTCTTAGTAGGAGCTAATATATGATCCATCATATTTAAAAGGACTTTGCATAGTTACCTACAATCCATGTAATTAGAGGTTTAGCCAAATGTGAAATCCTCTTTGGCATTTTCAATAGCAAGCAAATGGAAGGACTCAAGTTAAGAGTTGAGATAACGACTAAACTAAGATCTATATAGTGAATTAAGATTAGATATATGATGTTTTTTTAGAAGGAGAACTCCATTATACTATTTATTTTATACTACATGTGCTTTTTTGATATATAATAGATGAGTGAATAAATCCCTACTTCCTCATCATGTGAATTCTATTACTCATAATTAATGTACTTAATTTATTTATACCCTTAGGAAACCTTTGACTATGTCATTAGGATGATATTTTAGTGTCTACTTCTTTCCCAGGTTATCTATGGTTATGAATGATACAATCTAAATAAATATTGTTGGGAAAGCGACTAAACTGAAACTAAATGACATGAGTTAAGAGTAGGCTATTTGGTAACACATTGATATTGGTGTGTACTCACTACCGTCAGGTTATGTTGCTTCTTGAAAGTTACGACATAGTTATGAGTATATTATGTTTTATAGAGATTGAGCATTGCTTTGAATAATTTGGAATCTAGAGGGATTATGAATGCTTAGTGTGATGACCCATAATTTTACTTCCTTTGTAATTTAATCTTTTAATATTAAATATGTATTGTTTGTTAATAAATATTGGGTGTTATGAGTTAGTTGATATTAATATTATTTTGGTGTGCTTGTGTTTAAATATTTGAATATTTCAATTTTCATTTAAAATTTATTTCCATGTTTGAATTGTGGGCTAATTTATTTTCCTTTATTATTTCATTTTGATGCATTTATTATAATGCTTGAATTTAATCTTTTTATTTTGTTATGTTGATATTTAAATAAAAGTGTTGTAATTTATTTATTTTAATTTGTTTTATTTATTTATTTATTTTAAAAGTGTTTTATTTATTTTATTTTAGATGATTTTTCTGGTTGTGCTTATTTTAGTTTATGTATTGTTGGGTTTTGATATATTTTAGTTTTGAATGGTTTAATTTGTTGTAGGCCTTGTGTGTGTGTGTGTTGAGTAAAGCCCGGCCCGTGTAGCTTTTTACCCCAGCCTCTTTGTGCTTCAAACGACACCGTTTGAATTAGTGCTTAGTGTTTTCAGCCCTTCATTTTCGCACGATGTGTTCTTCTCCCTCATTTCTTCTTCTTCTTCATTTCTCCTTCTTCGTTCCTCTGTTTTTCTTTAGCGTCTGTGAGCATAAAAGTCGAATCTTTGTAGCCTTTTTCATTTTCATTTCATCCACGCATTACTCCATCAAATATCCAATACATAGATGATTGTTTCCCTTCCGTTTTCGTAGTTGATCCGTGCTTCACGTGCCCGGAATATGTTACGAAATCATGACTTTCCAACTTTGTTTTGTCTCTGTTTTCACCCAAAAAGCTGAGCATTTCTATTCTTTTTCAACTTGCTTGTCTTGGTTTGATTGTTGTGTAAGTCATGTGAGTTTTTCCCGCTCAAAATCTACTTTTTATACGTCTTCGTGCCTATAAAAGGGGTGGTCAACCCCTAGCAAAATCACTCCAAGTTGGCATTTTCTTCTCCCCTTTAGTTTTTGGTTTTAGGTCTTTTTCTTTCACTCAACTCAAACTCGTGGTCTCCTCTTCAAATCCTAGTAATCCGAAAATCCAAAGTGGGATTTTGTTAGTGTTTAAATCATCGTTTTAATCGCCGTATTTCATTGCTTTGGAATACTTTCGATAAGTTTTATTAGTCGTTTTAGGTGTTTAATCAGTTTAGGAGTTGTTTGTAATTTATTTATGTTGTTTTATTTTATGTTCAAGTGTTAGTGTGATTAAATCATAATTGCTTTTAAATTATTTATTTACGTTTAAGAGTTTAAATATTGTTCATAATATTTGTTATTAATTGTGTTGTTTTAAATATGTGATTTTATTTACATTTAATTTTAATCGATTTAGTTATTTTCAATAATAATACTTATTTATTTTGGTGTTTTATTTATGATGGTGCAATGTACGTTACGATATCAACGTACTCGCTGGTTGAGGCACAGGGTCACTTTTTGGCAATTTACTATATTTGAAAATTTAGATTGAGCGTATAGTAAGTATTTTTCAAAGAACTCTTGAGATTTAAATATATTTTTGCACTAACAATTCTTTGTGTTCTAATTGATGTTGAGATTTGTTGGTTATTGGATATTTTTGTGTATTGTCGTATGCATTGTATAGTATACGCATGTTCATGTTTGTAAAAGAAAATTGGGTTATCGCATAATTGCATACATATTCACGTGTATATTTAAAAACTGGGTTTTCATGTGATAAATTATTTTGGGTATATTTGAATAAATGGTTTTAATGGTTTGAAAGAGAGGAACAATAGGGATGGTGGTAGACTCCCGCCTATGATTCCCGCCTACGGTGCACACGGCAGGGATGGTGGTAAGCAGGGACGGTAGTAGAGTCCCGCCTGCGATTCTCGCCTACAATGCTTTGATAGATTGAAAGAGAGGTAAAAGGAACTGTAGGGGTTGATGGTAAGCAAAGATGGTGGTAGAGTTCCGCTTGTGATTCCCGCCTAAAGTGCATGTGATATGGATGGTGGTAAGTAGGGATGGTGATAGAATCCCGCATACGATTCCCGTCTATGGTGCATGCGGTAGGGATGGTGGTAGAGTCTCGCCTACGATTCTCGCCTACAATATTAATTGGATTTGTAAGCCATTTTCTGGAAAAGTGACGAGTTTTGATAAGTGGATTTGTGGTCCATTTTTTGGAAAAATGCTAGTTATTTTTAATGGATTTATTTTGGGTCAAAATGAGATTTTGGCATGTGTAAAAAACTATTTCTTTTGGGAAAAGATGACTTTTGAGTCTCATGCATATGGTATCATATTCATGTATTTTGTTCTTGCATGAAGAATGTATTTGATCTTGTAGTTTGTTTGGATTATTACTTACCTGCAGTACCGTTTTTAATATCGTAAATTTTGATGCAGATGACGAAGAGGCTGAGCCTGAGGAGGCGACTTTGCTGTTGGAGTGATTTGTTGCTATTTGTTTATCTTGGGAAATGTTTTCTCATTTTTGATAATTATGTATTTTAATGTTTTGACTATGGGATGACCGTATTAAATCTACTGTTGGAGAATTTGTTTTAAACTGATTTGCAATATTTTAAGCAAATTCTGGTACTTAGTGATCGACTTAGCTTATCCACTGTTGCTTTTACTTTACGCATGTTACATACACACACTCTTGGCACTCATCGTAGGGGTGCGTGAGCTGTGTTGTCATCATCCCAACGCCTCGATTCCCATATTTCCGTATGTGGGAGTGGGGGGCGTCACACTTAGTCTGACGTGACCAAACGAGTTGGGTATAATGAGACACTTTTAGGAATGTTGCTAAGCTAGTTTATTTTCAAAGAGATTTGGTATAGTGCTATCATTTTTCTTTTATAGATATGTTCGATGGTCGCACAACCTATTTGTCAGTATGAATAAGATTAAGAAAATATTGAGATATGCATAAATGAGGTCTTGCTCACTATGTATGAGTGAGAGATGTAAGAAATGGACAATCATAATGGGCACCCTTCTCCTTCATAAGGGGTAATTATAAGAACCACTTTATAAGCCTTGATAGCTGGCACTTAATGACCAACTAAGGGTTATATCTAGTGAAGCTATTTACATAATCCCTCCCTCTTTGGGTGTGTATGCATGGCACACAATAGAATCTCTTTCTCAAAAAGGTTCACTTTAGTCTCAACATCTAGATTGTGGATTATGTGAGTGTTGTTCTGATTTTTTACTAGGCAGCACACTCCACTTTTGTCGTGAGGATCTCAGATGAACAATGAGAATAAAGAATCTATCAAACAACTATACTAGATCCAAGATATTTTCAATGAGCTAATATCGCTTTCACTATGTATTTTAATCTAGTATTTCTAACAAGGTTGATGACAATGTCACCTTATCAGTGGGATGAAGATGTAGTTTGTAGAAGTTCTCTAATGTGATAAAGTTGTTTAAAACTAAATATGATTAGAAACAATCACAAAAGAGTTTTCTTGACTAAGCTCAAGTTGGTAAGAAACACGCATTTTGGGTTTGAGAAAATTTAAAAGGATAACACTTTTTTTTTTTTAATTTACCAAACGGTGTTTACAATCTCAAAGTATATTTCATTTTTCATAATTCATCCTTTTTTTCATTTCTATAAATGGAGGATATTTTCATGGGAATTAGATTAACCTATAATTCCACTCTCTCTTTTGTAATACAACACTTGAACTACAAATCAACCAATAAAATATAATAATTGAAGGTTATATGAATAATTGACTGTTCTAATCCCATAACTTCAATGAATAAATACTCGTACCTTTGCTTACAAAAAAAAGAAACTACCTTTAATAAATAAAGAAATAAGTAATGTGTTCACTTTTATCTATGACAAAGATAAAAATAAAATAAAAATAAAAAACCTATGACAAAGATCTTTCGTTGGAGCTTTGGCTTACCGATCATGCTCATCCAAGTAATTCCAAACAACAAATGTCGGATTGATGCATTTTTGTTCGATACTGCTCATTATAGATGATTTTTTTTTTGTTATTTTAAACTAGTTTTATTATTTTAATTGATTTATAAATGTTCAGTTGAGTCTGACATAACGATTTTGTAGCATTTGAAGGGCAACCTTAGATTAATTTAAAGTTCGTCTTTAAGGTAGACTAGATTTTCAGAATTAAATTCACAAGTTTTTTCAATTAATATCTGATCTATTATTGAAACCGTTCCCCCCCCCCCCCCCCCCCCCCCCCCCCCCCCCTTCCTTCTTTTTATCAAGAGTTCAGACATTAATCACATTTTACCAAGAGGAATATAAAAAGATAGCGTACACTTCATCATAATAATGTTCCAATGGTCTCATTTATTTTTATAATTTCTCTTAATTTATTTCATCTCATCTCATTTAATCATTATAATTTTTAAGTTTTAATAAAAAATAAAATAAATAATTTAATTTTTTAAATTTTAAATTAAAAATAATATTAAAAATATATATTCTAATAATATTTTTATTTATTTATTTATTTATTTTTTATCTCATTTCATCAATAAAAAGTCTTATTAGCTCATATCCAAATATCCTGTATATTCATGGGCGAAGGTAATATATTTTCTTGGGCCCAACACCAAGTCCTAATTCCCAATGTCTAAATTCGTGAGCCCAATTGAATTTTCTTTTAAAGTATATTAGCATACAACAACCTAATCTATGTGCCATTATCATAAGCCTAAAAGAACTCCTTTCTTTATCACTAAAATCAAGTACTTGTCCACATAAATCTCTCTACAATTCTAAACCATATATTTCTATTATTCTTCACCTATAGCACAACAGATTTTAGACACTATTTTTTATATTGAAGGGTGACATCTATAAGTAGGTAATCAAATTTCAGTTGATATCAGAACTAACTTGAGATATTTAGTATTCAGTAGAATATAATTAATATGAGAGACAATTTTATGAAATTTGAAGTTCTTTGTATGACATTGGAAGAGTATATAATTAGGAATGTTGTTTCTTCTTCAAAAAATCCAATAGAGTAGACTCTTTTTTTTTTTTTAAATAAAACTTTTATTCATGAATCATCATATGAATGACTTATAAAATAAAATGATAGAGAGGATCTCAATAGGTGCCTCTTCCATCCATACAGACTCCAAAGACAAAGACAAAGACAAAGACAAACCCAATTTTGAAGCAGCATCAACTGCTTTGTTATTGTCTTTGTTCACATGCCTTAATGTCCATCCATGCTGAGAAGAGAAATAAGATTTGGTGTCCTCAATAACCTGACCATTCCATAAGCAATCCATCGAATTGTTGTTGACTGCATCCACAATTACCTTGGCATCTCCATCAAATTCTACATTTCTTAAAATCAGTTCAATACAAAACAAAACAGCCTGTAAAAGAGCCCACATTTCTACATCCAACACTGATTACTATAAGTCTTGGAGCAGAAATAGCAGCATGAATTTCACCTTGACTATCCTTACCACAATACCAATAGCCATCGGGCCTCAAGCTTTGTCTAACTGGACTAGTTGAAGTTTTGTCTTGTTTCTTAGCCACCACAATTTGATTCGAGGAAATAGGGCAACATTCATACTAGGATGCAAGTTTGAACAATATAGTTGGACTTTTGAATTGATCTTGGAACAAAAAATCATTCCTCCTCTTGAATTGAGCTTTTCTTCCCCTAATATCAAGGATAAATCAACCTAAGAGATGGTGAAACTGTATAGTTTTGATGCCACTTCTTCAAAGGACTGCTTGAACCCTCTCAAACATCCATGGTTGCTAGACATTGTCAAAGGACATAGAGAATACACTCGACTTTAGAGAAACAAATGGGGCAGACAAGGTTTTCAATAAGCTTTCTGTTAAACAGTTTATGCTTAGTAGGTAAAATGTTATTAAGAGCTTTTCATATGAATTGTCTGACTTTACCAGTGCGATTTAGTTGCCAAACTTTCCTCCATAACTTTTTATCATTAGTTACCACTAAAGACTCACCACGTGCTCGACTCATCCTAGCCTAATCAGTAAAATCTACTAACTTCACTTAGAAGATACCCTTATATGATAATCTTCATATTACTTGATTATCTGATCCTCTCAAGCTGATAGGTAATCTATAAATACAGTTAGCCTTCTCCCTTTTGAAAATTGAATGAACTAAATCAGATTTTCATGTCTTAGTCACCTCATTGATAAGCTCGTCAACAGTTGCATTTACATTCAATATAGACACAGGAGATTAAATCTGAAAAGTAGCAGGGATAGGAACCCACTTATCTTTCCAGATCCTAATGTGTCTTCCATTCCTAACTCGCCACAATCCACTCTTTAACGTTTATGACATAGCATAAACCTCTCCAAATTTGAAAAGGACATGAAACAGTTTCTACTTCCAAAAAATGACAATTTGGAAAAATTTTTTGCTTAAGAACTCAAGCAACTAAAGAGAATGGTTCTTTGATGATCCGTCACCCTTGTTTAGCAATGAGAGCCTTGTTAAAATAGTTTAGGTCACGAAAACTCAAATCTTCCATGTCCTTTGTAGCTCCTAGATTTTTCTAACTTTTCCAATAAATCCCTTTGCTATTTTTATTGTGGTTCCACCAAAAATTGGCTATTAATGACTCTATTTGCTTAAGTAATGTCTTTGAAAGTCGAAATACACTCATAGTGTACGCTGTGATGGCTTGTAACTTTTTTTTATCAATACTTCTTTCCCTACAGTAGAGAGTAACTTAGATTTCCAGTTTACTATCATTTTCCAAATCTTGTCTTTAAGACTTCGAAAAATGTTGTACTTGGATTTGCCGACCACAATTGGTAAACCTAAGTATTTGTTATAATTGTCACAAATCACACTATCAGCTTGTTGAAGAATACTGATTTAGCTAAATTATTGCATATTTTATACATTTAGAACTAATCTATTTTGATTATTGCAAGACATTATCATTGATTTTAGATTAAAAAATAGTTAAGAGGTATAGATCCAAGTGATTTAAAATGATTAATAGCTTCATTTATGCTTAATTTTATGACATGATTTAATTGGACTATATTTCTTCACATGTACAATACATTTTTTATTTTTAGTTTTTATTTTTATTTTTTATGTAGGTCAAGATATGCATCAATATTTAAAGAAAAAAAAAAGAAAGCAAAAAAAGATTTCCCTTGAGTTTTTTCTATGGGCCGCACCTGAGTTGCAATTTAATTTATATTGGGCCGCACTCCGCCATTTTTTAGGCTTCAGACTTTAGGTTTTACACTACACAGCTTGGGCCTCATGGTTGTAGCGGGTTGGGGCTTCTCCATTTGGTTTCTTGTTTTACTTCAGCCATATTTGTTATTTTACAAAACAACTTGAGAGGAGCATACACTTGAGCCGCGTTTACATTTCATAAGAGAGAGGCCCACTAGATCAATATACATGGGCTTCAAGTCACTTTTGGACTCCAGGAGCCCCACTCGTTTTTTTCTTCGACCTGCACTTCAATTCGCATAAGAGGCCCCACTACGATGCGGCACAATTTACTTTTTTGGACTTCAAGCCGCTTTTCACAAAGGAGCACGTATCTCTCTTCTATATAAAAAGTGTCAATAACGGTTTGTACAAATTTAACTTATATAAATAGTATTTTAATTATTTATGTAAACAATAAAATCACTATTTATATAAATTAGATTTGTATTAATCAGGACTGCACCAAAAATTTTTCAACAAATAACGAGTAGACTTTCATCTACTTAATTTATCCTTTTTGGTCTACCAAATTTGTCCTTAAATTTTTATTTGTATTCTCATTTTATTCCTGATTTAAATATTTCCTGTTCTAGCTTTACGTTTTTACCCATACAATATACATTATTCTCTTTACTTTTTTGCTCCTACTTTTACAATGAGATTCCATTGTACTATTTTGTTCTCCTTCGTCTGCGCCTTGGTCTGTCCAATTTGCTCTCAATATTGTTCTAAATGCCTATGGTGTTCTGAATGACGCAATTTCCATTTCAATTTTGTCATTGCTTTTTAATTTTTGTGCATTTGCATGGTTCGGCAAATTCGATATTTTCTGAGATGGAAATTCTACTAAACTAAAAAAACAAGCTAGGATTCACGGTTAGATCTAAAAAAAAATGATACTAAGTGGATCGAACAAAGGAGATATGAGAGATCCTTACACATGCATGATATCAGATAAAACCAGACAATACAAAAAAGAAAAAAATGAATCTCACCGAGAGGAACTTGAGCTAAAGAAATGAGGAAAAAATGTAGAATAAAGAAAAAAATAAAAGAAAAGAGAACATTGTTCAGATCTAAAGAATGCCTGTTCAAATCTGTGAAGATCACTTAAGGCAGAAGAAAACTTTTTTAATGAAGAAGAAGAAAAACATTAAAAAAAACAAATTATGTTGTGAAACAGACTTCAAAATCAAAAGGTGCATGACCATCAAACCGACTCATGTATTACAGCTTCTAAATTTTGGCAACGAAGCCGAATTCGTTTTTGACAGTCAAGCTTACTTTTAGGCTTTATATATATGATATATATGAGTATTTAATCTTTTGTATAAACGTGAACTTCATTACTTAAGTAATAAAATTTTAAATATCTTTTTTTATAAATTCTCTTGTAATATTATTTTATTTCTAGTTTTATAACACATTTTTATCAAGAAACTTTGCCGATTCTAAAGCTAATAATTTTTTATTTTAATTAAGTTTTCAATATATTATTTACAGTCTTTGAGATGAATATGAAATATTATATTGTTGATTATTACTTGATAAAACACTGTGTTTATTCTCATGATTTTGTAAATATATTTTTTAGATACTCATATTTATTTTTATGATTCATATATGTAGAAAATGTTAAATTTTACAAAATTACAATTTGTTACTATTGATATTTCTAGAAAAAATTATTTATCCTAGATTCTTGATGAGACCTATCTGGATGTGATCAATCTGAGAGATATAATCAAATAAGGAAATCACACGTCCATGCAGGATCGTATTGTGTATCTCACGGTGAACAATTTTCTTACTTTATGAAATGATTTAAAGGAGAGATATGAGCATCAAAAGATTGTAATCCTACTAAAAGCTTATTATGACTGGTTGAACCTGAAGTTGTAAGATTTTAAAAGTGTTAGTTAGTATAATTTTGCACTTTTTACAAATGAGCTCAATATTAAAATTATGCAGTGAGAAAGTCAATGATAATGATATGTTAGATAAGACATATACTATTTTTTATGTCTCGAATGTGCTTTAGCAATAGCAGTATTAAGAGCGAAAGTTCAAAACATATTCTGAACTTTTATCTTATTTTCTAGTGGCTGAGCAAAATAATGAGTTTTTGTTAAGAAATTACAAGTCACGTCTTACTAGTTCCACATCATTCCTTGAAGTGAATGGTACTAAATTTACACCATCCCCAGAAGTGAATGGTGCATTCTTTCAAAGGAATCGAAGGTATGAACGTGATAGGAAAAATTAAAGTATGGTCTCAAAAGCGATAACAATAAAAGAGATAATAATAGAAATGTATTATATCACTAGAAGTGATCTAATTTAGAGAATGGTAAAAGCTCTTAGAAAAACTCTCCAAAGAAAAATGAAAATGTATGCCATAGATATAGTATGACTGGACATTAACCACGTATCTGTCATACGACCAAACACGTGATTGACTTATATCAAATTTATACATATTATAGTAAAACTTTTTAATATTTTACAATGTTTTGAAATAATGAAAATTTTATATGTTTTGTATAATCATAGATCATATTGATGAACTTTTTATTTCTAAGATGAATGATAGAAACGTATGCTAACTGATAATGCTACAACTTATACAATTCTTAAAGATAAAAAATATTTTCAAAATATAACACTAAATAAAGCATATGTTTATATCATATCAAGTTCATCGAATCTAATTGAGGGCTCGAGAAGAGCTTATATTATGTTGCCTAATGGCACTAAATTTTGTATTGATGATACTCTATTTTTTTCACAATCAAGAAAAAATTTATTGAGTTTAAAAAATATACGTTTTGATGATTATCATATTAAAACCACCAATGAAGACAGAAAATAGCATCTTCTCATTACTAAAATAATTTTGGGCTAGAAGCTCGTATTAGAAAAACTGTCTGCTCTCTCTTCTAGATTATATTATGCAAAAATAAGAACAATTGAATTATATGTGGTAATGCATCAGAAGTGCATTGACCCTAAAATATTTATAACTTGGCATGATCGCCTTGGATATCCGGGATCAATAATGATGAGACGAATTATTGATAATTCGTATAGGCATTCCTTAAAAAATAAAAAGATTATTTTACCCAATGAATATCCATGCTCTGCTTGTTCTCAAGGTAAATTAATTATCAAATCATCTCTTTCAAAAGTTATTGTTGAATTTCCATCACTTTTACAAAAGATTTACGGGGATATATGTAGGTATATTCATCCATCAAGTAGACCATTTAGATATTTTATAGTTTTAATTTATGCATCTAGTCGATGGTCACATGTTTGCCTACTCTCCACTAGAAATATTGCATCTGCAAGACTTCTTGCTCAAATAATTAAATTACGAGCACAATTTTCTGACTATCCAATTAAAACTATTCAATTGGATAATGCTATTGAATTTAGATTTCAAACTTTTGATAAATATTGCATGTCAATAAGAATAGATGTTGAACATTTGTTGCATTTGGTCAACAATAAAATATTTCTCATCTTCGTACTTTTGGATATGCTGTGTATGTTCCAATTGTATCTCCACAATGTATAAAGATAGAATCTCAACGGAGATTTGAAATATACGTTGGGTTTGATTCTCCATCTATGATTAGATACCTTTAACATCTTATATGGGACATGTTTAAAGTACGTTTTGAGGATTTTCGTTTTGACGAATCCATTTTTCTATCATTGGATAACGAAAAGTTAGTGCCTAAAACACGACAAAAAACTTATTTGAAAAAATAAAGCCCTCTCTCAATATGATCACTAGAAGTTCAGAGGATTATCTATTTGCAAAGTGTTGTAAATCAATTACTAGATGTGTATTTATCGATATAAAGGTTTAGTAAAATCACATATTCCTATTGTTAATATTTCAGCAAGGATTGCAGTCCCTGAAGGACGAGTTGCTAAAAAAATAATAGATGAGTCTAAGACACGCCTGAAGCGTGAAAGATCTATTGGTGCAAAAGATAAAACTTCTCGAAAGAGATAGATACAAAATGAATTTGGTATTCCTAAAGAATCTATATCCATAACACAGGCCATAAGCGTAATTGATACTCCTGAAGAGATCAAATTTTCTATTCCAAAATCTCATGAGAAAGGATCTCCTGAAGAGATTTTATGAAATGTTTTCACTTGAAAATGAACATATACTTGAAAATAAAAAGATCTCAATGAATACTAGAGAAATTTTGGATAGAAACAAAACTGTTGTTGATAAACTATTTGCATATAAAATGACCCTTAACATTACTAGAAGTAATGAAGAAAGTGAGTTAAGAACCGTCGACATTCGCCAAAATGAAAAGCAACAATTGAAGTTAAATTAAACTCACTAGCAAAATGAGACATATTTGGACCAGTTGTCTAAACACCAAAGAGTGTAATGTCTGTTGGATATAAGTAGGTATTTGTACGAAAGCATAATGAGAAATTAAAATTGTATAGTATAAGGCACGACTTGTCACACAAGGGTTTCCTGTAGAAACTCGGGATTGATTATAACAAAATATATTCTCTCGTTATGGATGCTATGACATTCGGATTTTTAATTAGTTTGATAATAACAAAAGGATTGGATATGCGATTGATGGATGTGGTCACTGCATATTTATATGGATCATTGGATCATGACATATATATAAAAATCTCTGAAAGATATAAAATACCTGAAACATCTAATCCAAATACATCCAAAAGTATGTACTTTATTAAGTTTTAAAGATTTTTTATGGATTAAAGCAATCTGAACGCATGTAATACAATCACCTCAGCAAATATCTATTGAAATAATGATTTGAGAATAATTTTATATGTCCATATGTTTTCATAAAAAAATTAGAATTCAAATTTGTCATTATTGCAGTTTATGTTGGTGATTTAAATCTTGTTAAAACCAAAGTTTTGAATATCGTACAGGTCAAGGCACTGGTACAAAATATTTCGGTATCGGTATCGTTTCGTATACTGTTTTAGAATAATATTTTGGTACCGATACCGTTTCATTACCGGTACCGTTTCATGTATCGTTTCCGAATAGTTTACACCTGGATAAATTATATATATACAATCATTAACTGCATTCCAAAATTCACCTACTGCATTCTTATACAAGTCAAGTTCTGCAATGATCTTGTTTTGATTGTCAGGATCAACTTCCATCCTCATAACACAATTGTTGAAGCCTCTTATAACATCATTTTTATTTTTAAAGTAGGGGCTATAGTAAATTGCAGGGTTAAGAAAACAACTCGCCGCATGTAATGGACTGTGAAACTGCTTATCACATCTAGCATCAATGATCTTGGTGAATGGACTGAATACACTAACTTTGTTATTGCATCTTGCTTTTATGTTCTCTTTGGTTCTTTCCATTGCATCATACAAGTATCCCATCGCAGGCTTCGCATCCCCACCAACAAGTCGTAGAACACGAACTAAAGGCTCACTAATTTTTACAATAAATTGACATTGAGCCAAAAACTCTTTATCTTCTAGAACAATCTCAGCTATCTCCTTCTCTGTGTTGCTTTTAGAATGACTTGATGCAATCCATTTACCACAAGTAAACATTTGTCTGAGTTATTTCTTATACAAGAGCAAGCATTGGATACTTAAAAAATTTATCGCAAACCTTGTAATTGCGGGATGACACAAATCATGACCATTGGTGAAATTTTTTCTCATAAATGCTAAAACCCAACCATGGTTATAGATGAACTTTGTAATCTTTTTTACCTTTTTTATAGTATCATCAATAAGGGAAAAATGTCTTGGATCGGAAAAACTCTCCAACATCAAATCTATGTAATGAGCTGCACAAGGGGACCAATAGAAAAAGCCATACTTCTGCTGTAACTTTTTTCCCGCAGCTTTATAACTTGTATCATTATCTGTTATGAATTGCACAAGATTCTCAACTCCAATTTCTTAAACAACCTCATCAAAAATATAAAACAATGTCTCAGCATCTTTTCTAAGGCTTGATGTATTAACAGATTTCAAGAACATTGTACCTTTCGGGCAATAAAATAGAAAGTTGATTATTGATTGTTGCTTCTGGTTTGTCCAACTATCTGCTATTAGTGAACAGCCAACTTCATTCCAAATACTCTTAATTTGTTGCAAATAATCTTGAACATCATTCACAGTCATTTTTAATAAACTTCCTCTAAACTCATATAAAGAAGGGCCCTTGAATCCTGGCCCGATGACAGTTATGGCATCGATAGCTGGTTGATAAAACTTGGATTAAGCTACATTGAAAGGCAGATTAGCATCGTACCACCATTGTGCTACAGCCATCTTTGCTTTCATAATCATTTCCTTCGAACACATAGAACTCTTAATTGAAGGTTGAGCCCCAGGAGTTGTTTTTGGGGCAAAAAATCTACTCATTCCCCCCACTGAATTTCCAGTTCCAGATTCTTTCGACTTCCCCTTACCTTTTGAAAGCTGAGATTGTCCCTCAAAACTACATCAACGTCATCAAATGTTAAATCTACATGGCCTCCAAGTCCAATCTCTGAGTTTATTTTTCTTTTCTTTTCTTTGCTTTTTTTCATTTCATTAAGCAACTCCTTCATTTGCCATTTTATATCTTCAGAGACCTTTTTACACGCTTCTACATTGCCTTGAATCCCAGCTAGATGCTACTTCAATCGAGTGATTCCGCCACCTCTAATTACTTTATTACAACACTAATATTCAGTATTATTTCTTGCTCCTGGCACTGCACGTGCATGGGCCCATGCTAGATCTTTTGATCTTACATGAGCAGGTGTTGAAGACATGCCACTGGCACCGGTTGATTGACAGCTAGATATTAAGTCTTACATAATCATTCATAACTCAACATTAATTAACAATTAAAGTACCAAAAATTAACACTTAAGTTCGAAGTAACAAAATAATAATAAACTAGAACAGCATTATATATATGATTTCAAGTTTGAACTTTCAAGATTCAAAAATATTCATCATTACAACACACTCTACAATTATTTACTTCTTTTATTACCGCTAGTGATAGTATTTAGTTTTTGAGAATTTCTCACTTCCATCTCATTATCCAAAGCCCTTTAAATTTGAGACTAGTTTAAACTTTGAACCAAGAAAAGTTGTTATAAACAACCAAATTCATAAATAGAACTTTGGAGCAAACTACCCAGTTCAGGAAACAGAACTCAAATAAGTGATCTTATTTTATTTTCAATCTTCTTTGGCATTGCCCATTTCAATCAATGGTGTTCTTTCGAACTAGGTGGCTGTTGACTTCTTGATTTTCAAGAAATATGGTATCGAAAACACAACTGACTTCAGGAATTTCCAGGTCAGGAGACATTGATTCGTGAACTGGAGTTTTTTTGTTTTCTCAAAGTTTGTATCAAAACTCCAAGTCATTACAAAGCAGGAGCCATGAACGTTCTTAATAAATTTATTTAGTCATTAAAAGACCGGAGTTGATCATTCATATGGAATTGATTCATTCTCTACAAGTAAATAGCAATGTTTTTCTAATTAATTTTTCATTGCTTCTATCAAATATTTATACAAACAAGCTGATATATATATATATATATATTTCTAATTAATTTTTCATTGCTTCTATCAAATATTTATACAAACAAGCTGATATATATATATATATATATTATATGGATTGATTCATTCCCTACATGCTCAACGTAGACTGCGACGTGTTTGTGAAAATCATCAATAACAAGTAACAACCACATATATATTAGCTTTTCAATAACAACCATATATATATATATATATATATATATATATATATATATATATCTTCGTAGATTATTGTTTTTAATATATCTTCAACAACAACGATATATATATCAACATCATCAACAGATCGATAGAACATAAAAAACAATAATCAATGACTGCCGAAATGTCGAGATGTGCAACGGAGAAGACCATACCTGCGATGTGCGACGGAAGCAGTTGGGCAGCTTGTGATGTGCGATGGAAGCTGGTCAGAGGAGTTGTGGCAGCTTGCGATGTGTGACAGAAGCTGGGCAGAAGAGCTGTGAGCCTGTGGCAGCCTGCGATGTGCGACGAAAATTGGAGGAGCTGGAGCCTGGTGATGCTAAGGAGTAGGGAGACCGAAGAAATGAGGGAGAAGAATTGAAGAAGAAGACTGCAGATTTGAAGAATGAAGATGGTAAGGGAGAACTGAGAAGAATCGAAGAAGAACAGAGAAATGATAATTGAAAATGGCGGACGATTTCGCGAAATACCTAGTCCCTAATTATTTTTACACATTTTGATGAATTGCCCCTATGTTTTAAATAAATAAAGAAAAAGCCACAGTCAAAATTTGAAGAAAGTGTACTGGCGGTATTATCGTTTCGGCCGAAATTTTAAATATCGGCCGGTACGGTCGGTATTTATCCCGAAACGAAACTATAGTATACATCGTATCGGCTACCTGGCCGATACGGCATATTTCGACCGTACCGATCGGTATAGTACGAATTTAAAAACACTGGTTAAAACTCCTGAAGAAATTACAAAAATCGTTACATATTTAAAGAATAAATTTGAAATAAAGATATTGACAAAACGAAATTTTGTCTCGATCTACGGCTCGAACATTTGTCAAATGAAATTTTTATTCATCAGTAAATGTATATAGAGAAAGTCCTAAAGTATTTTTACATGGACAAAATTCATCCCCTGAGTACTCTAATGGTTGTTCAATCACTTGATGTAAGGAAATATCCATTTCGGCCTTACAAAGACGATGAAGAAATTCTTAGTCTCAAAGTACCATATCTCAGTGCAATTGGAGCCTTGATGTATTTTGCAAATTGCACTTAACCTGATATTTCATATTCAGTTAATCTACTTGGAAGATATAGTTTTACACCAACTCGAAGGCATTAGAATTGTGTTATACATGTTTTTCGTTACCTCCAAGGTAAGGGTGATATGTGATTATTTTATCAACATAGATTAAGTTCACAATTGGTTGGATATGCAGATGCAGGTTATCTTTCAGATTCACACAAAAATAGATCTCAAATTGGATACGTGTTTACATATAAAATTTTTGCTATATCATAGAGGTATGTCAAGCAAATACTATCTACCACATTTTCAAATCACTCAGAGATCATTGCAATTCATAAGGCAAGTCGAGAGTGTAGTTGACTGAGATCAGTGATTCAACATATTAAAAAAAAATGATATTCCCATGGTCAATGATAGTCAAATAATATTATATGAAAATAATACTGTTTGTATTACTCAAATCAGATGCGAATATAACAAATGTGACAGAACTAAACATATTTCATCTAAATTCTTTTATACTCACGAACTTCTGGTGAAATAGGAAATTGATATCAATTAGATACGATCAAATAATAATTTGGCAGATTTATCCACTAAGACATTACCAACTGCGATATTTAAGAAGATTGTACAAAATATTGGAATACGAAAACTTAAATACCTATCTTCATGCACTTTCAGGAAGAGTAAATATTTTGAAGACTTATACTGATTGTATTTTTTTTCCTTCACTAAAGTTTTGTTCCGTTGAGTTTTCCTTTGCAAGGTTTTAATGAGGCAATCCTAAAACATTTGGCGGTACACAATGACATATTCTTTTTTTTTTTTGGCCATTGGTTTTTCTTCCCATTAGGTTTTTCCTTGACAAGGTTTTAACAAGACATATTCTTTATGTGTGATCATCCAAGGGGGAGTGTTGTGAAATAGACTTCAAAATCAAAAGGTAGATAACCGCCAAACCGACTCATGCATTACCGCCTCTAAATTTCGACAATTAAGCCATATTCGTTTTTGGCACTCAAGCTTACTTTTAGGCTCTATATATATGAGTCTTTAATCCTTTGTACGACTGCGAGCTTTATTATTTGAGTAATAAAATTCTAAATATCTTCTCTTATAAATTCTTTTGTAATATTTATTTTTAATTTCTAGTGTTGTAACAAATTACCTTTTATCAGATTCATAATAGGTGAAGAAAATGAAAAAAACACGCAATAGGAAAAAACACGCGATAGAAAAATAGAACACAAGGAAAGAAAGAAAAAGAAAAAGTAAACATCAGTTGGAAAGAAAAAGAAAACTAAGAACATAGATATGAAGACGATCTCTTCAAATATATGAAGATTTGTCGGATCTATAGGGCAATAAAAATGACAAATAAATAAGTAAAAAAAATGTACATCGACTTAGATATATAGAAAATGGAAAGCATGTAATCATTTTTACCTACAGATTTGAGATAAAAAAATTAAATGGAAAGGAAGAGTCGGGAAGAAAATGCTAACAATTAAAATGTAAAAAATAAATAAACGGCCACAGAAAAAAATAGAACAAACAATATACAAGGCCATTACGAAAGAGGATTTTTTTTTTTTACATATCTAAAAATACAACCTCAGATTCATAAGGCTTGTAAGAATACATTGTGCGAAGGAATAAAATAAACACATAAGAGAAACTGCAGATGAAAAGTCAAAAGAGAGAAGGAGTGGAAGAACAATCTAGAAGGGAAGGAGAAGAAATGACAAAAAATAAGTACTTTTATTCAAAGTCAAATTTGAAGAGTTACTATTCATTTTTGAAGATAAAAAGTATTTTTATTCTCTTCTCTTACTTTTGCCTCCTCAATTTTAATCAAATATGACAATTTTTTTTTAATATGTATGCAAATTTATACTTTTTTTGCAAATGCAAATGCATAATGAGAGTGCTCTAAGGATGAATTAATAAGGCTGGCAGAGTTAGGGTTATTAGTGATAAAACGGCATCGTTGGGTTTAAGTCCCCACTTAATTGTCTTGCCCACTTAAGACCTAAAACCATGCCCAATTGTCGTGTTGTTCTTGTGAAATTCTCAGCATCAAAACATGTGGGCCCTCTCTTATAAAGTGAATTGCTGCTTGAAATGTGAAGACCAAATTGCATTTGTTCTCTCGTGAAGTCCATGCGTTGAAGCCCAAATAAAATCCAATAGTTAACTAATTGTGAGTCCAAGCATGAAGTGCGTCTAGGGCTGTACAAAAAAGCCGATCAAATTGCCTGACTGACTTTTCGACCTGACCTGACCCGACCCGAAATTTTCGACTCGTTAAGGCCACAATCGGTAATCGATTAACCGATAACCGAACCATTTGCCAAAGTGCACAAAAGATGATATTTTACCTCAGTTCATGCAAAGCCCCTCGACAAGTATTCTGCATGCTGACCCTTCTTTTGATGATGACCCAGTCTTCCGATGATGGCCCAGACTTTTTCAAGTCCTCCATGATTGGACTCGCATTCAAGAGGTTGAAACCCCATGAGAGCTTTTCCAGTATATGGAGCTCGCATATAAAATCGAAGGGAAGAATCCCGTCTGAGTTGTAGGTGATTCCGGCAAAATCGCAAATGCAATTGTTGGACTTCCATGAACTGAAGACGTTGGATTTGATCCTTGGAGTGTGGATTTTACTTTCAATAGAATTTTAAGCTCGTCGGAATGGATACTGGAGAAAAGGGAGAGGAAACAATGGAGTTCGAAAAAATAATAGTGGCATGGCTGGAAAATTTGTGCCGGCGACATGTCGTTTGGTGCTTGGAACATGGCAAATTTTCCTTCCGATTAAGCAATAAAGAATGAAAGTAGGAAGATGAGAGGGGATAGGAACTAAAATCCTTACGACCAGGCTACCAGGTTAAGAGGCTTTCCATGAAGGGGTAGACTTGCTTAAGGTCGCCTTGCTCTGCACAAAACATTATCGAGTCGGTTATCGGATAACGTTATCGGCATGCTTTCCCAAATGGGTCGGCTAGTAAGTGAGGGTGGAAGAGGGCGGGTGAACAACCCTAAGTACGACCTTTTGAAGTTCTGGAGTCCAACGTGAAAGTCAATTGCACCTTTTGAAACCGAATGAAGTGCTCTTAAGGTCACCGAGTTGATGTAGGTCCCTCCTTACGTATTGGAGTTCCACCGAATGAATCTCTCTCTCTAATCAACAACTTGGGCTGATATTAATTGAAAGTGAAGTGCGGTGCTCCCTCTAAAGCTGCGGCTCATGTATGATAAAAGCTGAATTGGAGTCTACGGCTCATGTATGATAAAAGCTGAATTGGAGTCTAAAACAAATTGGGACCCGCTCTTTTGGAAATGTAGTGCGGCCCAATAATGTATATGTACACTGTAAAGTATAGTTGAAATAAACATAAAATTTACGTTGTTGTAAAATTTTATTTGTTTTAATTTATACTCTAATAATTATACTAACTATAATAATAATGTTTACAAAATTTTCAATTTGCTAACATCCTATGAGAAAAAAATAGATGTGTGGATTAGGCTGGCGGCGCGATAGGATAAAAAGAAAAAAGAAGAAACACAAATAGGTTGGATTTGAAGATAGAAGGAAAAAGAAAAATGATAATAATGGAGAAGTTGACGGGTAAGATTAAAATAATTGTAAAAATATCAATTTGAATATTACGGAAATTAAAAATTTTATTTTAGTTCTATAATATTAAAGTAACTATGTAATAAGAAAATGTAGAACATATAAAAAAAAAAAGATAATATATTAATACAAAAAGTGGGGCCAAATACCGCGATGGACTTGAATCTGCCAACTTGCATAAGTACTTTAATATTGATATTATATATCATTTTTTTGTTAACTTTAGAATATATAAATCCATGATTTATTTTATTTTAGTTTCAAATTTATTCTTACTTTCATATTTTGCATTTACTCTTACTTTTATTTTTTATATTTTCACAATTAGGCACACGTGAATGGCACGTGGTTTAATTTTGCACATAGTTTAATTTCGCTCATAGGAATCAGATGAAAATGTCTAAAAAATAGATTTGAGTGTTTTATTGTATTTTATTTGTTCCTATTTTCAGTGTGAACTTCTAAATATTGAATTAAATTTCTAATTCTTGACTATTAACAAAAATAGATTTTTAAAAATATTAGTTTGAATTTTACACATGGTTTAATTCCAATATAAGAATTTTATTCTAATTATATGATTAAATAATATAATTTCTAAATATTAATTTTATAATTTTAAAATTAACACATTATTTATTTATTTTTGAGATGATAAAATTAACTATAATTTTTAAAATTAATAATAATAGTTTTATAAAGATAGATGTACTTTTTTTAAAGAAGGAAACATATTTTATTAATAATATCAATATATCTACATCTTTTGTCAATTAATTAATATATTTAATATATTGTTACTTAGTAAGAATTATTATTACTATTACTATTAATAAAATCTTTTTACAGGTCTACATAAAATTATACAAAAATAGAATAGAAAACACTAAAATAATATATCCCTACAAAAATGTAGAGACAGAATTTGATTTTCATTCCTACCTTTTGAAGTCTCAAATGTGAAAAAATAACGAACTTAATAAATAAATTCATGATAAAGAAATTTAAAAAAAAAAAAAAAAGTTCAAGGGCATACTTGTCTTGGCACATAGTACCTACACTAGTGTATAATATATATATATATATATATATATATATATATATATATATGTACATGCTATGTGCAAGGCACTGTGCTCCTTGCACATAATACCTGATTTAAATGAGAATAATATATTTATAAAATTTTGAAAATGTTGAAGTAGAATAATTTATATGTAAAATCTAAGAAAAAAAAAGTAGAATTTAGAATAAACTAACTTTGTCTAGTTGAGAGAAAATAATCTAATAATAAAATAATGTACATGCCAAAATAAAATAATATACACTTTGAAGAAAGTAACTAGAGTCTTTTCTTTCCCTCCATTTTCCCTAATTTTCCTTTCAGAAAAAATAAACACATTTGAAAAAATTGAAGGTAAAGATTAACTTATCCATTTCCCCTTCTTGTTTTTCTTAACAACCTCCACATCATCTTATCCTGCAAAGAGTTCACATGAAAAATTTAAAGAGAATGCAAGCAAGAGTATGGCACCATATAGAAATATAATCCTTTCTCTTTCGTTCTCATGCCACCATGCATGTAACATGCAAGGGAGAAAGAGGATACCAAACAAAACACCGGTCATGTATATCTAAGACTTTCCCACAAGCCTCTCCTGCAAGATCTCCCCAAAATGTATAGAGCTTGCTGCTCCTTGAAAGTTAGGTTCATCAACATCTTAAAAACCTTTTCATATCAGCATACATATTCATACATATTCATTCATGCTATCTAAATCGATAGGTAAATTTTTATGCACAAGAACAAAAAAAGCTGCAACCCAATCCATCAACACAAATCGAACACCACAAATATGAAAATCACAAAAATGAAAATCAAAATATGCATATCAGACAAGCAAAAATAAAATCAACTTCAACGAAATGAAGGAAAAAAAACCAACATTGAAAAAAAAAAACCTGAAGAGAGAACCATTCTTATAGAGGAAGAGGTGCTATCTGAGCTAGAACTCATTTGCCTTAAATTCATACGTCAAACACATATGTTATATATAACATATTTTTAAATCTTAAAATTGATATAAAGTTAATAATAATTATATTATTCATAGGTAAATATGAATTTTTTTTTGTTCTTTTCAAAATTATACATCTTAATAAATTATCCATCTTAATAAATGAGTAACATCAAACTACTCAAGCACATAACATGCATCTATACTCTTTAACCAATGACTTAAACAGCAAAGCTCTGATGACCATACCTGGTCTGCAATGGTTTCAACTAAGAGCTACTTCCACTCTTTATCTAGAGCAAGCCACTGTCCAGAATTCAATTAATTATATAGTTCCCAAGATCCATCCAATACATTTAGAATCTGATGTTACTTAGAAAATAGCTAAATAAAAGTCTTCGAAAGCTTACAACTCACCTTGTAACGCCCCAATTTTTCGCATCGATTTACGTTTTTCGCATTGATTACAACGTAAATCGACGCATCCGGACAAGTAACACAAGGCTACTTATCCTATGTAAACATAAAAAGTAGAATGCATACATCTAAGCTTACTAATTAAATACAACGCCGATCGCAGCTGGAAGAAGTAAATTCCCAATATATGCAAAGAGATCTAACTCTCGCATAAATAGATCGCATGGCATACTAAAATTACACTTCTCATAACATCGTATTTACAAAAACATACTGTATTAACTCTTACATAACCCAGTTAGTTTTCTCAAACATAATCTCATATCCCACCATCATCCAGTATTCTTACTTCTTTACTTGATCACGTACATGAGATCATCTAAACCGGAGGGAGCATTCTATAGGACCCTCAGGGTACTTCAGAATCTCCAGTGCTGATCGGGTCTCAATGCAATTTATCTATCCCTGCAACAACATCTATTATTCCATAAGGAATGATAGACAAAACATAAAAGAGTGAGATTTACAAGAAATCTCAGTAAGTACACAGTTAACAAAATAAGGCACAGATAACATCAACTATTATCATACATAGTCATACTCACCCACATATCACTTATAATAATCCTTTATGGGACTTATACAGGTCAATTACCCATCTTCCCATACAAACTTAGATCTTATCTAGACCCATCATCACATACTTAATACTTATACTTTTCACCTTACTTCTTAACCTTATAGGTTTCCCTTATTTCTTATCCTTGATGGGCGTTACGTATCGCCGTCCCCATTGGGATCTACTTATCGCATAACCTCGACAGGCGTTACGTATCGCCGTTCTTGTCGGATCTTACTTATTGCATAACCTCGACATGCGTTACGTATCGCCATCCCTGTCGGGTCTTACTTATCTCTTATCTTCGATGGGCGTTACGTATCACCGTCCCCATCACATATAACTCATCAGTCATCCGGGCGTTACGTATCGCCGTCCCCGTAATGATGAGTCTCGTGTCAATCTTCCGGGCGTTACATATCGCCGTCCCCGTAATGACACGGAACATACTTAACATATATGACAGGCGTCCCCATCAACTTATCAGTCACCCGGGCGTTACGTATTACCGTCCCCGTGATGACGTAAACATTCTTATCATAGCGGGGGTTACGTATCGCCGTCCCCACTAGTCATGTCAATCCTATTGGCGTTACGTATCGCCGTCCCCGTAGTGACATAATTCTTATTCTTACGACAAGCGTTACGTATCGCCGTCCTTGTCGGCACGTCAGTCATACGGGCGTTACGTATCGCCATCCCCATCATGACGTGACTAACATATTTATACATGCATATGCTTTTCATTTTTATTTTAGAACCCTTGTTCTCACAAGTCTTTACTAATATCCACTATAATTACCCGTGGTCGGGCCATGTCACTATTGTTACCCGTGGTCGGGCCATGCCACTATTGTTACCCGTGGTCGGGCCATGCCACTATTATTACCCGTGGTCGGGCCATGCCACTATTATTACCCGTAGTTGGGTCATACCACTATATCTTTTCTTATTCTTATGAGTTTTTCATCTAGAACTCATTTCATTTGAGACACCAATTTTATTCCAGGAAAAACCCTGGGTCTAAGCAAAATAGGATATCTCGCTCGAGCGGGTGTCGAGCGAGAATCAAGCGAAGTCACGGGTTGGAACTCGCTCGAGTGGGGTATCAAGCGACATTCTAGTGAGAGTTCATATTTTGCCTTCGCTCGACTCACCTGTCGAGCGAGATCACGGCTCATGGGGTTTTTCAACCTAAACCAAGCAATCTTTTCACATAAATCTTATTTTTACTTATTAAAACATAAATCTATGTCCTTATAATTTTCCTAACATTTTATTATCACAAAATCATATCCAAAACACCATAGATTTCAAGCATATCATATAAGCCTAGTTTAAGCTCCAACTAACAACAAACTTAATTCCATCAACAATCTACTTATTCTATGCCAAGATTAAGTTAAATTGTATACTTACAAGTTTCTCCTAAGCTTGGTTGAATGATCAAACTAGTCCTTGCAATATTTCTCCTCAAAACACTCACTTAGCTCACTTAGGAGATATTTGGAGGTTCAAGGGTTAAGAGAGGCTTCTTCTTTGGCTTTCTCTCCAAGTGGGCGTGAGTTTCTTCTCCCAAAAGATCCCTTATGGATTGAAGATGACTATATATATATGGAGGAATCGATGGCTTGGGGAAAAAGGGAAGGAAAATAAATCAAGGCATTGGTTAAATCAAATCGTGCAATGTGTGTGCTATCCAGCCTTGGCTTAGTCCAATCCTCATCCATATCTCTCATGATCTCCAAGGATTTTCATCCCATGGCTATGCTTCTTCCATATCTAAAATCATCTTAGATCAATGGCCCAAATAATTACTAAATATAGATATAAAAGTAAACTCCAAAAAGCCTAAAATATCTAAGATAAGCTCAACCGGCTATTGGCCTTCCTTGCACCCCCAAAGCTTCTAGAACCTCTGCTTCCTCTTTGGCCACACGTCCCAGACTTCCCTAGTACCCTTAGAGTGGCTGGAAAATATCTTATCATCTACTTCCCAAGATTTGATTACCAATTGGTTGGAAACAAGGGGAATAGTTGACTGTTTTGGCCAATCAGATTAGTTCTTCACTTTTGCTTGGTTTTAGACTAATTATTCTTCTAGAAGTTCTTCCTCCACCTAGCACATACTTTCATACGTGTATCTAGCAGATAACAATGAGGAAAACCAATCAAATTCGAGCATCTAAAGTGAGGTGGTGGAGTGATTTACTTTCGGGCTCCAGTTTGCACTTAAAACAGATCAGTCCCATTACAGCCCAAATAATCCATTGATACACTTCGATTCTCTAAAACCTCCAATCATAAAAGTTATAGATCTATTTCTTAAGGTTCCATAGGAACTAAAATCACTTCATTTGGAGTTCATATGGCCAAGTTATGATTTTTCGAATAAAACTCGACAGATAAGCCCGAGAACACCAATCCGGGCACACCAAGTGTTGAATAGATGATTCCTCTTATTTCACACGAAATTTACTAAATAAAATCTCCTAATTTTCCACATCTCTACATACTTGTCCAGATCTTAGGATAATTGAGAAAATAATCCAAAGGCTTAATCTTATCCAAAGTTCTTAGTCAACTTCAAAGTCAATGCTTATCTATCTCCAATTCAGATCAACCACTTCAATCTCTATTTTTTATTTGATTTAGTCCATATCTCTTAAACCTCAAAACATAAAAGTTGTATATATTTCTCTTAGCTTTCCATAGCCTCTTGAATCACTCAAATCCGACATCAAATGAGCAAGTTATGACCATTCTACCAAAAGACGTGAAGTTTGTCTCTGTATCTCGCTCGAGCCAGACATCAAGCGGGAGTCGAGCGAGATCTCGGGTTAGGCACTTTTTCACCTTAAAACAAGCATCATTTGTACCCAACCCTACTCCTAACCTTTCAATATAAAAAACCCTATACATATATCCCAAAAATTCCTAAAAATAGTTTTGGAGAAACATAATCATCCCACATATGAAAATTAAGCGGATATCTAAAAATCCGGGTTGTCACACACCTAGAGCCTTGCAAAGCAGCACCTTCCACAACATTCTTTATACTTTCAACTAAGGTAGGAGAAAATCCCAGAAGAGACTACATTGTCTATGATAGACATTTTCTCCAATTAATTTTAATTTAAAACAAAAAGGTGAATTAAGTTCAGAAAAAAAACTAAAGCACAAAAGGTAAAATAAAAAATAAACCTCATCTATGGTGGAAAATTTCCCTTTGAATTCTTTACCTTCAATCTAATGAATGCAGCCAACAAGTCTGCTATTACTTGTTAATTTCCCTTTTCATTCTTTACTTTCAGTCTATACTTAATGCAGCCAAAAAGCTTACATTCATGATCATAGAGAGTTAGTACAAAGGTGATTTGGATAGGGCCATTCCAGTGTTGATTCAATCTGTAAGCAATTGCACACGTTATCAGTTTAAAACAATTTAATATTGACTCAAATCTTATATGGGTATGTCATATTTTCAAATTTTAGTTAATGATTTTAATTTTTTCAAATTTGAAAGGAAGTTCTATTAGGGTCTTTTCCACCTATTATTAATGTCTATGAAAGTAGAAAAATCTTATGCATTTATTTGTTTCTAATTCTGATGGGCAGTTCATTTTATATGGGTTTCAAGCTTCTAGGTCTCTCTAGATCTTGAAGTTCTTTATCAGACATTCTCTATCTTTACCTCTCAATTTTGAAATTGAGTGGTAAACTTCCAGGCTATCAGTTGCATAAAAATTAAACAACTAAAAGCTAATGAAATATCAAACCCAGCAGCACTACAAATTGTTTTTAAAGAGGCTCAAGCTAATAGGGAATCTGAGAAGTAAACCACTCCATTACATGAATCGAAGTCGTTGATCAACTCCAAAGGCTTCATTAACACAATAACGTACAAACAACATGGGCAGATTCAGCTTAGCAATAATCTACCCAGGAATGTTTTCAATTAGATCTATGTCAAACTTTGTAATCAATCGTTCCCAGAAAAATGATACTGAATTAAAAATTAGATAAAAGTTAATGAACTTTAAAATAACAAAATGACATTTGGGTAGCAAATGTGATCAACAAGGAGCTAAATTATATAAATTTATCACATTTACATTTGGGTAGCAATATCAAAATGACACTCCAAAACAGAGAAAAGATTAAAAAAATAAAAATACCATTAATGATAAACTAAAAAGGAAATAAATAAGAAAATTAAGTCCATTGTATTCATTATCTGAAAGGACCTCAAGTTCTCTAAATAGACAAGCAAATTACACACCATAGCAAAGACAGAGAGAATAAATGTACCTCAAATGCCTAAATTTTAGTCACAATGAATAAATAACTTAACAATGATAGCCAGATTTTAGTAGCGTCATCCAGTATTCTAGCTAGCAGTAATTTTAATATATGGATGGTTCACATGAGTTTGATTTGAAGAATTTGAAATGCATGATATGTATATATGTAACACTCCGATTTTTCTCCGATTTTTCATCTCGATTAAAACGTAAATCGAAGCGTCCAAATAAGTAGCACAGAGCTACCTACCCTTCATAAACGTAAGGAGTAGCATGCATGCATCTAAACTTACTAATTAAATGCAATGCAGATCGCAGTAGAAAGAGGTAAATTTTCAATATATGCAAAGAGATCTAACTCTTGCATAAGTAGATCACATGGCGTAGTAGAACTATAACCTTCATAATTTCATATTTACAGAAACATCCTATATCCAAGACTTACATAACCCAGTTAGTTTTCTTAAAACAAATAAAATATCCCACCGTCGTCCGGTAATCTTACTATTCTACTTGATCACGTACATAAAAAATCATTCCATTCAGAGAGGAGTATTTTGTAGGACTCTTATGGTACCTCAGAATCTCCTGTGCTGTCTGAGTCTCATGATAATTTATCTAATCCTGCAACAACATTTATCATTCCATAAGAAATGATAGATAAAATTTAAAAGAGTGAGATTTCCAAGAAATCTCAGTAAGTACACAAATAACTTAACAAATGCATCATCCGAGTATATCAATAACATAACATAACATATATCATAATGAATTACTTCACATGATTCATGCATGCCTCATGAGACTCATGCATATGGATGACCACAATTTCCATACAAACTTATACTCTTATATGGACCTATCATCTTATACTTAAAACTTATACTTCTTTCATCTTCTTTCTTAATCTTTTGGATTTTACTTATTTTCTTATCCTCGACAGGCGTTACGCATCACCGTCCCTGTCAAGTCTTACTTATTTTCTTATCCTCGATGGGCGTTACGTATCGCCATCCCCATCAGGTTTCTTTAGCATGATGCGTCAGCTTAGCCAAACATATAACTCGTCAGTCGTTTGG